>OY731403.1:56413984-57013984 GCA_963425845.1 Sphenostylis stenocarpa
GGTATCGCTTAATGTCATGATACCAAGGGCTTTGTCTGTATATTAATATGTAAAGAAGAATATGCAAGCTGATTGAATAAACATACTATGCTTCTTGGTCAAGAGAATATGGACAAGGTTTAGGGCGTCGCCATACTGATATCTTCCTGAGTGAATAGCTTATGTGACGTTTATGCTTCCGAAATAAATTAGAATATAATTTGTGTATGGATTAATTTGAATTTTTGGGTTTTCTTACATTCTGAGCTAGTGCATTTATCATGTGAGAATTTGCCGAAAAACTTGAAGTAAATCTAGGCTGCTTGATTTTTTTCAATGCATCGCGTTTTCGTTCGTCCATATTAGTTTGTGCAGTCAAAATTCTAATTGTTACCGAGTTAAGGCTTTCTTTTCGCATTAATAAAGTCATTCTGCTGTCTGTGCTATACTGCGTCTATCACGAGTGTCATATTCATGTTACCTTCTTGTCTTTCGTGTTTCACGTATGATACAGCCGTGGAAAGTCATCTTTTGTGATTGCGTTTCGTTTCGTCGATCCATGAGCAGATAAAGTCGTTAGACTAGTTTGCCAGTTTTCTTTGGGCGACATGAATGATGCGTGGCCTTATAGAAGAGCGCCACTTCCAGTTATTTCTTTAGCTAGATGGGCTTTTCGAAGAGCTTGATTAAATTCATCTGGAGACCAACATGTTAAATGGTTATGGTTACCGATTATTGAGTTAAATGTAATGTGCAACATGCTTTTTTGAATGGTTTGAGCACGGGTTCATCTCAGAAGTCTCTTTTGCCGAGTAAATATACGCTTCTTCATTCTTGTGCCGACAAGTTATACATCCTTGATGGATTCTTCGCGTTGATGGGGAGTGGGTGCCACAGGTATCATGTATTGCGGATATCGCTATCTTATTTCTTCCATTAGTCCGTTGTTGGCATTATCTTCTGAGAAAGCTGGGCTGAGCTTTACGCAACAGCTTGAAAGACAAAGGTTTAAACTAGCGTTGTGATGAACCTAGCAAATTTATTTGGCCTATAAAAATCTCTAAATTTCTTTTTCTGTTTAGTAGTATTTCAGCTGTTTTCTTTTGCTGATGATGGTTCTAGGAAGTTGAGTCTCATACCTGAAAAGCATTTTACAAATTTCGATACTTCGTAGCAAAAATCAAATATTTTAAGATATTGGAATAAAACTACCTAGCTTGATTTGGCAATCATGTCATCCACAAAGAGAAGTATACGTGGATGACATTGATTGCCAAGTCCAGAAATGAGGTGGACCATATTCAATATCTTAAGAAGTTGTATGATCGACTTTGAAAGTATCAGCTCAAACTAAACCCAGCAAAATGTACTTTCGGAGTACGGTCAGGCAAACTCCTAGGGTTCATCGTCAACCAAAAGGGAATCGAGGTAGACCCTGATAAAACAAAGGCAATCTTGGAAATGCCCCCACCAAGAACAGAAAAAGAGGTTAGAGGGTTTTTGACCCAAATCAATTATATTGCCAGGTTCGTCGCATAGCTAACAGACAAATGTATACCCATCTTCAAGCTATTGCATAAAAACCAGCCAACAGTGTGGAATGAAGAATGCCAACAAGCGTTCGATAAGATCAAGATATGCTTGACCAATCCATCAGTATTGGTGCCACCCGTTGAAGGAAAGCCTCTGATCTTATATCTGTCAATACTTGAAGAGTCCATGGGATATGTGCTCGGTCAGCAAGACGAAACAGGGAAGAAGGAGTGAGCCATACATTATCTCAGCAAAAAGTTCCTAGACTATGAGACCCGTTATAAGCCATTCGAAAAAACATGTTGCACATTGGTGTGGGCTACTCAACATCTCCGACAACACATAACATGGTTGGTCTCCAAAATGGACCCGATCAAGTACCTCTTCGAAAAGCCCATCTTGACCGGAAGAATAGCTAGGTGGCAAGTGCTCCTCTCAGAATTCGATATCATTCATGTCACCCAAAAAGCTATTAAAGGTAGTCCCCTAGCAGACTATCTAGTGCATGGATCGACGAACGAGTACCAATCCCTGCAAGATGACTTTCCCAATGAACATTTCATGCACATTGCACACGAAGAGACCAAAGAAGATGCATGGACTATGTTTTTCGATGGAGCCTCAAACATTTTTGGACACGGGATCAGAGCCATCTTGATATCCCAGAAAAAAAAATATCCCGGTAAGGGCTAGGTTAAACTTTGACTGTACAAATAATATGGCCGAATACGAAGCCTGTGCATTGGGAATTCAAGCAGCTCTAGATCATGGGGTGACCAAGCTCAGAGTTTTTGGCGATTCATCCCTTGTCATCTATCAACTCAAGGATGAATGGGAAACCCGAAATTCCAAATTAATCCCATATCTAGAGCATATTCGCGATTTGATTTCAAGGATGGAAAGCGTCACTTTCAAGTATATCCCTTGGGAAGAAAATCAATTTGCAGACGCCCTCACTACTTTATCATCCATGTTCTCTTTAGACCAAGAGCATGAGATGCCGACTATTCAAATCAAGTTGCATGACAAACAAGCTTTTTGCATGACAGTAAATAGCGAGCAAGATAGAAACCCTTGGTATCAATTAAGTGATACCTCATGAAGGGTGAATATCCTGAAGGAATCAATGATAATGATAAAAGGACCATCCGGAAGAGGGCCACGGGGTTTGCACTGATTGGAGAAACCCTCTATAAAAAGAATTTCGACTCCACTCTATTAAGGTGTGTGGATCATGAGGAGGCTCAAACTCTAATAAAAGAAATTCATAAAGGAGCTTTTGGGACCCACGCACTGGGCCATGTCATGGTAAAGAAGATCCTAAGGGCAGGGTATTTCTGGTCCACAATGGAAGGCAACTGTCACCAATTTGCTAAAAGATGTCACAAATGCAAAGTCTATGCCGACAATATTCACGTTCCGCCTGCACCTCTCAACACCCTGGCTACACCATGGCCATTCTCCATGTGGGGCATGGACGTCATCGGACTCATCGAGCCCAAAACATCTAATGGTCACCGTTTTATCTTGGTGGCCATTGACTATTTTACCAAATGGGTAGAGGCAACATCATACGCACACGTGACTAGAAAAGTGGTCACCACCTTCATTAAGAAGAATGTTCTATGTCGGTATGGTATCCCTTATCAGCTCATTACTGATAATGGGACCAATCTAAACAACAAGATGATGGAAGAATTATGCCAAGATTTCAAGATTCAACATCATAATTCCTCTCCATACCGACCCAAGATGAACGGTGCAGTAGAGGCAGCCAACAAAAACATAAAAAAGATCATCCAAAAGATGGCAATAACATACACAGATTGGCACGAAATGCTACCCTTCGCCTTGCACGGATATCATACTTCCGTACGGACCTCCACCGGGACCACCCCGTTCTCCCTTGTATACAGCATGGAGGCAGTATTGCCAGTAGAAGTCGAAATACCCTCCCTAAGAGTCATTATGGAAGCGAAGCTAACAGAAGCAGAATGGGTCCAGAATTGGTACGACCAGCTTAACCTGATCGAAAAAAAAACGGCTGGATGCCATATGTCGTGGGCAGGCCTATCAAAAGAAAATCAAGAAAGCCTATGATAAGAAAATCAATCCCCGCACTTTCCAAGAAGGGGATTTAGTAATAAAGAAATGTCGCCGCCGTCAGAACGAGGCGGTCGGAGCGACGCGATGGTTTTTTCGACCCTCTTTGATTTTTGCGTTTTTATAGGTGGTTACAACGTCCTTAGGTTGTCCGATAACCGGGCTAACCTAGAGACGAGGTTTTCGAAAAGTGTTCTTGGGTTGTCCGATAACCGGGCTAACCCAAGAACGGGTTTTGAAGGGTTCGTGGAGTTGCCACCGATGTTTTTACCGAAAACATCGGAAAAGGGGTTTTTTAAAAAGGCGTTGGTTTTCGAAAACCAACTTTGGTCATTAGAACCAGAGTTGGGTAAGGGAGTTAGTTACGTGCAAAGGAAGTGTTAGTTCCTTTACGACGTCCCTTTCGGGTTCCCTATGATAGGCCGACTACTTTGGATAAATAATTAAACTAGAAAATTGCACTTTTACCCTTTTATTATGCGGTATTTAAAGATTATGACTACATGGCCCTAGCGTCTATTACATAATTTTAAATGAAAGCGGTAAAATTGAAAAGAGAGAGAATGCACCTCCAAAGCAAGCTTTTTATATTTCTCTTTAAAGAGTGGGTGCTTTTTGGCAACCCTTTACTCTACAAACTCTCAGAAACTCCGGAAATGCCTCGGAGGGATTCTAAAGAAGATTTAGAACGCTCAAAATTCTCCTAAAGACACTCAGAAACTCCGGAAATGCTTCGGAGGGGTTCTAGAGAGAGAATATCTAGAGAGAAGGAGGAGCTACTGTGCTTGGTGTGTGGAAATGAGGGGAGGGAGCCCCTATTTATAGGTTTTCGCGCCTGACAGTGGCGAGACCGCCGGTCTCGTCTGACAAGGTCGAGACCGCCGTCTGGACAATCCAGACCGTCGTCTCGACCATGCAGGGGGTCAAGACCGCCGCTTGGAAAACCCAGACCGCCGTCTCGACCTTTGCAGTGGCGAGACCGCCGTCTGGACAAGCGAGACGGCGGTCTCGTCCCTGGCGTGAGGCGAGACGGCGGTCTGGTCTTCCCAGACGGCGGTCTCGTCCCTTCAGGCACGAGAACTTTATTTTTCGGGCCAAAAAACCCTCCTATCTTAGTACGGGGGCCTAATAGTCTCTCCTAGTGGCTTGTTAGGCTTCGGCCGTCTTCAAATAGGAAACTTTCTGACTTTATTCTGAGGCCGGGCAAGATTTGGGGTCTACAGCTGCCCCCCCTTTACCCGACCAGTCGAATGCTGGCCTTTTGTGCCGAGGTGATCGACTGGAGGGTAAAGGAGTTGACCCTCTTGCCCGGTTACCCTTCAGATGTTCCGTCTTTACGGCGGATGATCTTCTGGGGAAATGTTGTGTTGTGCACTTCTGGGATGCTCCTTCGACGCGGTAGCTGACCCCTTTGGCTGATGAGTATGAACCCCCATCTGGTTTGACGAGTACTAACCCCCGCCTGGTAAGCCCCCTTTTGTAAGGCCTGATGAGTTTACACCCCCATCTGGTGTTTGACGAGTACGAACCCCCGCCCGGTAAGCCCCCTTTTGTAAGGCCTGATGAGTTTACACCCCCATCTGGTGTTGAGCCTCCGGATGCTCCATCTTGCGGTAGATGATCCTTTGGTTGACGAGTACGAACCCTCGTCTGGTTTTGGTGCCTCTGGATGCCCCTTTTTGCGGTGGCTGATCCTTTAGCAATGGTGGCGGCTTACTGATTCTGACCATGCGCCGTTGACTGGGGAGTGATGTTGGTAGATGCTCTTGGACTTCTTGGATGGTCGTCCAGGCTGCTCCTGCGGACTTTGTTGTTTGTCCATCCGGCTTTGTTGGTTGCTAGGGATTCTTTGTTTTTTGGTGGTAGTTATCCGACTCTTGCTGGTTGGTCGGGTTATCTCTCTTTGTGTTCGACTTTTGGTAGTCGATTTTTATTGGTTGAGGTGATGGCTTAATCCTGCCTTTTTCTCGCGGTTTTATCTCTTTTTTCTCGTGATTTTGGATTTTGGCTTTTTGTCACGCTGACTTTTTTTGGGAAGGATGGCAAATAGGTCGGTGAAGTCGTACCGGGATGCCTTTATGTAAACATGAAAATGATCTTTTTGCATGCTTGTCTATGTACTTTTGTTTGTTTTACTTTTGGCAAAGATCTTTTTTGTGCGACTATTTGTGTGTGGATGTGGTCGATGCAATTTTTTTAGTTAAGGGCATTTAGAAAGTGACCGGTACTTTTCTTCTTTTTGTTCTCTCGTGATTATTCTTTTTGCACTTTTTGTTTTAACCCTGTTTTTTGCCTAGACCGCCCTTTGCGGGTTTTCGATCTAGCGGGTTTTGATTCTTCATTTTGAGATATTTTGATGGGCTTTTTCCTTTTTATGAAAGCCTTATCTTTTGCCTAGACCGCCCTTTGCGGGTTTTCGATCTAGCAGGCTACCCTGTACTTTTTACTTGGGATAGCCCTGGTTGGTGATGTTCGTCTATGCTTTCTCGAATTGCTTGTTTTATGCATGCTCATATTTCGTTAATACAAAGGCATTTACACAAAAGAGGGGAAAAGACAATTTTATTGATATAAACAAATGGTTTATTTTTACATGGGGGTTTACAAAGGGATTTGTAAGCATGGCTAGCCAAGGTGGGCTAAACTGTATGAGGGTGCCACAATCATGTCTGTGATCTCTGTTTCCTCGTTTTTCCTGGTCCCTTCGGTTGAGATGCTCGAATCCGGAGTGAAGACCATGCGAAGTCTGCTTGCCTTTGTGAAGGTATCACCTTAGTCGCCTTTGCGGTTTTCGGCTAAGGTAATCATTGCTCTCTCTATTTCTTTTTTTTTTTTTTTTTTTGAACCTTTACTTTTTGCCTAGGACGTGTCCTAGCGAGGTATGTAGGCCCTATCTTTTGCCCAGGACGCTCTTTGCGAGTTTTCATCCTGACGGGTCATGAGCAATGTCTTTTTAGGCGTAATATTTTTTCACCGCATCTGAGTTGACAGGGTATCGGAGCTCTTCTCCATCCATGTTGGTGAGGATAAGGGCTCCTCCTGAGAAGGCTCGCTTGACCACAAGGGGTCCTTCGTAGTTGGCTGCCCATTTCCCAATTTTGTCTTTCTGGGCTGGAAGCAGTTTCTTTATCACCAGATCCCCTTCTTGGAAAGTGCAAGGATTGATCTTCTTGTCGTAGGCCTTCTTGATCTTCTTTTGATAAGCTTGCCCCCGACATATGGCGTCTAGCCGTTTTTCTTCGATTAGGTTCAATTGATCATACCGGCTTTGGACCCATTCAACCTCTATTAATTTGGCTTCCATGACAACTCGCAGAGAGGGTATTTCGACCTCTACTGGTAGTACGACCTCCATCCCGTATACAAGGGAAAACGGGGTAGCCCCTGTGGAGGTCCGTACCGACGTTCGGTAACCGTGCAAGGCGAAAGGAAGCATTTCATGCCAATCTTTGTAGGTGACCACCATTTTCTGGATAATTTTCTTGATATTTTTATTGGCTTACTCTACTGCACCGTTCATCTTTGGTCGGTACGGGGAGGAATTGTGGTGCTGGATTTTGAAGTCTTGGCATAATTCCTCCATCATCTTATTGTTGAGGTTGGTCCCATTATCAGTAATGAGCTTATGAGGGATGCCGTACCGACATATAATGTTTTTCTTGATGAAGGTGGTCACCACTTTCCGAGTTACGTGCGCATATGACGCTGCCTCAACCCACTTGGTGAAATAGTCGATTGCTACCAATATGAAGCGATGGTCGTTGGACGCTTTGGGTTCGATGGGTCCGATGACATCCGTGCCCCACATAGAAAATGGCCATGGTGTAGCCAGGTTATTGAGAGGTGCAGGTGGCACATGAATGTTATCGGCATATACTTGGCACTTGTGACATTTCTAGGCATATTGGTGACAATCAGCTTCCATCGTGGACCAATAGTACCCTGCCCTGAGGATTTTCTTTGCCATGACATGCCCGGGTGCGTGGGTTCCAAAAGTCCCCTTGTGGATTTCTTTTATTAAGGTTTGAGCTTCTTCTCGATCCACACACCTTAAGAGAGTGGAATCAGGGCTCTTTTTGTAGAGGGTTCCTTCAATCAACGTGAACCCTACAGCCCTTTTGCGAATGGTTCGCTTATCATTTTCACTGATTCCTTCGGGATATTCGCCCCTCATGAGGTACCGCTTGATGTCATGGTACCAGGGGTTTTGGTCGCGCTCGCTATTTATTGCCATGCAGAAAGCTTGTTTTTCATGCAGTTTGACTTGAATGATTGGCATCTCATGTTCCTGGTTCAAGGCAAACATGGATGATAGAGTGGGGAGGGCGTCGGCAATTTGATTGTCCTCCCTGGGGATGTACTAGAAGGTGACACTTTCCATTCTTGAGACCAGCTCACGGATGTACTCTAGATATGGGATTAATTTGGCGTTTCGGGTTTCCCATTCACCTTTAAGTTGGTAGATGACGAGGGATGAATCACTGAATATTTTGAGCTTAGTAACTCCATGATCTAGAGCCGCTCGGATTCCCAGCGCACATGCTTCGTATTCGGCCATGTTGTTGGTGCAATCGAAATTAAGCATGGCCGTTACAGGAATGTGCTTCTTTTCGGGGGATATCAAAATAGCTCCTACCCCGTGTCCAAGCATGTTTGAAGCCCCATCAAAGAACATGGTCCACATCTCTTCTTTGGTTTCTTCGTGTTCAATATGCATGATGTGCTCATCGGGAAAGTCATCTTGTAAGGATTGGTATTCGTCTGTGGATCCATGGGCTAGATAATCCGCTAGGGGACTTCCTTTAATAGCTTTCTGGGTGATGTGAATGATGTCAAATTCTGAGAGGAGAACCTGCCACCTAGCTATTCTTCCAGTTAAAATGGGTTTCTCGAAGAGGTATTTGATCGGATCCATTTTGGAGACCAACCATGTTGTATGTCGAGCCATATACTGTCTGAGACGTTGAGTGACCCACACCAATGCGCAACAAGTTTTTTCGAATGGTGTATAACGGGTTTCGTAGTCCGAGAATTTCTTACTGAGATAATAAATGGCTCATTCCTTTTTCTCGGATTCATCATGCTGGCCGAGCACACATCCCATGGATTCTTCGAGGATTGATAAATATAGGATTAGGGGCCTCCCTTCAATAGGTGGTACCAATACAGGCGGATTGGTTAAACAAGTCTTGATCTTATCAAATGCTTGTTGGCATTCTTCGCTCCACACCGTTGGTTGGTTTTTGCGCAACAGTTTAAAGATGGGTATACATTTATCCGTTAACTGCGCGATGAAACGGGCAATGTAGTTTATGCGGCCCAGAAAGCCTCTGACCTCCTTTTCCGTTTTTGGTGGAGGCATTTCCAAAATTGCCCTAGTTTTGTCGGGGTCCACCTCGATTCCTTTTTCACTGACAATGAACCCTAGGAGTTTCCCTGATCGTACTCCAAAAGTGCATTTTGCGGGGTTCAGTTTGAGTTGATACTTCTGAAGCCGATTAAAAAGTTTTCGGAGATATTGGATGTGGTCCATTTCATTTCTGGACTTGGCGATCATGTCGTCCACATATACTTCTATTTCTTTGTGGATCATGTCATGGAATAGCGTGACCATAGCCCTTTGGTAGGTAGCCCCTGCATTTTTCAGCCCAAACGGCATTACCCGATAGCAGAAGGTACCCCATGGTGTAATGAATGAGGTTTTTTCTCTATCCTCAACAGCCAACTTGATCTGGTTGTACCCTGCATACCCGTCCATGAAGGAATACAGCGTGTTGGTAGCGGTATGGTCTACTAGTGTGTCTATGTGTGGTAGGGGAAAGTCGTCCTTTGGACTTGCTCGATTGAGGTCCCTATAATCCACGCAGACCCTGACCTTCCCGGTCTTTTTGATGACGGGTACTATATTGGCCAACCATTCTGGGTATTTGGAAACCACCAGGAAATTGGCATCCAACTGCCTTTGCACCTCCTCCTTTATCATTAAGGACCAATCTGGTTTGATCCTCCTGAGTTTTTGTTTCACAGGCCGAAACCCCTCTTTTAGTGGCAATTTGTGTTCCACAATACTCGTGTCAAGCCCTGACATGTCATGGTACGACCAAGCAAATACATCCACATATTCCCTCAGAAGCTGTATCAACCCCTTTTTCATGCTACTTTCCATTTGGGTGCCGATGTTCACCTTTTTCTCCTCATCCTTTTTTCCTACATTAACAATTTCTATTTCTTCCTGATGTGGTTGTATGATGCGTGTTTCCTTTTCCAGCATCCTTTGCATGTCCGGAGAAATGGTCTCCTGCTCACTGTCGGACTCAATCCATTCATCTTCCGTTTCCAGGGTCCACAGAGATTCATCAATCATAGACATGATGCGTTTTAGGTTCTGTTTTAGTCATAGATTTTATTATTCAATTTATTTTTGAAAGAATAATAAATAGAAGAGGGAAAAGAATGAATATGACAAAATGCCTCGTATATTAATGAAAATGAGGATGTATTTACAAGCCCTTTTAATCAAAATTCCTGCGGCCACGGGCGGGGACCGCAGGAGATATAAAGAAAAGCTTAAAAAGAAAAGACCCTAGGGTTGATCCTCCCAGTCCTCCCTCTCTGCTACTCTGGTTTCGACAGAGGTATGTCGTCCGTGCTGGAAGCAGAGGCATCAAAGGTTATCCAACCAGCGTCGATTAATTCCTGGACCTTATATTTCAAGGTCAAGCAGTTGTCGGTTGAATGCCCTGGTGCATCCGAGTGGTAGCTACATTTTTCATTGGGCTTGTACCACTCGGGATAGGGAGGCTCCAGCTGCTTCTTGGGAGGAACGCGGGCCAGGAGGCTGGCCTCCAACAGCTGGGGCAGCAGCTTCGCGTAGGAGGTGGGGATAGGCGTGAACTTCCTCTCCTTTTTTCGTGGCTGCCTCTCTGTCTGAGGGGTGGAGGAAGGAGTTGCGAAATTGATTGCGTGCACGGCCTCCTCCTTCTTCTTGAAGGGATTTTTGAATGATGTGCTGGGAGGAGAGGGTCGTGCTATTTTGCCACTCCTCAGCCCTTGCTCCACTCTTTCTCCTACAGTGACTATGTCCGAGAAGAGATTGGAGGTACTGGCTATCGCCTTGTCGTAGTACGCTCCTGTCAGTGAGTCTATGAACATAGCCACTGTTTCTTTTTCCGTCAAAGGAGGCTCTATTTGGGCCGCCATTTCCCTCCACCTCTGGGCATACGCCTTGAAGGCTTCGCCGTCCCGTTTGCTCAGGGCCCTGAGGTCTGACCTGTCGGGGGTCAGATCGATGTTGTATTGGTAACGACGGAGAAAAGCGTCAGCCAGCTGTTTCCAGTTCTGGACCTGCCCTCTCTCTAACTGCATGTACCAATTGAGAGCTGTGTCCGCAAGACTCTCCTGGAAGCAGTGGATCAGGAGTTTTTCATTATCAGCATGGGCGACCATCTTACGACAATACATCGTAAGATGGTTCTTAGGGCAGGTCATCCCGGTGTACATGGGGAAGTCCGGGATTTTAAATTTGGGAGGGAAGTGGATGTTCTTTACGAGGCACATGTCCGCCACCTCCTTGACGTCGAAGTTGTTCCCTTCGACCGCCTTCAGCCTCTCCTCCAGGGCGGAGAGTTGTTGCTTGGATACTTCTGGAGTAAGGATGCGTGCAGTCTTAACATCCTTATCATCGTAAAAGTATTCCTCCTCCTCCTCGTCATGGGGAGGGACATGTTCAGCTTGGCCTTCGCCGCCCTTGCTCTGACCCTAGCGCACGACCTCCATTAATTGGGCCACCTGCTCGCGGAGGGTATTAACCTCTGCAGTGAGCTTCCGGTTTTGCTCCTCCAGATTTTCCATTGCCCTTGCCTTTTGTGCACGAGTACGAGTGGGGAGAGGACCAGCCATGCCCGAAAAAGTTTTATTAATGCATGTTGAGTGCTTAGACTAACATGAATATGCTCATGCATGAGAGATTCTGTTTAAATGATGCTGAATGTGCTTTCATTTTTATTTTCTCTCTTGGTTTTTATTTACTCATGTAATATGATGTAATATGAATGATGTTGACTTTGTCAAAATTATAAATGTTTTCGTTTTATTTGTTTTTGGATTTTTATTTGATGTTTATTTTATAGCCTTTTATCTCTTCTGTCGGAACTGCGTGGCTACTTAGCTTACAAAGAACCTGAAACCAGGCTAGCTAAAAGGCAGACTGTCCGAGATAAAATATGGTTTTATGTGAAAGAATATTTAGCGTCCCTTATCTCTTCTGTCAGAACTGCGTGGCTACTTAGCTTACAAAGAACCTGAAACCAGGCTAGCTAAAAGGCAGACTGTCCGAGATAAGGGTGCTTATTTGTAAAATATTTTTTTGGTTTTTGTCCTGTTGTTTGTTTATGTTATGCAACATACAAATGCAACAATCATATGCATACACAATTCGATCATCCCCGAACAGGCGAGATTTCATTTTTATCACGAGGTAGGGTTTTCCTGCAGAAAAGTGCATTGGTCAGGGTAGGTTCTAACTGTTCTCACCAGGCTAAGGCCTCCAAGGTGCCCCCATTATAGGTGTTAGAATCGCGCAGCAGAATGTTCGCGTGGTCGGACAAAAACCAAGAGGGGGGGGGGGATTAAAAACTGCGTAAATGTAAATAGAGAAGAGTAGAGAAGATTACACAGTAGGTTTATACTGGTTCGGATCAAAAGACCCTACGTCCAGTTGCTAATCACTCAAAAGAGGATTAACGCTGTCACTAAGAACAAATTGTTACAAACAGATTACAAATGAACAGATAAAGATCAGAAAACACCTCTCTTGAAATCCACAAGAGATGAAGAACAGCTTTCCCTAGAGACGGCACAGCACACAATCCACTAAGAACTCCACTTAGTGATTCTTATTGCTTCTAGCCTCACACCAGGTTCCAAAAGCCCCCTTTCCTTGCAACAAACAGTTCTCTGGCACTCACAGCACTTAACTTTTGTATGGAAAGAGTTGTTCTTCTTTTCTGAGTGCCAAAGCAGAGTTTAAGTAGGGAAATTAGGGTTTAGGAAATGGGGATTTCGAAACTAGGGTTCTTGGTAATTGGGTTTTCGAAAATAGGGTTAATTTGAAATTTAAAATGAAAAACAGACTGAAATAATCGATTATTTGGAGTGATAATCGATTAAAACAGAGCCAAATACGTCAGAACCCAAACCTCTCCGGATTAATCGATTATTTGGTGAAATAATCGATTATCATATCGGATCAGTACAAAACAATCGATTATTTTGCTGTTTTAATCGATTAAAACGGTGAGTTTGTATAGAAAGTGTTTTCTCATCTGTTTTAATCGATTATTTACCTATATAATCGATTAAAGCCGAGCCTAAATGATAAATTTGAGCTTTTTGAAGCTTCTAAGTTACGAGACTATGTACCGGCTATCTTAGACTCTAAAAATACAGACTCAATCTTAAATAAAACAGAGTTATTACAATACAATTATCACCAATCTTCAATCTTCAATATTCTAAGTCTTTAGTTCTTGGATCATCATCAAAATCCATTCTTCATATTCATCAAGTGCAACATCAAGTCCTTGAATTGTCAACAATCTCCCCCTTTTTGATGATGATCAAAATTTTCTTTTAAAGCCCTTTGTAATAACCTGTTTTATCTGTCATACTAACAAACACATTAAACATACCAGATAAAATTTTACAATTGAATCATAGGCTTTAAATTTTTCTCCCCCTATTTTGATTATAATCAAAAAGAACTCTGCAACATCAATCATAAGAGCTCCCCCTCAAAATATGCATAAGTTAGAGAAAGCTCCCCCTCAATTATAGCATGAAAGAAACATCAAATTTTATTTCATAATCATTCATTCATAACAATACAAAGATATAAACAAAATAAAATCTAAAATTCTTCACTATCCTCATCATTAAAGTGAGTATCAAATCTATTTTCTAATCTACCTACTCTATCATCTACATCGGATATACGACGAATAATTTCATCATGCCGTGCACCAGAAAGATTGAAGAATGATTGCATTCTTTGATTCATGTCGGAAAGCATATCTTCCATGGATTGTCTTGTTTCTTGATGAGAAGAAGTTGTTCCAACACTTTGGATTTGGTTAGAGGGAAGATCGGTAGTTGGAGGCATATCTTCATCGAGTCTTCATTTGCATCACCTTGATTTTGAACGTCATCTTTGTGAACATAGATTTCATTGACTCGCACCATTTGAAGTTGAGTCAATGTGCTATCCAACATGCGGTTTAAATTGTTTGTTCTAACTGCTTGCTCACCTTCAACATTCACTCCTTTATATTCAAGAATACGGGATACAAGAAGGGCATATGGAATTTTGAAGGTGTGATGACGTTTTGCTTTAAGCATGGTCATTGTGACAAGAACACCCCAATCTAAAGGTTCATTATTCATTATTGCATGAATAATTCGAAGATCAATGGATGAGCATTGGGCATGATTCGTAGCCCGGGACATAAGATCCATACAAGTAAATGTAGAAGCATGCGTTCTTCCTTCTTTAAAGGTCCGAGCATGAAGGATACGTCCAATCTCCATTGACGGATTCAGTAGAAAAGAGCGATAAGTTAGAAACACTGTCAAAGTCATCTAGCTCACCATAAACGTTAATAGCATCTTCTCTAATGGGGAAGTGAGCAACATTTTCCCAAATATCATCATCTAGAATTATGTTAACCCCTTTTACACGGGATGTAGCAATTTGATCCCTAAACTTGAATCTAGAATAGAATACCCTAACTAAGTCAGGATAGTATGTACCTTGCATTTGGATAAACGGGAGAACTCCTTGAATTTCAAGAAGATTAGGAAAATTGAAACCCCTACGAATGAATTGCTCACCTATAAGAAATTTGGGAGAAATAATAGCTTTTTCTTTCCAGTAGGTTAGAAACTCTTGTTGGCTATCTGCATCAGAGATCCATCCTTCTACAGAATTAGGACGGGAATGAGAGGAAGGTGCAGATCTTCTTCTTGTAGGAATCTTAGGGCGAGAGGATGAGGCCATTTGAGAGAGTAGATAAACTTGAAGAGATTTTGGAGACTAGTGAGGGAATAATGAAGCAAAGAGAGTATAGATTGCAAGAAAACTTGATTACAAGAATTAGAAGTGAGTATAATTGAACTAGAGGTCTCTTTTTATAGAGAAAATACTTCCAACGGTCATATAGTAGAGATTCCATGGCAAAATATCCGTTGGCAATGGCTAGGAGGCAAAACTGGTCGCATTTAATCGATTATATTTCAAGATAATCGATTATTTCAATATCTGACAGCTTTAATCGATTATTTCAAGCAAATAATCGATTATCAGAGGCATTTAATCGATTATATCACGAAATAATCGATTATTCCAGAGGAGAATACCCTGTTTTGGACGTTTTGAGAAAAAAATAATCGATTATTACTTCCAGTAATCGATTATTCCAGAGGCTATATCAAGTTTTTAAGGTTTTTACACATTATAACCTATGAATATCCTACAACACGAATTTTATCATAACAATCATCCAAAAACAGACAAATTAAGCAGAATTTAAGCTATTTCTAATATCCCTAAGTCCCTTTTAAGATCATAGAATCTATCCTTTGGTAGAGGCTTAGTAAATATATCTGCTAATTGACGTTTAGTGTCTACATACTCTATCTTACAGTTTCCTTTGCTGATATTATCTCTTAAAAAGTGATGTCTAATCTCAATATGTTTAGTCCTAGAGTGCATTACTGGATTCTTAGTTAGATTGATTGCACTCGTATTATCACACATTAAGGGTATGTCATTTAAATATATACTATAATCCTCTAACTGTTGTTTCATCCACAGAATTTGAGCACAACAACTACCTGCTGCAATATATTCAGCTTCAGTGGTAGATAAAGCTACACATGCTTGTTTCTTAGAATGCCATGATATTAAGGATGAACCTAACAAATGACATGTCCCACTAGTGCTTTTCCTATCAATTTTACATCCACCATAATCAGCATCAGAATATCCTAATAAACTAATACAAGCATCAGACGGATACCACAAGCCAAACCCAGTAGTTCCTTTTAAGTATTTTAAAATATGTTTTACTGCAATTAGGTGAGATTCTTTAGGACAAGCCTGAAATCTAGCACACACACAGACAGAATGCATAATATCAGGTCTACTAGCAGTTAAGTATAATAGTGATCCTATCATACCTCTATACATAGTTTGATTAACTTCCAAACCTGATTCATCCTTGTCTAGATAGCATGAAGTTCCCATGGGTGTGTTAGCTTCCTTTGAGGTGTCCATACCAAACTTTTTGAGGATCTCTTTGCAGTATTTGGTTTGAGAGATGAAAATACCATCTTTAAGTTGCTTGATTTGTAGTCCAAGGAAGAATGTCAATTCTCCCATCATAGACATTTCAAACTCTCCCTGCATTATCTTAGCAAATTCTACACATAACAAACTATCAGTTGATCCAATAATATCATCAACAAGTAGCACATCCTTGATCTCCAAAGTGTTTGCACTGCAGTTGCTTGATTGATTGGTAAAGGATGTGTGAAAACTTATATTCAATGTGTGTTTTAAAAAAGTTCAAGCCAAACTGTTTTTATAGAAGATTTTCAAAACTGCTGGTTTAATTAATCTGTTAAAAGATTCTTTTAATCTGTTAAAAGTGCAGTTTTAATCTGTTAAAACGTCTTTTAATCGATTAAAACGCAGTGTAGAAAATTTTTTAAGTTGTTTTAATCGATTGAAACGAGTTTGTAATCGATTAAAAGAGTTCTGATCGGTCATAACTAAATTCTGATCGATCATAACTGATTCTGACCGGTCATAATAAAAATCTGATCGATCATCCTGACCCTTTAAGTGATTTTAATCGATTGAAACGTGTTTTAATCGATTGAAAAGAATTCTGATCGCTTATAATTAAAATCTGATCGATCACATTTGATTCTGATCGGTCATAGTTGGATTCTGATCGATCATCCTGACCATTTAAGTGATTTTAATCGATTGAAACGTGTTTTTAATCGATTTAAAGGATTCTGACCGCTCATAATAAAAATCTGATCGATCATAATGAGTTCTAAATGGTTTTAATCGATTAAAAACAAGTTGTATCGATTAAAATACTGTAAAAACACTTCTTTGAACATTCTAAGTGATTTTATTTGGTTCTTTCAAAAGCTGCATCATTTAAAAACATGTTTTAAGAAAGCTTTTGTAAAAATACTTTGTTTTTAGTTGTTTAAAACAATTTTAGAGGCTTTTCGCAAAAATCTTTAAGTGAAGAACCTTCATGCAATAGAAAAGATAAAATGTTTTTACCTAATCATTCTGTTTAAAACATACTAAATGATCCATTTTCTTTGAATAAATACAAGATACAAATAGTTCATTTAACTATAGGAACTCAAATATATTTACCTTTAGGAACACCAAAATGTTTGATTTTACACTTATTTGAAGTGTGACCTTGTTTCATGCAATAAAAACATGCTTTTGATGTAGCTATGGAATAAGATGCATTATTTACATGACATGCTCTAGTTCCTTTTTCTACCCATACTCTTTTCTTTTTAGATTTACTCTTTTTCAAAGGAACTCTTTGATTTACATTATTTTGAGCAATTACCATTTCATGCTTCTTAAGATCATCAATTTCTTTTTCGGCTTTGTCAAGCAAATGGTTAAGAATATCTATGTCATATTCATGCTCTTTACAATTTGCACAAGCTAAGTCCTTATTCTCATCTAAGCATACAATTTTCGTATTAGCTACCTCCTTTTCTTCTAAACATGCAATTTTCAATTTTAAGGACTCATTTTCCTTTTCGGATCTTCTTAGATTTTTCTTTACAACTTTATATTCTTTTTTCATATCCATAAATGCAGTAAATAACTCATTATAAGCATTTTGCAATTCATCATGGTAATTTTCTTCAGTAGAGGATGAATCGGAATCACTAACCTCAAAATCCGAAAAAATGTTGTTATTTGCCATCAAGCAAATGTTTGCTTCAATTTCTGAGTCGCTTGATTCTGAATTTGAATCACTGTCATCCCAAGCAATATATGCTTTCTTCTTGAATTGCTTTTTGCCCTTGTGTTCATCATTTTTCTTGTTTGGGCATTCGGTCTTCATATGCCCTGCTTCACCACAACCAAAGCATTTTATATTAACGGAAGAATTTTCTTTTACCTTTCCCTTACCTTTGAAAGGATGTCTTCCTTTTGCTTTCATCATCTTGGTAAACTTCTTTATAAAAAGACTCATCTCTTCTTCATCAATTTCGGAGTCTTCTTCTTCTTCTTTCTTATTTTTGCTTTTTGAAATCTCGGTCTTGAAAGCTAGGTTCTTCTTTTGATATTGACCCTCTTCCTCATTTAGTCTTCCAAGGTCAAGTTCATGCTCCCTAAGCTTTCCAAATAACGCCGCCATAGACATAGTGGCAAGATTTTGTGACTCCGAGATGGCCGTCACCTTAGGTTGCCATTTCCTATCCGAGAGATTTCAAAATATTAACATTTAATTCATCAACATCAAAAATTTTACCTAGTCCGGTGAGATGGTTCACGATATGAGTGAAACGTTTCTGTACGTCAAATATCGTTTCGCCTGGTTGCATCCGGAACATCTCGTATTCTTGGATTAAAGAATTTTTACGTGCTCTTTTGACGTCGTAAGTTCCTTCGTGGGTCACCCTTAGCATTTCCCACATTTCCTGTGCACTTTTACAAACTGAAATTCTATAAAACTCATCAAGGGTTAGAGCGAGATGAAATAATGTTTCTAGCCCTAACATCAAATTGTGCTTTTCGACTTTCTTCTGCGAGTCCATCTAGAAATAGGTTTAAGAACGTCAACACCGTTCTACGTAATTTTAGGAACAAATGGACCGTTTAAAATTGCATCCCAAATGCCTCTATCAACAGACTCTAAAAATATTTGCATATGTACTTTCCAAAAAGGATAATTTTGACCCGCAAAAAGTGGGGGTCTGTTGATAGACGCACCTTCGGCAAAAGTTTGATTTTGTCCAGCCATTTTCGAAAAGTTTGAATGACTATCAAAGCAAGCTCTGATACCACTTGTTAGAATCGCGCAGCGGAATGTTCGCGTGGTCGGACAAAAACCAAGAGGGGGGGGGGGTGAATTGGATTTTTAATAAAAATTAGGTTTTCAAAATTTTTCCCAAATTTTACCGATTAAAAATTGCGTAAATGTAAATAGAGAAGAGTAGAGAAGATTACACAGTAGGTTTATACTGGTTCGGATCAAAAGACCCTACGTCCAGTTGTTAATCACTCAAAAGAGGATTAACGCTGTCACTAAGAACAAATTGTTACAAACAGATTACAAATGAACAGATAAAGATCAGAAAACACCTCTCTTGAAATCCACAAGAGATGAAGAACAACTTTCCCTAGAGACGGCACAGCACACAATCCACTAAGAACTCCACTTAGTGATTCTTATCACTTCTAGCCTCACACCAGGTTCCAAAAGCCCCATTTCCTTGCAACAAACAGTTCTCTGGCACTCACAGCACTTAACTTTTGTATGGAAAGAGTTGTTCTTCTTTTCTGAGTGCCAAAGCAGAGTTTAAGTAGGGAAATTAGGGTTTAGGAATTCGGGATTTCGAAACTAGGGTTCTTGGTAATTGGGTTTTCGAAAATAGGGTTAATTTGAAATTTAAAATGAAAAATAGACTGAAATAATTGATTATTTGGAGTGATAATCGATTAAAACAGAGCCAAATACGTCAGAACCCAAACCTCTCTGGATTAATCGATTATTTGGTGAAATAATCGATTATCTGTACGGATCAGTACAAAACAATCGATTATTTTGCTGTTTTAATCGATTAAAACAGTGAGTTTGTATAGAAAGTGTTTTCTCACTGTTTTAATCGATTATTTACCTATATAATCGATTAAAGCCGAGCCTAAATGATAAATTTGAGCTTTTGAAGCTTCTAAGTTACAGACTATGTACCGGCTATCTTAGACTCTAAAAATACAGACTCAATCTTAAATAAAACAGAGTTATTACAATACAATTATCACCAATCTTCAATCTTCAATATTCTAAGTCTTTAGTTCTTGGATCATCATCAAAATCCATTCTTCATATTCATCAAGTGCAACATCAAGTCCTTGAATTGTCAACAATAGGGTCCCCACTCTCCAGCCGTCCGACCATGCTCAACACTAAGGCCAGAGTCGGTCTTGTTGCCAAAAGAGGAAGGTTATCACCTTGAGTGGTGGTTTCCGATCACACTGGTGGGCACAAGGCCCTAACTACAGCGAACCGTACCTGCCACCCACTCCCTATGGTTATCTCACTTGCCCCCGGGTATAGAGGGAACTGTAGTGTGCGAGGGTTTGTGTGCAGTTTATATTTCAATCAATTGCGTAAGTATAAACAAGCAACAGTTATTTGAAAGCCAAACAATAAAGCATGTTATAATACAAGGCAGGGTAAAAACGCCATTTTCTTGGTTTAATTATTTTTAAGCCGGCCCATCACTAAATGGGATCAACTCTCTAGGCTTCCCCAGTGGAGTCGCCATCTGTCGTCGCCGTCAGAACGAGGAGGTCGGAGTGACGCGATGGTTTTTTTGACCCTCTTTGATTTTTGCATTTTTATAGGTGGTTACAACGTCCTTAGGTTGTCCGATAACCGGGCTAACCTAGAGACGAGGTTTTCGAAAAGTGTTCTTGGGTTGTCCGATAACCGGGCTAACCCAAGAACGGGTTTTGAAGGGTTCGTGGAGTCGCCACCGATGTTTTTACCGAAAACATCAGAAAAGGGGTTTTTTAAAAAGGCGTTGGTTTTCGAAAACCAACTTTGGTCATTATTACCAGAGTTGGGTAAGGGAGTTAGTTACGTGCAAAGGAAGTGTTAGTTCCTTTACGACGCCCCTTTCGGGTTCCCTATGATAGGCCGACTACTTTGGATAAATAATTAAACTGGAAAATTGCGCTTTTACCCTTTTATTATGCGGTATTTAAAGATTATGACTACATGGCCCTAGCGTCTATTACATAATTTTAAATGAAAGCGGTAAAATTGAAAAGAGAGAGAATGCACCTCCAAAGCAAGCTTTTTATATTTCTCTTTAAAGAGTGGGTGCTTTTTGGCAACCCTTTACTCTACAAACTCTCAGAAACTCCGGAAATGCCTCGGAGGGATTCTAAAGAAGATTTAGAACGCTCAAAATTCTCCTAAAGACACTCAGAAACTCCGGAAATGCTTCGGAGGGGTTCTAGAGAGAGAATATCTAGAGAGAAGGAGGAGCTACTGTGCTTGGTGTGTGGAAATGAGGGGAGGGAGCCCCTATTTATAGGTTTTCGCGCCTGACAGTGGCGAGACCGCCAGTCTCGTCTGACAATGTCGAGACCGCCGTCTGGACAATCCAGACCGCCGTCTCGACCATGCAGGGGGTCGAGACCGCCATCTGGAAAACCCAGACCGCCATCTCGACCTTTGCAGTGGCGAGACCGCCGTCTGGACAAGCGAGACGGCGGTCTCGTCCCTGGCGTGAGGCGAGACGGCGGTTTGGTCTTCCCAGACGGCGATCTCGTCCCTTTAGGCGCGAGAACTTTATTTTTCGGGCCAAAAAACCCTCCTATCTTAGTACGGGGGCCTAATAGTCTCTCCTAGTGGCTTGTTAGGCTTCGGCCGTCTTCAAATAGGAAGCTTTCTGACTTTATTCTGAGGCCGGGCAAGATTTGGGGTCTACAAGAAACTACTTCTCGCCCAGAGGACAGAATTGGAAAATGGGAAGCAAACTGTGAAGGACCCTTTGTGATCAAATGAGCTTTCTCAGGAGGAGCCCTTATCCTCACTAATATGGACAGAGAAGAGCTTCGGCACCCGGTCAACTCAGATGCGGTGAAAAAGTACTACGCCTGAAGACATTGCTCATGACCCGTCAGGATGAAAACTCGCAAAGAGCGTCCTGGGCAAAAGATAGGGTCTATATTCCTAGCTAGGACACGTCCTAGGCAAAAATTAGAGGTTAAAAAAAAACAATAACAAAAACAAAAAGAGCAATGATTACCTTAGCCAAAAAACCGCAAGGCGACTAAGGTAATGCCCTTTCAGAAGCAAGCAGGCTTTGCATAGTCTTCACTCTGGGCTCGAGCATCTCAACTAAAGTGACTGACAGATGTTAGAGACATGATTGTTATAGCTTATACAGTGTAGCCAATCTTGGCTAGCCATGCTTCTAAATCCCTTTGTAAATCCTTCTGTAAACCATTTGTTTATATCAATAAAATTGTCTTTTACTTCTTTTCTCTTGAGCAATTTATGAAAATGCCTCTGTATTAATGAAACATGAGCATGCATAAAGAACCAATACAAGAAAGCATAAGGAAGGAAAAGGAAAAAGATAAAAAAGAATGATGTCTGCTAGGAGATTCTTAGGCAAAAATTAGGGGCAGCCTCCTAGATCAAAAACCCGCAAAGGGTGGTCTAGGCGAAAGTTAAGACACTCATAAAAAGGAAAAAGTTCGCTAATATATCCTAGGCAAAAATTAAGGCAGCCCGCTAGATCGAAAACCCCAAAAGGGCGGTCTAGGAAAAAGTTAGGGCTTAACAAAAATGAATAAAAAAGAGCCCATCAAAGTAATCATGAAAGATCAACAGAAGAATGCCAGTCACTTTCTAGATGCATCAAATAAAAGTAGATTGCATTTAAGGCATCCACACAAATAGTCGCACGAAATGACTTTGTCAAAAAAAATAAATCTCTCCAAGTAAATAACAAAAACAAAATTCATGCATATAAGGAGACTAGCTCCATGTTTGTGATTGAAAAACAAGAAGCACTCAAAAGAAAGCCTCCAAATGAAGCTTCCCTCAAGAAAATAATGCGAACCGAAAGCCTTCACTTCCCACGAAGCATCTGCCTACTCAGAGGCATTACCAAAACTTCAAAGATGCCCACTTTCTTAGAGGCATTACCCAAAATTACCAGAAATCCCCAACAATCAACAAAGTCAGATGACCACTACCAAAAACTCAAAACAAAGAATCCCTAGCAATCAACAAGCTGGATGACTATTAGGAAAAGTAAAAAAGTCAAAGAATCCCCAGCACACCGGAAGACTTTACCAGAAAAGTTAAAAACATTTACTAAAGTAAGATCATTCCCCATGGAACCACGGACCATGGCTAGAGCAGTGAGCCGCCGCCACCACTTCGGGACAAGAAAGGTCCCGAAGACGGAGACCTGCACACAGGCAAAACTTGCGCATGAGCCAGACCAGTAAGTTGCAGCCAGTCCTACAAAGTGTACGTCCACACCAGATGGGGGTGCGTACTCATCGGGCCTTACAAAAGGGGGCTTACCTGACGGGGGTTCATACTCGTCAACACTAGATGGGGGTGTGTACTCATCAGGCCTTACAAAAGGGGGCTAATACTGGATGGGGGTTTGTACTCATCAACCGAAGGGGTTAGCTACCGCATCAAAGGAGCATCCTAGAGGATCACACTTAGCATCCAGAAGGTCAGCTACCATAACCAAGAAAGCAACCAGAGGACAACCAGGCAAGACGGTTAACTCCTTCACCCTCCAGCCGATCTTTTTGGCATATTGAGCCAACAGTCGGCTAGTCAGGTGAAGAGGGGGGTAGCTATAGACCCCAAATCTTGCCCGACCTCAAAATAAAGAGCAGAAGCCTTCCGTTCGAAGATGGACAAGGTCTAAAAGATCGCTAGGATAGATCAATAGGCCCCATATTAGAATAGGAAGGTTTTTTGTACGGGAAAAATAAGAAATTCCACCTAGAGGGCCGAGACCGCTGTCTCATTTGGTGAGATGGCCTTCTTGCCACTTGCCAATGGCGAGACCGCCGTCTCGTTTGGCGAGACCATCGTCTCGCCAATGGTGAGACCACTGTCTCGCCAATCACCAATGGCGAGACCGCCATCTCGTTTGGCGAGACGACCTTCTCGCCATTTGCCGAGGGCGAGACGGCGGTCCTGACATGACAGGTGCGAATTCCTATAAAAAGGGGGAACGTCCTCACCCTTTTCACAGCACAAAACAACTTTCCCTTCTGCAAATTTCTCAAATTCTTCTCCTAGGATCCCTCCGAAGCATTTCCAGAGTTTCTTAGTATTCTTTATAAGCGTCCCATAGTGTTGCGAGAAAGAGCGATTAGCACTGTAGAGCGTGGAGGTTGCCAAAATGCTCCTTTCTTTACCAAGAATATTAATACAAAATCTTGTTTCGAAGGTTCCTACACTTTCTATCTTCTTTTACCACTTTCTTATTACATCTATCTGTGCATTAGCTGTTAGGGCCATGTCGTCAACACTTTAGATTTGCAAATGAATAAATAAGGGTAAAAGCGTAATTTTAGAGTTCTTTATTTATAAAATAAACGGTCCATCATAGGGATCCCGAAAGGGGCATCGTAGGGAAGCTAATACCTTCCCCACATGTAACTAACTCCCTTACCCAACTCTGGTTATAATGGCCAAAGTTGGTTTTTTCTAAACCAACGCCTTCTTTTTCTTCCTTTTCCAATGTTTCTAGATAAAATATTGGTGGCGACTCCAGAACCCTTTTCGAAAACCTCGCCTTTAGGTCCAGCCCGGTTATCGGACAACCTAAAGGCGTTGTGACATCACTTTAATAAACGCGAGTCGAAGCAAAATCATTGCGTCGCTCCAACTGCCTCTTTTGACGATGGCGATACCGAGTCCTTGCGAGATCTTGTAGCATTCCCTTGATCGTCTGAGCCTGTTTTGCACATTCAGCCTCAAGGTGTGCTGATTTGGAAATTATTTCTTGGAGTTGATTATTCGAGTTTATTCTGGAAACTTTGGATGCTCGGATAACCTGCTCACTGGAATCAGCACATTGGTCCTTGAGGCACTCTATCTCCTGGTCTTTCTTCTTGCACTGACTTCGTAGACCGTCTATGGTAAGGATAGATTCTTGTTCCTTCTCCTCAAGGGCCCTCATCTGGGCTCCCATGATTTTTATCCTTTGGGTCAAGGCATTGACTTGGGTTTGGAGCTCTCCACTAGATGATGGCGTAGTAGGTGGGGTGGATGGTTGTGACATCCCTCTACTTCTCCTCCATTCCTCATAGTCACTGGAAACAGCTACTCGAGCTTTGCCTAGCTCTCTATCTCCCATAAAGACTGGTTTCTCCCATGCTCTCCGTATGGCGAGTGAGTTTGCAACATTGCATGTGTCTCCGAAGAAACACAGTCCTCTGAGATCTTCCCATGATAGCACGGTTTGGGTTCTCATGAGTTGTCTCATAACCACTTTTGGAGAATAAGCTATGCAACCTCTGAGACCTACTAACGGTACGCTTGGATAATCTCCACATCTGATGAGGATAGGGCTAGGTCGAAACCAAGGACATGCCCAGGATAAGCGGTTGGCATCCCATTGTTCCAACTCGACCTTCCACTCCATGGTTAGACGTCGATGGAGAGGGATTTTCGAGAAGCTCTTCAAAGGGTCGGGGAACATCCTCATGTGACTAGAGGCATATAAGTGCGTGATACCCCACACGAATAGTAGCAAAAAGCAGCATCTGAGTGTTCTTCCTTGCTTTTGGTGACAGAACTCAACTGAAAGTAAGGTGTTGGCAAGAAGTGCAGGAAAGGGACTCTTCGAGTGCACATCCCAGGCGAAAAAGGCGTCCATGAAGGCTTGATCTATTGTGTCGAGGTGAAAGGTAAAAAGCATGGTCCCAAACACGACCAGAGCCAGGGATTTGTTAAAAGTGAACCAGTCTTCCCTATCAGCCAAAGAGGACAGGTGGTCTTCTAACATTGCAACTTTTCAACCCTGGATATTCCCTTTTACTATCAGGGCAGTCTGTTGAGGTGACAATCGGATGATGGCAGCGACTTTGGCTGCATGAATATATGCTTTGTGGCGAATATGCACCTCGACTGACTTGGGCCATCTCAACATTATCTCATATTCCTCCAAAGTGGGTACCATATCAAATTGCAGAAATTCAAAGCAATGCAGACTGGAGTTCCAAAAATTGACCAAAATCCTGATGAAAATGGGGTCGACACAAATCTTCAATAAGTCGAGAATTTGTCCATAGGATTTTTCGAAGTCGGAACGGATCTCAGGTGGCATCAATGCACACAACTGTTCTATCTTCTCCACATGGTATTGGGGAATATCCACTTTCTTCAATTGTCTACTGGCCCCCTCCATTTTTCTAGAAACCAAAAATGCTGCTATGAATATGATGTTAATGCAAGCATGCATGAAGGTGTTTATTTTTACTAAAGATTATCATGTTTTATTTTCTACATGATGCATGATAGTGTTTGGTTTTTTTTTTTTGTATTTTTTCAAAAGAAAGATAAATTACCTATATGGATGTTCATGAGTATAATGCTTATGAACAAGATCCCATTTTTGATTTGTTTGATTTATTTGATTTATTTGCTTTATTTGATTTTTATAACCTTTTATCTCTTTTGTCGGACTGCGTAGCTACATAGCTTACAAAGAACCTGAAACCAGGCTAGCTAAAAGGCAGACTGTTCGAGATAAAAAATGATTTATTGCAAAAGAATGATTTTAGTGTCCCTTATCTCTTCTGTCGGACTGTGTGTTTACTAAGCTTGCAAAGAACCTGAAACCAAGCTAGCTAAAAGGCAGACTGTTCGAGATAAGGGTGTTTATTGTGAAAAGATTTTTGAGGTTTTTCTTTTATTGTTCTGTTGTATGATTATGCTATGCAACAAACAAATGCACACACAATTCACTCATCCACAAACAGTAGGACAATGTTTTTATCATGAGGTAGGGGTATCCTGCAGAAGAGTGCATATTCAGGGTAGTTCTAAATTTCCTCACCAAGGCCAGGCCCCAAGGTGCCCCCATTATAGGGTCCCCACTCTCCCAGCCTTTAGACCATGCATGGCACTAGGGCCTTACCAGTCTTTGAGCCAAAAGAGGAAGGTTATCAACTTGAGTGGTGATTTCTGACCATACCGGTGGGCTCATGGCCCTCACTATGGCAAATCGTACAATGCCACCCACTCCCTAAGGTTATCCCACTTGCCCCCGGGTATAGGGGGAACTGTTGTGTGGAAGGGGGTTGTGTACAATTGTTATTTCAAACAATTGCATAAAATAAACATACAACAATTATTAAAGCCAAAAAATAAATCATGTTATAAAGCAAGGAAGGGTAAAGGTGCAATTTTAAGTTTAATTTCTCAAAACTAGTCCATCACTAAATGGGATAAACCCTTTAGCTTCCCTAGTGGAGTCGCCATCTGTTGTCGCCGTCAGAAGAGGTGGTCGGAGCGACACGATGGTTTTATTTGACACATGTTTTTAAAAGTGTGGTTCAACGCCTTTAGGTTGACCGATAACCGGGCTAGACCTAAAGGCGAGGTTTTTGAAAGGGTTCGAGGAGTCACCACCAATGCTTTCACCAAAAACATTGGAAAAGGAAAAAGAAGACAATGGTTTTTTTAAAGAAAAACCAACTTTGGTCATTACAACCAGAGTTAGGTAAGGGAGTTAGTTACGTGTGGGGAAGGTATTAGCTTCCCCACGACGCCCCTTTCGGGTTCCTATGATGGACGTTTTTATGGAGAAATAAGAACTTTAAAACTACGCTTTTACCCTTATTTATTCATTACAAAAATTAAGTTATCGACTACATGACCCTTAATAACTAATGCAGAGAGATATTATCTAAAATGAAATAAAATAGAGAAAGAGGTATGGAAGAACCTTCGAAGCAAGCTTTTATATAGTGTGTTCTTGAAAAGGGCACTTTTTGGCAAACCTCACGCTCTACAATGATGTTTGCTCTTTTCTCGCAGCACTTTAGAACGATTTCTTAAAACTCTAAGAACTTTGGAAATGCTTCAGAGGGGTCATAGGAGAGTATTTTGAGAATTGTACAGTAGGAAAAGTTTATGAATTGTGTGAAAACAGTGAGAAGGTCCCCCCTTTTAGAGGAATTCTCACCTGTCAGGTCGGGACCACCATCTCGCCTGACAAGGTCGGGACCGCCGTCTCACCAAACGAGACGGCGGTCTTGCCTTCGACAAGTGGCGAGACGGTGGTCTCGCCTTTGGCGAGTAGCGAGATAGCAGTCTCACCTTTGGCGAGTGGCGAGACGGCGGTCTCGCCCTTAGCCAACGGTGAGACGGAGGTCTTGCCAAACGAGATGACAATCTCAACCCTTTGGGTGAAATTTCTTATTTTTTGTGTACAAAAATCCTTCCTATTCTAATATGGGGTCTATTGATCAATCCTAGGAACCTTTTAGGCCTTCGCTATCTTCGAACGGAAGTCTTCTGCTCTTTATTTTGAGGCGAGGAAAGATTTGGGGTTTACAATGAACATTATCAGCAAGCATATCAGTAGCAGGCATGTCCTCATCATCAGAATCTTGAGCAACGTCAGCCATGTGAGGAGCATCAACTTTATGAACATAAAATCCATTTACATTCACCATCTGCAGTTGAGTAAGCGTGTTGTCAAGCATTCTGTTTGAATTTAGTGTCCAGGCCCGTTGTTCCCCTTCAACATTTACACCTTTGTATTCAAGAATCAAAGGATACACTTCAGATGTGGACGAATTTAATAAAGTTCAGTACTTTCGGTCATGCATGAAGAATACTCGTGATTCTGTTAGCTCTTTCAATACTGGGAAGCTAAAATTGGAAGAAAGAATTCTCGCTTTCATTGTGTCGTGGCAGCTCACACCCAGGGGGAGCAATCATGCGGTGCTAAACGAATGAGATTTAGTACTGATGTACTGCATTCACCACAGGATACGGGTGAACTGGGTCTTCGTCATCAAGGACCACATGATCAAAGCCAAGAGACTTGGTGATTTCAGGTATCCTTATGCTATTCTGATTTCTAAGTTTTTAATACATTTTGGTGTCAATGTAGAAGGAGAACTTGTTGAAACCGTCCGACCAACGAATGAAATAAATAATTCTGTGCTTCACAAAATGGGATTCATTAAAATTGATGGTGAATGGATCTCGAAAGAAGATGCTGGGAGAAGTGAAGAAAGTGAAGAAGAAGAGCAAGAGGAAGGAATCAACACTGATATTCCTGGAACTTCTGCAGCACGTCCGTCTGATCCGATGGAAGAAGTGACCCCACTAGAAATGATTCCATACAATCCACCGCCTGACCGTGGCACGCCTCTGTCTCAGTTCGAAAGAACAATGTTACATCAAATGAGCGAACTGCATTCAGACCAAAGGAGGCATATGCAGATGACTGCTGCTCTGAGGGCTCGGCAGCATTATTTGGATGAAAATTTCATTGCAAGGTTCCAGCATATTGATAATCAACTAGAAGACATTTACAACAGGATTGTGGAACTACAATTCAATCAAGGCCCCGAGGACGAATGAAGACTTTTTATGTTTCTGTTATTCTATTTTCTTTTCTTAGTTTTTAATGTTCTGTTTTATATTTGGGGTATCCACGTGGCCCCATTGGACTGTAACTAAAACAATCTATTTGATGCAGTCAAATAGGGGGAGAAGTATTTTGCTTAAAACTGTCACTACACACACACCACAAAATATATGTCTCTGGTCTGTTATTTTTTATGCAGGTGCAGTGGTTATTTGTCTCCATCAAATAGGGGGAGATTGAAGCACTTGGTGGATTTGATGAAGACATAGATATAGCTTAGGTTGTGGGTGTGTAGATGATTAGGTTTTTAGTTTAAGCACTTAATCTCTTGATAGTCCATTATATTTTGTGATAAGCACCTTAAAACATTGCATCTCATTGAAAATCATTTTCTGCATGAAAAACTCACATTCAAGTATTAAAAGAACAAACTAATTTTTTTTTAATCTGTTGAAAAAGATTTTCAATCTGTTAAAATCACTTAACAGAATAAGTGGTCATACATAATCGTATTTTCAATTGATTGATTCGCAGAATCAACAAGTTAAAATAACTTAGTGAATTTTTTCAAATATCATGGTTTCGCATTTTCAATCTGTTGAAGTAAATTTCAATCTGTTGAAATGATTTTCAATCGATTAAAACAAAGAGCTATCATTTTTTCTAAAGCTGTTTCAATCCATTGAAAACTCGAAACAATCGATTGAATGAACTTTTAAATGAAATCAATCGATTGAATCGTGGTTTCAATCGATTGAAATGTAATCTGATCGATCATAGTTTCATTCTGATCGATCATAACTCGGTCTGATCGATCATACTTCAGTTCTAATCGATCAGAGTCTCTTCTAACCTGTTATACTTCAAACTAATCGATCTTGTGACTCTCTGAAACAGTTTTTGACAGATGAAACGTTCTGATTCTTTGTTTTACTCTATATATACAGAATTGATCTATCTTTTGAAATATATACAACACACTACTTGAGAAAACTTGTGAAATCAATCTGTGAAACTTTCATATACGTGACTTTCTCCGCATTCAAGAATCTTTTCATATCATAAGGTGTCTGTGATCAGAATTGTGGTCAATAAAAGAGAGAAAGTGTCTGTTAGAATTTGTTCTGGACAATTAGAACTTCAAGTCCAGGTTTTTTCTTTCCATACTCTTTTGTAAAAGTGTGATTGTGCAGGTTGGATTGTGATTTGCACTTGGTACGATGACTCGGATTTGGTTACTTGGGTGGTTTTCAAGATTCTATCTTGTGGGTTTGCAAGATAGTTCTTGGGGTAGATTGGTGAGTATCTACTTGGTTGTAATTTTCACTTGGAATTAGTGGAACTTGACAGGTTTGTCAAGAACTCGGATGTAGCTCTGGATTAGAGTGAACCAAGTATAAATTTGTGTGTTAAATTTCTTCTTTCATCTCTTTTATTTTCTGTCTATAAACTTGTTGTGTTTAAACCAAATTACCTTTGCAAAAATTGAATAAAGATAACTCATTCTTCCAAAAGAAAGTAAGTTTTGCGAAAAAGTTTTAAAGTTCAATTCACCCCCCCCCCCTCTTGAACTCAACCATTAATTCTTTCAATATTCTCTTCCATATGACCGTTAGACATGCTTGATTATAAATAGGGGCCTCCATTTCACTTCTACTCACTTTTATCTCTTGAAATCAAGCTTTCTTGCCTTATTCTAGCAATCTTGCCCTCTTCTCAATACATTTAGCTTTCTAAATCTTCTTGTTATTCCTCAAATCTTTCAATGGCCTCATCTTGTCGTGCTAACATTCCTACTAGAAGAAGATCTGCACCCTCATCTCGTCCCCGTCCTAATTCTGTAGAAGGATGGATTTCTGATACAGATGGCCAACAAGAATTTCTGACCTATTGGAAGGAACGTGCTATTATTTCTCCAAGGTTCCTTATTGGTGAGCAGTTCATCAATAGGGGATTCAACTTTCCCAACCTTCTTGAAATTCAAGGAGTTCTCCCTTTCATCCAAATGCAAGGTACGTATTATCCTGACCTTGTTAGGGTATTTTACTCTAGATTTAAATTTAGAGATCAAATTGCTACCTCTAGAGTAAAAGGCATCACAATTATTCTTGACGACGATATTTGGGAGAATGTTGCCCACTTTCCAATTAGAGAAGATGCTATTAACATTTATGGTGAGTTAGATGATTTTGACAGGTTCTTAGCTTACCGTTCTTTTCTGCGAAATCCCTCCATGGAGATTGGGCGTCTCCTTCTTGCTGGACCTTTAAAGAAGGAGGAACGCATGATTCTACATCTACTTGTCTGGATTCTATGTCCTCGGGCTACAAATCATGCTCAATGTTCTTCAATTGATCTTAGGATTATTCATGCCATAATGAATAATGAGCCTTTAGATTGGGGCGTTCTTGTCACCATGACTATGTTAAAAGCCAAACGTCATCCCACCTTCAAAATTCCATATGCTCTCCTTGTCTCTCGGATTCTTGAATACAAAGGAGTCAATGTCGAAGGTGAACAAGCAGTAAGAACAAATAACTTGAATCGCATGCTTGACAACACATTGATCCAACTACAAATGGTGCGTGTCAATGACATTTATGTTCACAAGGATGACGTTCCGAATCAAGGTGGTGACAATGAAGATTCTGATGAAGATATGTCTCCTGCTGCTGAGTTTCCCTCTGATCAAATCCAAAGTGTTGGAACTTCCTCTACTCATCATGAAACCCGACAATCCATGGAAGACATGTTATCTGACATGAATCAGAGGATGCAGTCATTCTTCACTCTTTCTGGAGTACGACATGAGGAAATAATTCGTCGTATATCTAATGTAGATGATAAAGTGTGCCGTTTAGAAAATAGATTTGATGCACACTTTCATAGTGATGATAGTGAAGAATTTTAAATTTGTTGTTATCTCTAATATTGTAATGATTGCTTGTCTCTGAAATAAAATATGGTATTCTGTTATTGCTTTGATTGAGGGGGAGTTTTCTCCAAGTTATGCATATTTTGAGGGGGAGCTCTTATGTTTGTAATAGATGAATTATGTTTGATTCTAATCAAAATAGGGGGAGAAAATATTTAAAGCCTAAAATGATTGTTTTTAAATATTATCTGGTATGTTTAATGTGTTTGTTAGTATGACAGATAAAACAGGTTATTACAAGGCTTTAAAAGATAATTTTGATCATCATGAAAAAGGGGGAGATTGTTGAACATTCAAGGACTTGATGTTGCACTTGATGAACATGAAGATTGTTGATTTTGATGATGATTCAAGAACTCAAAGACTTAGAGTGTTGAAGACTTGTTTTGTATTGTAATAACTTTGTTTCAATTAGATTGAGTCTGTAATATTAGAGTTTAAGATAGCCGGTACATAGTCTGCACCTTAGAAGCTTCAAAAAGCTCAAATTTATCATCCAAGCTCGGCTTTAATCGATTAAATAGGGAAATAATCAATTAAAACAGTGAGAAAAACCATTTTCTGTATCTGCTCACTGGTTTAATCGATTAAACCACCTGTTAATCGATTAACAGGCCTGTTAATCGATTAACATCCCTTTTAATCAATTAAAACAGAGAGTTTTGGGGTTCTGTTGATTTTGGCTCTGTAATAATCGATTAACACCTCATTTAATCGATTATTTCAGTCAGATTTTTATTTTCAACTTCAAATCAACCCTATTTTCGAAAACCCTATTTCCAAGAACCCTAATTCCGAAATTCCCAATTCCCAAACCCTAATTTCTCTACTTAAGCTTCTCTATGGAACTCAGAAAAGAAGAACAACCTTTTTCATACAAAAGTTAAGTGTTGTGAGTGCCAGAGAACTGTTTGTTGCAAGAAAAAGGGGCTTTTGGAACCTGGTGTGGGCTAGAATCGATAAGAATCACTAAGTGGAGTTCTTAGTGGATTGTGTGCTGTGCCATCTCTAGGCAAAGCTGTTCTTCATCTCTTGTGGATTTCAAGAGAGGTGTTTTCTTTACTTTATCTTTTCCATTGTAACTTGTTTGTAACAACTTTGATTATAGTGACAACGTTAATCCTCTGTTTGAGTAATTAGCAACTGGACGTAGGGTCTTTTGATCCGAACCAGTATAAATCTCCTGTGTAAGATTCTATCTCTTCTCTATTTACATTTACATAGTTTTTAATCGGTAAAATTTGGGGAAAATTTTGAAAACCTAATTTTTGTTAAGAAACCAATGTACCCCCCCTCTTGGTTTTTGTTCGACCATGCGAACATTCCGCTGCGCGATTCTAACACAAAGGACCGACCAAAAGTTGTCTGCCAATTTTCATGGCAGGATTGCGAAGAAAAGAACGGTATGCCAAAATGCGATTAAAATCCTCTAAATCAACAAGGACATTTACAACATCATCTCTTATAGGAAAATAAACAAAATTTTCCCAAATATCATCATCAAGGATGATGGTTATACCCTTGACTCTAGAAATAGCAATATGATCCCTATATTTGAAGCGAGAATAGAAAACCCGAACTAAATCCGGATAGTATGTACCTTGCATCTCGATAAAAGGAAGAACACCTTGTTGCTCAAGAAGATTGGGAAAGTGGAATCCTCTGTTTATGAATTGCTCTCCAAGAAGAAATTTAGGAGTAATAATACCCCTTTCTTTCCAGAAATTCAGAAATTCCTATCTTCCGTCATCACTAGAAATCCACCCTTCAAGAGAATTAGGGTGGGGATGAGAAGCAGGAGCGAATCTTCTCCTTGTTGGAATCTTTCTTCGGGAAGATGAAGCCATTTAGAATGAAATGAGAGGAAAATGAAAGATAAGGAGTTTTGAAGAGAAGAAAAGCTTTGAGGAGGACAACAACACAAGAATAAGATGTAGAATCTATGCAAGAACTCTTGAAGAGAAGTTTGGAAGTGTTTTGGTTTGATTTTGAGCCCTCCTATATATAGAAAATGATCCCAACGGCCATAAACGACTAGTTTGACAAGAATTAAAGGAAAAAGAGCCATTACAAATGACTAGATTATCTCCAACGTCGCAGGATAATCGATTATCAGCCCCTGATAATCGATTATCACCCCTTGATAATCGATTATTTCTTCATCCCTGCCCAAAAAATGCATGGATAATCGATTATCACTTGAGATAATCGATTATTCTAGAGAGAAATTACTGATTTGGGTCAATTAAGTACAGATAATCGATTATTACCCCAAATAATCGATTATTACAGAAAGATTTTTCATGAATCACTCATTTAAGCCTCAATAATCGATTATTACTCAAGATAATCGATTATTCCAGAGAGATTAACAAATTTAACATGTATTAGACACAGGATAATCGATTATTATCCTATATAATCGATTATTCCAGTACAGAATGCAAAGATTTTTCAATTAAGCAGAGTTTAGACTATTTCTAATATTCCTAAGTCTCTTCTAAGATCATAGAATCTATCCTTGGGAAGAGGTTTGGTAAATATGTCTGCTAACTCATGTTTTGTGTTTATATACTCAATCTTACAATTTCCTTTAGAAATGTTATCTCTTAGAAAGTGATGCCTAATCTCAATGTGTTTGGTTCTAGAATGCATGACAAGATTCTTTGTGAGATTAATTGCACTTGTATTATCACACATTAAAGGAATATCACCTAGAAAAATACTATAATCTTGTAGTTGTTGCTTCATCCATAGAATTTGAGCACGACAATTTCCAGGCTTGTTTCTTAGAATGCCAAGATACTAAGGATGATCCTAACATATGACATGTTCCAATACTACTTTTTCTATCTATTTTACATCCTCCATAATCAGCATCAGAATAACCTATTAAAATAGGAGAAGCTTCAGATGGATACCATAATCCAAATCCTGTAGTTCCTTTTAAATATTTTAAAATTCGTTTTACTACAGTTAAATGAGATTCTTTTGGACATGCTTGAAATATAGCACACACACAAACATAATGCATAATATCAAGTCTACTTGCAGTTAAGTATAATAGAGAACCTATCATACCTCTATACATTGATTGATTAATTTCCAAACCTGATTCATCTTTATCCAAATAACATGATGTTCCCATGGGTGTGTTAGCTTCCTTTGAAGTGTCCATTCCAAATTTCTTGAGAATCTATTTGCAGTATTTGGTTTGTTATATAAATGTGCCATCTTTAAGTTGCTTAATTTGAAGTCCAAGAAAGAAGGTTAATTCTCCCATCATTGACATTTCAAATTCACCCTGTATTATCTTAGCAAATCCTTCACACAAGGAATTATCTGTTGATCCAAAAATAATATCATCAACATATACTTGTACTAATAAAATACGCTCTTTTACTTTCTTAATAAATAAAGTAGAATCAATTTGTCCTCTAGAAAAACCATTTGAAATTAGAAAAGAACTTAATCTTTCATACCAAAATCTAGGAGCTTGTTTCAAACTGTTGAATATAGAGAAAATATGGTTTGAAATTAATCTCCCTTGTGTATAAATCACACATAGGGTAATTTATTTATAATAGAGAGGTACAACTAAAAGAGTAAAAGTAAACAGAATAAACAGAAGATATTGTTTGATATTGTGGTTAACAATATCTAACAATATCTTAACAATATCAAACTATATCTAAACAATATCTAACACTCCCCCTCAAGCTGGAGCATACAAATCGTATGTGCCAAGCTTGTTACAAATATAATCAATTCTAGGCCCCCGTAAAGACTTAGTGAAAATATCTGCTAACTGATCACTTGAGTTAACAAACTCAGTCTTGATATCTCCAGACATAATATTTTCTCGAATGAAATGACATTCAATCTCAATGTGTTTGGTCCTCTCATGAAAGACAGTATGAAGAGCAGCCTAATTGTCACACACAAGTGTCATTTGAGTGACATCTCCAAATTGTAACTCTCTAAGCAATTGCTTGAGCCAAAAAAGTTCACAGGCACCTGAGGCCATAACTCTATATTCTGCTTCTGCACTAGATCTTGCCACAACACTTTGTTTCTTACTTTTCCATGAGATCAAGTTACCACCAATGGAGACACAATATCCAGATGTAGATCTTCTATCCGAAGGAGATCCTGCTCAATCAGTATCTGAGTAGCAAACAACTCTTGTATGGTTATTAGAACCATATAACAATCCTTTTCCAGGAGATCCTTTAATATACTTCAAGATACGAATGACTGCATTCCAATGATCTTCACATGGTGAATTAAGAAATTGACTTATCACACTAACTGCAAAGGAAATGTCAGGACGAGTAACTGTAAGATAATTCAATTTTCCAACCAATCTTCTATACTGCTCAGGATCAGATATAGGCTCCCCCTGATTTGGTAGAAGTTTAGTAGTGGGATCCATGGGTGTATCAACAGACTTTGAACTCATCAACCTAGTTTCCTCCAAAATATCAATGGCATACTTCCTCTGAGATATAACAATACCATCATTGGACTGTGCCACCTCAATACCCAAGAAATATCTAAGTTTGCCAAGATCTTTGGTCTGAAAATGGTGACAGAGATGTTGTTTCAACTAAGAGATGTCATGGTTGTCACTACCTGTAAGAACGATGTCATCAACATATACTATCAAGTAAACACATCCAGCACTCGAGTGTCGATAAAAGACAGAATGATCTGCTTCACACCGAGTCATACCAAATTGTTGAACAACCTTGCTAAACTTTCCAAACCATGCCCTAGGAGAGTGTTTTAGGCGATATAGGGATTTGCGAAGATGACATACCATCCCAGAAGACTCCCCCTGAGCAACAAACCCAGGAGGTTGCTCCATATATATTTCTTCTTGCAAATCACCATTGAGGAAAGCATTTTTAACATCCAGTTGATAAAGAGGCCATTGTTGAAGAGCGACCATGGCGATAAATAAACGAATAGAAGTCATCTTTGCCACAGGGAAAAAGGTATCTCCATAATCCAACCCAAAATTTTGAGTATAACCTTTGGCCACAAGACGAGCTTTGAGGCGATCAATAATACCATCAGGTCCAACTTTGATAGCAAACACCCACCTGTAACCAACAACAGATTTCCCAGACGGTAATGGGACCAATTCCCAAGTTCCACTATTATGAAGAGCACTTAGTTCATCTAACATGGCCTGACGCCAACCAGGATGGGCTAAAGCTTCACGGACAATTTTTCAAATGGTCACAGAAGAAATAGAGGAAAGACATGTATAAAAAGGTAATGACAGTCGATGATAACTCAAAGCAATATAATGGGGAGAGGGATTACGTGTAGAACGAATACCTTTTCAGAGGGCAATGGGAAGGTCAGACTCATGTGTCAGATCTGGAGGAGACAGAGTAGTTGGCACTTGAGTGGAGTCACATGGTGGTGGTTGTGATTGGTTTCGACAACTATAAATCTGAAGAGGCAGTGGAGAAGAAGATGATTGCAGAGCAGGAACTAATGGTGAAGAAGACATAGTTAAAGGGTCACAAACAACAAGAACATTAAATGTACTAGGAGTGTTGACAAGATTGGATGGAGACAGAGGTGAAGATTAACTTTCAAAATAAAGAGACAACTCATCAAAGGTGACATCTGCAGACACAAAATAACGGTTAAGAGAAGGAGAAAAATATTTGTATCCTTTTTGTGATCTTGTAAACCCTAAGAAAACACATTTATGTGATCTAGGAGAAAGTTTGTCAAGACCAGAACTGAAATTATGAACAAAACATGTAGACCCGAAAACTCTCAGAGGTAAAGGATGAAGTGGTTCATGAGGGAATAAAATGGAATGAGGTATTTTATTATTTAAAATTGAAGAAGGCATGCGATTAATGAGATAACATGCAGTAAGAAGAGCATCACCCCAAAAATGTTGAGGAACATCTCCATGAATTAAAAGTGTACGAGTTGTTTCAATAAGATGTCTATTTTTACATTTAGCTACCCCATTTTGTTGAGGTGTATAAGCACAAGAAGTTTGATGCAAAATACCGTGAGAAGCCATGAATTGTTTAAAAGAATAAGAAAGATATTCACGACCATTATCACTACGCAAAACTCTAATAGAAACACCAAACTGAGTTTGAATTTCATTAAAAAAAGTTTGAAAGGTATGAAATAATTTAGAAAGATTTTTCATCAAAATAACCAAGTGCATCTGGAATAATCATCAATGAAAGTAACAAAGTATTGAAAACCTAAAGTAGACTTAACGCGGTTAGGTCCCCAAATGTCAGAGTGAACCACGACAAAAGGGGACGAAGCACCACGTGTGAAACTTCGAGGAAAGGAAGTACGACTATGCTTTCCGAATTGATGTGACTCACACACCAAACTAGATAAGTTGGACAAGGCAGGGACAAACTTATGTAACTTGGCAAGACTTGGATGACCTAACTGAGCATGAAGAAGAGAGGGAGACTCCATAACTGTGCTAGCATGTGTAGAGGGACGGAGATAATAAAGACCATGAGACTCACCTCCTGTGCCAATCAGCTGTTTTGAACTCCGGTCCTATAAACACACAGAATTGTTGGTAAAAGTAACAACACAATCAAGAGAACGAGTTAGATGACTGATGGACAACAGGTTAAAAGGAGACCCAGGGACATAAAGAACATTATCAATGGTTAAAGAAGGAAAAAGTTCAACCGTTCCAACACCATGAGATGATACTCTAGAGGCATCAACCAGTGTAACAGAAGGTAAATGATTAGGAGAGGATAAAGAGGAGAACAAAGATTTGTTTCCAGTAATATGATCAGTGGCTCCTAAATAAAAAACCCAAGGACTAGGAGAAAATGATTGGGTTAGACTAGCAAAATATGTATTTGTATGTGTGACATATATAGTGGAATTAGAAGAATGTTGATTCTTATACCATTCGAGAAATTTGTTGAACATAGCAGGCATGTCGGATGCAATAGAAGAAGGAGGATTCCCAGCAGATAAAGGTGGGGAAAGATTGGTCTAAACAACTGCAGCAGATCTAGGAGGACGACCATGTAATATATAACACTTGTTAATATTGTGACCTAGCTTGCCATAATGTTCACACTTAGGACGCCCTTTTCCCTGTTTGCGAGGGCGAGTCCGGTCATCACGATGGGATGTCAACACAAAAGAATCATTAACAAAATTGGAAATAGTAGAAGAAGTGGAAGAAGTCATGAAGAGCAGGAGAACAAACCCTAAAACAATCCAAAGTAATTCAATCAACCCACGAAGCACAAATCCAAAATGAGAATACTAAAAATAAGTTCGCAAGGACTAAACGGTGCAGGAGACAATAGGACGACTTGTTAAAATCGCGCAGCGGAATGTTCGCGTGGTCGGACAAAAACCAAGAGGGGGGGTGAATTGGTTTCTTAACAAAAATTAGGTTTCCAAAATTTTCCCCAAATTTTACCGATTAAAAACTGTGTAAATGTAAATAGAGTAGAGATAGAATCTTACACAGGAGATTTATACTGGTTCGGATCAAAAGACCCTACGTCCAGTTGCTAATCACTCAAACAGAGGATTAACGCTGTCACTATAATCACAATTGTTACAAACAGATTACAATGGAAAAGATAAAGTAAAGAAAACACCTCTCTTGAAATCCACAAGAGATGAAGAACAGCTTTCCCCAGAGACAGCACATCACACAATCCACTAAGAACTCCACTTAGTGATTCTTATCGCTTCTAGCCCACACCAGGTTCCAAAAGCCCCTTTTTCTTGCAACAAACAGTTCTCTGACACTCACAACACTTAACTTTTGTATGAAAAAGGTTGTTCTTATTTTCTAAGTGCCATAGAGAAGCTTAAGTAGAGAAATTAGGGTTTGGGAATTGGGATTTTCGAAACTAGGAGTCTTGGAATTAGGGTTTTCGAAAATAGGGTTGATTTGAAGTTAAAAATCAAAATCTGACTGAAATAATCAATTAAATGAAGTGTTAATCGATTATTACAGAGCCAAAATAAACAAAACCCCAAAACTCTTTGTTTTAATCGATTAAAAGACCTGTTAATCAATTAACAGGCCTGTTAATCGATTAACAGGTGTGTTAATCGATTAAACCAGTGAGCAGATATAGAAAATGGTTTTTCTCACTGTTTTAATCTATTATTTCACCATTTAATCGATTAAAGCCGAGGCACTTTGATAAAATTGAGCTTTTTGAAGCTTCTAAGGTGCAGACTATGTACCGGCTATCTCAAACTCTAATATTACAGACTCAATCTAATCAAAACAGAGTTATTACACTATAAAACAAGTCTTCAACTCTCTACGTTCTTGTGTTCTTGAATCATCATCACAATCAGCAAGCTTCATGTCCATCAAGTCTAACATCAAGTCCTTGAATGTTCAACAATCTCCCCCTTTTTGATGATGATCAAAATTTTCTTTTAAAGCCTTGTAATAACCTGTTTTATCTGTCATACTAACAAACATATTAAACATACCAGATAATATTTAAATTCAATCATAAGAGGCTTTAAATATTTCTCCCCCTATTTTGATTATAATAAAAAAGAATTCTTCTATAACAATCATAAGAGCTCCCCCTCAAAATATGCATAACTTGGAGATAACTCCCCCTCAATCAAAACATTAAAAGAACACCACATTTTATTTCAGAAATGAAAATACATTACAAATAAAAAGCAAATTTAAAATTCTTCACTATCATCACTATGAAAGTGTGCATCAAATCTATTTTCTAAATGACACACTTTATCATCTACATCAAATATACGGCGAATTATTTCCTCATGTCGTACTCCAGAAAGAGTGAAGAATGCCTGCATCTTCTGATTCATATCAGATAACATGTCTTCCATAGATTGTCGGGTTTCATGATGAGCAGAGGAAGTTCCAACACTTTGGATTTGATCAGAGGGAAACTCAGCAGCAGGAGGCATATCTTCATCAGAATCTTCATTATCGTCACCTTCTTGTGGAACGTCATCCTTGTGAACATAAATATCGGTGACACGCACCATTTGAAGTTGGATTAATGTGCTGTCGAGCATGCAATTTAAGTTATTCGTTCGTACTGTTTGTTCACCTTCGACATTTACTCCTTTGTATTCAAGAATGCGAGAGACAAGGAGGGCATATGGAATTTTGAAGTTGGGATGGCGTTTGGCTTTTAACATAGTCATGGTGACAAGAACGCCCCAATCTAAAGGCTCATTATTCATTATGGCATGAATAATACGAAGATCAATTAAAGAACATTGAGCATGATTCGTAGCCTGGGGACATAGGATCCAGACAAGTAGGTGTAAAATCATGCGTTCCTCCTTCTTCAAAGGTCCAACTAGAAGGAGACGCCCAATCTCCATGGAGGGGTTTCGCAGAAAAGAATGGTAAGCCATGATCCTGTCAAAATCATCTAACTCACCATACACGTTAATAGCAGCTTCTCTAATAGGAAAGTGGGCAATGTTTTCCCAAATATCATCATCAAGAATAATTGTGACACCCTTTAATCGAGAGGTAGCAATTTGATCTCTAAATTTGAACCTAGAGTAAAATACCCTAACTAAGTCAGGATAATACGTACCTTGCATTTGGATGAAAGGGAGAACTCCTTGAATTTCAAGGAGATTAGGAAAGTTGAATCCCCTATTGATGAACTGCTCACCAATAAGGAACTTAGGAGAAATAATACCACGTTCCTTCCAATAGGACAGAAATTCTTGTCAGCCTTCTGCACCAGCGATCCATCCTTCTACAGAATTAGGACGGGGATGAGATAATGGTGCATATCTTCTTCTAGTGGGGATTTTTGCACGAGAAGATGAGGCCATTGAAGGATTAGAAGAGTAACAAGAAGATTTAAGAGGACAAGTTAAGTGAGAAGAAGGCAAGATTGATAGAATGAGGCAAGAAAGTTTGATTTCAAGAGATAGAAGTGAGTAGAAGTGAAATGGAGGTCCCTATTTATAGCCAAGCATCTCCAACGGTCATATGAAAGTGAATAAGGGTCAAAAGAGCCGTTGGCAACGGCTAGGAATCCAAACTTGCCAGGTTTAATCGATTAAAACTCAAACCAATCGATTAAACCACTTCCAGACCCATTTAATCGATTAATTTGAGTTGTTAATCGATTAATACTGGTTTTAATCGATTAATGGACGAATTAATCGATTAATCCAGAGAGAAATTTCATGTTTTGGGTGTTTTGGATGCAAATAATCGATTATAACTCCAATTAATCGATTATTCCAGAGAGTTCATCAAATTTTTGAGGTTTACACACATGATAATCTATGAACATCCTACACAATGAATTATAACTGTCTAATTAAGCAGAATTTAAGCTATTTCTAATATCCCTAAATCTCTTCTAAGATCATAGAATCTATCCTTGGGTAGAGGCTTAGTAAAAATATCTGCTAATTGATGCTTTGTATCAACGTACTTTATTTTACAGTTTCCTTTGCTGATATGATCTCTCAAAAAGTGATGTTTAATCTCTATATGCTTAGTCCTAGAGTGCATTACTTGGATTCTTAGTAAGATTAATTGCACTCGTATTATCACACATTAAAGGTATATCATTCGAAATATACTATAATCTTCTAACTGTTGTTTCATCCACGTAATTTGAGCACAAAAATTACCAACTGCAATATATTCAGCTTCAAGTGGTAGATAAAGCAACACATGCCTGTTTCTTAGAATGCTAAGATACTAAGGATGAACCTAACAAAGGACATGTCCCACTAGTACTCTTTCTATCAATTTTGCATCCACCATAATCAAGCATCGAATATCCTATTAAACTAGTACAAGCATCAGATGGATACCATAAACCAAAACCAGATAGTTCCTTTTAAATATTTTAAAATATGTTTTACTCGCAATTAGGTGAGATTCTTTTGGACAAGCCTAAAATCTAACACACACACAGACAAAATGCATAATATCAGGTCTGCTTGCAGTTAAGTATAACAGTTAACCTATCATACCTCTATACATAGATTGATTAACTTCCAAACCTGATTCATTCTTGTCTAAATAGCATGAAGTTCCCATGGGTGTGTTAGCTTCCTTTGAGGTGTCCATTCCAAACTTTTTAAGGATCTCTTTGCAGTATTTGGTTTGAGAGATGAAAATGCCATCTTTAAGTTGCTTGATTTGAATTCCAAGGAAGAATGTCAATTCTCCCATCATAGACATTTCAAACTCTCCCTGCATTATCTTAGCAAATTCTACACATAACGAATTATCAGTTGATCCAAAAATAATATCATCAACATATACCTGGACCAATAAGATATGTTCTTTAACTTTCTTTATAAACATAGTAGAATCAATTTTTCCTCTAGAAAAATCATTTGAAGTTAGGAAACTACTTAACCTTTCATACCAAGACCTAGGAGCTTGTTTCAACCCATATAATGCTTTCTTTAATTTAAAAATATGAATAGGATAACTAAAATCCTCAAATCCAGGGGGTTGCCCCACGTAAACTTCTTCATTAATAAAACCATTCAAAAATGCACTCTTAACATCCATTTGATATAATTTAAATTTCATCAAAGATGCATAAGCAAGAAGTAGGCGTATAGCCTCTAACCTGGCAACAGGAGCATAAGTTTCATCATAATCTATACCTTCCTCCTGACAATAGCCTTTGGCAACAAGTCTGACTTTATTCTTTGTTATGTTTTCATCTTCATCAAGTTTATTTCTAAACACCCATTTTGTTCCAATAACTTGATGTGATTCTTCCCTTGGGATTAATTCCCAGACTTGATTCCTTTCAAATTGGTTAAGTTCTTCTTGCATTGCTATGCACCATTGTTCATCTTTAAGTGCTTCCTCAACATTTTTGGGTTCTATCTGAGACACAAAAGCTACAGACATGCAAAAATTAGTCATATTTCTAGTTCTTACCCCTTTTGATATATCACCAATGATATTGTCCATTGAGAGTCCTCTAGGTGATTGCCATTCTTTTGCTAATTCAGGCGTTTGAGAAGGCTCATTTTCTTCCAAATATAATTCATCAAGAGCCTCTCTTATATACTCATCATCACCTGCAAGTTCTTTATTTGACTCAAGAGGATTTCCCCCAAGGTCTACAATTTCATCAAATGTAACATGAATAGATTCTTCAATATTTAAAGTTCTTCTATTAAACATCCTGTAAGCCTTACTAGTTAATGAATAACCTAAGAAAATGCCCTCATCGGCTTTAGAGTCAAATTTTCCTAAGTTGTCCTTTCCATTATTTAACACAAAGCACTTACATCCAAAAATTTTAAAATGAGCAACATTAGGCTTTCTACCAGTAAACAATTCATAGGGAGTTGATTTTATAATTGACCTAATGAGCATTCTATTCAAAACATAACATGCAGTACTAACCGCATCAGCCCAAAAATATTTAGGAACATTAGATTCATTTAACATTGTTCTAGCAAGTTCCTCTAATGACCTATTTTTCCTTTCAACTACACCATTTTGTTGGGGAGTCCTAGGAGCAGAAAAGTTATGTAATATTCCATTTTCTTCACAATAACTTTCAAACTTTTCATTTTGAAATGTCGCCGCCTCCCCAAAGAGGGGGCGCGGTCGGAGCGACGCGATGGTTATTTTGACTCTCTTGATTTTTCGCGTTTTTATTGGTGGTTACAACGTCCTTTGGTTGTCCGATAACCGGGCTAACCTAGAGACGAGGTTTTTGAAAAGTGTCCTTGAGTTGTCCGATAACCGGGCTAACCCAAGGACTTATTTAGTTTGGGTTCTATGGAGTCGCCACCGATATTTTTACCATAAACATCGGAAAAGGGGTTTTAAAAAGGCGTTGGTTTTCGAAAACCAACTTTGGTCATTAGAACCAGAGTTGGGTAAGGGAGTTAGTTACGTATAAAGGGAGTATTAGTCCCTTTACGACGCCCCTTTCGGGTTCCCTATGATAGGCCGACTATTTTTGAATAATTAAACTTGGAAAGTTGCGCTTTTACCCTTTTTATTATGCAGAATTTAGATATATGACTACATGGCCCTAGCTTCTATTGCATAATTTAAATAACAGTAATAAAAATAGAGAGTGAGGATATGCACCTCCAAAGCAAGCTTTATATAAAAAGAGAGGGTGCGTTTTGACAACCCTTCACTCTACAACTCTCAGAAACTCCGGAAATGCCTCGGAGGGATTCTAAAGAAGATTTAGATCACTCAATTTATGCCTAAAGACACTCAGAAACTCCGGAAATGCCTCGGAGGGATTCTTAGAGAGAGAAATTCTAGAGAGAAGGGAGAGCTCTTGCTGCTGGGTGTGTGAAAAGGGAGAAATGACGCCCCTATTTATAGTTTTTCGCGCTCGACAGTGTCGAGACCGCCGTCTCCTTCGACAGGGTCGAGACCGCCGTCCGGAAAGTCCAGACCGCCGTCTCGTTCGAGGCGAGGGTCGAGACCGCCGTCCGGAAAATCCGGACCGCCGTCTCGACTTAGCGGAAATCGAGACCGCCGTCTGGAAATCCCGCACCGCCGTCTCGACTTTGCGAGTGACGAGACCGCCGTCCGGAAAATCGAGACGGCGGTCTCGTCCCGGCGTTGAAACGAGACGGCGGTCCGGTAATCCCAGACGGCGGTCTCGTCCCTTCAGGGCGAGAAACTTTATTTTCGGGCCAAAAAACCTTCCTATCTTGGTACGGGAGCCTAATAGTCTCTCCTAATGACTTGTTAAGCTTCTGGCCGTCTTCAAATAGGACGCTTTCGACTTTATTTGGAGGTCGGGCAAGATTTGGGGTCTACAGCTGCCCCCTTTACCCGACGAGTCGATCGCTAGCCCTTTTGTGCCGAGGTGATCGACTGGGGGGTAAAGGAGTTGACCCTCTTGCCCGGTTTCCCTTCAGATACTCCGTCTTTGCGGCAGATGATCTTCTGGGGAGATGTTGTGTTGTACGCTTCCGGATGCTCCTTCGACGCGATAGCCGACTCCTTCGGCTGATGAGTACGAACCCCCATCTCGGTTTGACGAGTACTAACCCCCGCCGGGTAAGTCCCCTTTTGTAAGGCCTGATGAGTTTACACCCCCATCTGGTGTTTGTCCTCCGGATGCTCCTTCGACGCGGTAGCTGATCCTTTGGTTGACGAGTACGAACCCTCGTCTGGTTTGGTGCCTCTGGATGCTCCTTCGACGCGGTAGCTGATCCTTTGGTTGACGAGTACGAACCCTCGTCTGGTTTGGTGCCTCTGGATGCCCCTTCTTGCGGTAGCTGATCCTTTGGCGATGGTGGCGGCTTACTGATTCTGATCATGCGCCGTTTCACTGGGGGGTAATTTTTGTGTTTTGGTAATTGTGTTTGGACCTTTCTGGAATGGTCATCCGGGTTGCCGGAAATCTGGTTTGCTGTTCATCCAGCTTCAAGGGTTGCTGGGGACTTTTACTTTTAGCTTTTGTGGTGTTCCTCTAACTCTTGTTGATTGATCGGGCTCTTTCTTTGTGTTCGACTCTTGGTAGTCGATTTTTATTGGTGAAGGTAGTTGTTTTAATCCTGCTTTTTTCTCGCGGTTTTATCTCTTTTTTCTCGCGATTTTGGATTCTGGCTTTTATTGAGCGTGTGCCTTTTTCTTTTTTAAGCTTCTTTTTGTTACGCTGGCTTTTTGCAAAAGAAGGCAAAAGAATGCGGGAAATAAAATTTTATTTATAGGAAATTTTATTACAGCGATTTTTCAACCAATACAGCCCCTAAGAGTCATCAACATCAGAAGGAGTGCGGTAGGGAAAATGCTTATACATGTGGTAGCGGAAGTCGATTTGTTCCTGGACTTCATCATTGTAGTCCTCCTGGAACGCCGTCCACTCCTGCTGCATCCTCTGCTGCTCTTGGCGGATCTCATTTTGGCCCTCTTGAAAGGCCTGTTGGCGAATGTCTTGGTCCTGCCGCCACTGGGTCTGCTCCTCTCGCCACACTGCCATTTGGCTGAATTGCTGGCTCAGATAGTCCATCTGTTGGTGCATGCCAGCAAAGTCATTTGTGTACAGTGGTGGCTGTTGCTGCTGCTGCTGGGAACTGGGGGATGCGGGCACATCCGGCATCGCCACTATTCCCTGGAGGTCCAGCTCAAAGTCCAGGGTGGGGTGCAGGGCAACCGACTTCCCCAGCCATACGAGCATCCCCATGCCGACCAACGATTGGCCCGTTAATGGGCTCGGGTCGCAGATTGCGGGCCAGCTCTTCCCAGCCAGGGCACCCCATTCTTTCTGCTAGAGGGGTGATGAGGGGAGCCACAAGGATGGCCCCTATGGATCTACTCCCAAAGTCCTTCGGGGCCCTCGTGAAGAAGTACCGGGATTGCGCGCCGTCTTTGGTGCATGCAGTAGAGGATAAAGAGGTCGGGAGGGATATCTTCCCCGACTCTCTTTTCTCGCGTGGATGGTGCCTCGCGCCAGCCTTGTGGCGGATGCGAGTGGTGGGGAGTGCGGATCCTCTCATCGGGGTGGGCGTGTGGTTGCCCCCGTGAGGTCATGCCACATGTCCGCGGAGGTGAGATGGGTGGGCCTAGAGCAGATGGCCTCACGATACTCCCGAGTTAATGCCTCCTCGGGCCGGATGAATCCAATGGAGACATTAAATTCCTCCAAGGTGGTGGTATGGTATTGCCCACCCATAAAATAGTTGACCATTTTGGTGGGCTGCATGCCTGAGGCCATAGAGGGGATCTCAATGAGAGAGACCGAGGCCAGGAACTCGAGTACCGCCTGTGGGTACACATGGACGGGTGGAGGTTGTAGCAGAAAACCCCACCCGATGCTATCGATATGTGCCCGGACGTCCTCTTCCCATCCGAACTCGGCCAAGATGGCGAAGTCCAGTGTCAGTAGGGAGTGCCACTGGTAATTTCTGAGGTTGTCCAGGCGGGCCTGGTGTTGTGGTTGAAGTTGAGAAGGGTCTGGGGGTGGCGGTGGTGCCGAGCTGCTAGCACCAGCGAAGGCCCTTCTTTTCCTGGAGCCACTTCTGCTAAACATTTTGAGGCAGGGGAGGCTTGGAGGAGTAGAATGAGATTTTTAGAGGCTCTGGAGGCTTAGGGGGTAGGGAGAGTTGTGAGGAAACCCCCTCCAGGCGCGCTCCTTATATAGGATTTTTTTTTCAGGTCGAGACCGCCGTTTGGAAAGTCGAGACGGCGGTCTCGTTTGGTCAACAAATCGAGACGGCGGTCTCGATAACCCAGACGGCGGTCTCGACTTTGCCTAAGTCGAGACAGCGGTCTGGTTTCTCGAGACGGCGGTCTCGTTTGGTCAACGAAACGAGACGGCGGTCTGGAAAACCCAGACGGCGGTCTCGAATTTTCGGTTTTTTTTTTTTTCTTTGAATAAGAAATAGGACCTGGTTCAAAAACATTTTATGCATGCAAATGTTTTCATGTTTGATGTCCTATAATGTCTACTTTGGTTAATATTTCAGAAGGATTTAACCAACGTGCCTTGTTGCGCTGAAAGCCTTCTGATTTGTTGTGCTTGCCTTTGGCTGTACCATACCGGACTTCTTGTGACCGAAGAGTAGTTTCTTTCTTTTTCTTTTTTTCTTTTTTTCTTTTGTAGAGCACTTTTGTCATGTAGTGTCCCTTTTTCCTTGCTTTAGGGATTTCAATCCTCTTGTTGACTATACGCCTCCATATTCCCAAATTAATTATTAGAATATTGTTGTGAGGGTCAAGAGAAAAGAAGTAAAGGGGGTAAAAATCAATGGTTTGTGTTTTAGAGGGTTGATTTTTATTGATAAAAGGATTTGTAAGAATGGCTGGCTGAGATTAAGCCTGGGTGTTTAAGCTTTGTCTAAGCAAACATTTTCCCTTTCTTCCTTTTTTGGATTTGCGCTCTCTGTTTTTTTTTTTCATTGCTTTTTAAATAGCTAGCTGATTTCCCTAGACCGCCCTTTGGGTTTTCGGACTAGGATACTGTGTGTTGGCCCTATCTTTTGTCTAGGTTCTCTCTCTTATAAAATTTCGGAGAAATCCTAGCGGACCTTTATTTGTAACCCTAACTTTTGCCTAGGCTACCCTTTATTGTTGTTCGGGTATCCTACCGGGTCGACCCTATCTTTTGTGTAGCCCCCTTAGTGGGTTTCCTACCGAGTAATTTGCCCTTTTCTTTGGCCTTTGGCTTCTCTGGGCTTTTTTCTATTTTGTGCATTTTATTTATTTTCACAGTATTGGCGAAACGTGACTTTCTTTATGGCTTAAGTGAAGTCTTATTTTTATGTGCTTCTAATCAGCTAACTTGATGATGATAGCAATGACGAAGGTTCGATTATTTGGAGGCGCTTCTTATTCTTCTTTTTCTTTTTATGTTTACTTAGACAGGGTTATTTATGGGGTCCAGTCAGAAGTAGAAGGAAGAGAAGCAAATAGAAAGAATCATTCTTTATTAATTAATGAAGGAATATGTGCCCTAAAATGCCTGGGGGTCGGGCTCGCCCCGGGGGATAATCTCTAACAGTCATGGGGTTTACATCCCTTAAACAAAGAAAAAGATTTCTTAATGACTAGAGTGGCTCTTGATGCTTGCACCCCTCCACTTCAGAAAATCTGCTTGAGTGTGCGAAGGGGGGACTTCCCTTTTGCTCGACCCTTAAAAGGGTTATATCCTAGGCCATACTTGTGAGGATTGTCTTTAAATTCTGGGGGTTCCTTCGTTCCTTGGGAATTTGCCCCCAGTCCTTGGCCAGGATAGTAGCCATGCTTCAACATTATGCGGGCTACCTTTGTATTTCTGGGAAGTTGCTCAATACTGGCAATTTCGAGCGCTTGAAAAGATGTTTCAAGGGCTTCTTCGGCCGCATCCACGTAGGGTTGGGTGGACGGTCCATTGATCAGGATATCATCTTCTGCTTGAACCGTGACTAGTTTGTCATCCACTATGAATTTGACTTTCTGGTGGAGCGTCGAAGGTACTGCCTTAGCGTCATGAATCCAAGGCCTGCCGAGGAGACAACTATATGCTGGAGTAATGTCCATTACGTGGAAATCAACATTGAAGATAGTGGGTCCCACTTGGATTGGCAAATTGATCTCTCCCACTACTTCTCGTTTTGATCCGTCGAAGGCTCGAACGATGGTGCTGCTTGGGCGCAGACGGGTTCCTTGGATAGACAACTTATCCAGTGTGCACTTGGGCATTACGTTTAGGGACGACCCGTTATCCACAAGAACTTTAGCAATGAGGTATTCCTTGCACTTGACTGAGATATGCAAGGGCTTGTTGTGGTTTGACCCCTCTAGGGGGAGTTCTTCCTCTGTGAAGGTGAGGTGATCGTTTGCCGTGATGTGACCGACGATCCTCTCAACCTTTTCTTGGGATATTGTATGAGGTACATGCGCTTCGCTTAAGACCTTCAACAGGGCGTTCCGGTGCGGTTCCGAGCTCATTATCAAAGATAACAATGTGATCTTTGCAGGCGTTCGGTTGAGCTGGTCAATAATGGAATACTCACTCTGCCTTATGAACTGGAGTAATTCCTCTGTCTTCTCCTTGGATTCTTTATTTTCTTTTTCTTCTTCGGTCTTTTTATTTTTTCCTTTATTTTGAAGGACATTTTCCTGTGTGTCCTTGGGGGAGTAGATTCTTCCACTTCTAGTTGTGCCCCCAATGCCGGCTATGTTTGTTATTTCTTCTTTTATTGGTGAAGATTCCCCATATCTCCACGGTACAACTTTGTTTGACTCGTAGGGGAAGGGACGTGGCATAAATAGTCGCACTGGCGTCCTTGCCCCCTCTTCTTTATTTTTGAGGACCAACAGCCGAGGTTTATTTTCCTCTTGCGGTGATTCAACCATTGGGGTGAGCTTTATTAGGAGTGGCTTTCTCTCCATTCTTCTGAGTTGGAAGACGTGTTAGTTAATCTTTCCTTTTTATTATCTTATTTATTAATTGTGAAGGAGGGGAATTTAAATATGCAAATGCATGCTTATGTATGCAAGTAGACAATTGAAAAGATTTCATTAATTCATTGGAAGGTGTACATTCTCCTATTCCATACTACGAAGCGTCTTTTGGCAAAAACGGAAAAGCCTAAAGAAACCCACAGGCGGGTCTTGTTTTCTTTGTAATTCTCTCTCGGCTTCCCGGACGTGGTGAGCGAGCGCTTCGCTTTGCTTGTGGATCGCTTGGATCATTTCTTCGCTGTATTGTTGAGCCTCCTTGATCTTTGCCTCTTGATGTATGACCAAGGCTTCTAGTTCATCGAGTCTTGCAACAACTCGGTCCTTTTCTTGTAGCACTTGGTCATATTGAGCTAGCCCGCTTCTCTCCTTAATGCGTAGCTCATAGAGACTTCTGCTCAGTTTTCTATTGTTCTCTCGCTCTTGGCGGAGATCTATCTGAGCCTGGAGGAGTCCTTCTGACAACTCCTTGATCTTTTGAGCCTGTTGAGCTGATTCCGCCTCAAGGTGTGCTGATCTAGCGGCTATCTCCTGCCGTTGGCTATCCGAGCTGGTTCTGGCAGTTTTGGATGCTCGGATAGCTTGTTCGTTAGCGTCAGCACATTGGTCCTTGAGGCGTTCTATTTCATGATCCTTTTTCTTGCCTTGCCTCTATAGACCGTCAATCGTGAGGATAGAGGCTTGTTCCTTTTCTTCAAGGGCCCGTATCTAGGCTCCCATTATTTCTACCCTCTGGGTCAAGGCATTGACTTGTGCCTGCAACTCTTCGTTGTTGGCGATTGGCGCGGGTGTGGTGGATGGTCGAGCCATCTCTCTTCTTCTCCTCCATGCCTCGTAGTCACTGGTGACAGTCACCTGAGCTTTTCCTAGCTCTCTGTCTCCCATGTAGACTGGCTTCTCCCATGCTTTTCTCACAGTCAGTGAGTTAGCGATTGTGCATGGGTCTCCAAAGAAGCACAGTCCTCCGAGTTCCCCTCGGGAGATAGTAGTTTGGGTCCTCATGAGTTGCCTCATAGCCACTCTAGGTGAGTAGGCTATGCAACCCCTGAGTCCTATCAAGGGTACGTTCGGATAGCTCCCACATCTGACGAGAACTGGGCCGGGTCGGAACCAAGGGCAGACCCAAGATATGCTGTCGGCGGCCTTTTGTTCCAACTCATCCCTCCATTCTATAGTCAGGCGTCGCTGGAGGGGGATCTTGGAGAAGCTTCTCAAGGGGTCGGGGAATATCCCCATGTGACTGGAGGCATAGAGGTGCGTGATGCTCCACACATAAAGCAGCAAAGAGCAGCAGCGGAGGGTTCTTCCCTGCTTCTGACGGCAGAAATCTACCGAGAGCAAGGTGTCGGCAAGAATAGCAGGCAGGGGACTCTTCGAGTTCACGTCCCAAGCGAAGAAAGCGTCCATGACGGCTTGGTCAACCGTGTCGAGGTGGAAGGGGAACAGGATCGTTCCGAAGATTAATAGCGCCAGGGTCTTGTTGAAGGCAACCCACTCTGCCCTCTCAGCCAGGTAGGACAGGTGGTCTTCTAACATCGATACTCTCCATCCCTGGGTGTTCCCTCTTCCTATAAGGGTACTTTGCCGGTACGGTAGATGGATAAGAGCAGCGACTGGTGCTGCAGGAGTATACGCCTCATGGCGGATATGAACCCCGGCTGACTTGGGCCATCTCAACATTATTTCATACTCCTCTAAAGTGGGCACCATATCGAACTGCGGAAATTCAAAGCACCGCAGACTGGAGTTCCAAAAGTGAATCAGTACCCTGAGGAAGACTTGATCGACACTGATCTTTAGGAGATCCAGAATTCGTCCATAGGACTTTTCAAAATCAGCGCGGACCTCCGGTGGCATTGTCGCACTAAGCCGCTCTAGCTTCTCAGTATGGCTTCGGAGAATGTCCACCTTCCCCACTTGTCTACTTGTCCCCTCCATTTTCTAAAACCAAAATGTATGATTTGATGAAGATGATGTTTATTGTATGAATGTGAGTGTTTATTTTGCTATTTTATCATGTTTTTTCTACATGATGTATGGTATTTGCGTATTTTTCGAAAGAATAAACTATCTATATGAATGTTTTATGAATGCAATACTTTTGGACCAGGTCTTATTCATGAACTTTTGGAAAAAATGAATTTGTTTACTTTTATTTGTTGTATTTTTATTTGATGTTTTATTTTATAGCCTTTTATCTCTTCTGTCGGAACTGCGTGACTACTTAGCTTACAAAGAACCTGAAACCAGGCTAGCTAAAAGGCAGACTGTCCGAGATAAAATATGGCTTTATGCGAAAAATTATTAAGCGTCCCTTATCTCTTCTGTCGGAACTGCGTGGCTACTTAGCTTGCAAAGAACCTGAATCCAGGCTAGCTAAAAGGCAGACTGTCCGAGATAACGGTGTTTATTTGCAAAATATTTTTTTTGGGTTTTGTTATGTTGTTTGTTTATGCTATGCAACATACAAATGCAACAAACATATGCACACACAATTCGATCATCCCCGAACAGGCGAGACTTCGTTTTTATCACGAGGTAGGGTTTTCCTGCAGGAAGGTGCATTGGTTAGGGTAGGTTCTAACTGTTCTCACCAGGCTAAGGCCCCCAAGGTGCCCCCATTATAGGGTCCCCACTCTCCAGCCGTCCAACCATGCTCAGCACTAAGGCCAGAGTCGGTCTTGTTGCCAAAAGAGGAAGGTTATCACCTTGAGTGGTGGTTTCCGATCACACTGGTGGGCACAAGGCCCTAACTGTAGCGAACCGTACCTGCCACCCACTCCCTATGGTTTTCTCACTTGCCCCCGGGTATAGGAGGAACTGTAGTGTGCAAGGGTTTTGTGTGCAATTTATATTTCAATCAATTGCGTAAGTATAAACAAGCAACAATTATTTGAAAGCCAAACAATAAAGCATGTTATAATACAAGGCAGGGTAAAAGCGCTATTTTCTTGGTTTAATTATTTTTAAGCCGGCCCATCACTAAATGGGATCAACTCTCTAGGCTTCCCCAGTGGAGTCACCATCTGTCGCCGCCTCCCCAAAGAGGGGGCGCGGTCGGAGCGACGCGATGGTTATTTTGACTCTCTTGATTTTTCGCGTTTTTATTGGTGGTTACAACGTCCTTAGGTTGTCCGATAACCGGGCTAACCTAGAGACGAGGTTTTTGAAAAGTGTCCTTGAGTTGTCCGATAACCGGGCTAACCCAAGGACTTATTTAGTTTGGGTTCTATGGAGTCGCCACTGATATTTTTACCATAAACATCGGAAAAGGGGTTTTAAAAAGGCGTTGGTTTTCGAAAACCAACTTTGGTCATTAGAACCAGAGTTGGGTAAGGGAGTTAGTTACGTGTAAAGGGAGTATTAGTCCCTTTACGACGCCCCTTTCGGGTTCCCTATGATAGGCCGGCTATTTTTGAATAATTAAACTTGGAAAATTGCGCTTTTACCCTTTTTATTATGCGGAATTTAGATATATGACTACATGGCCCTAGCTTCTATTGCATAATTTAAATAACAGTAATAAAAATAGAGAGTGAGGATATGCACCTCCAAAGCAAGCTTTATATAAAAAGAGAGGGTGCGTTTTGGCAACCCTTCACTCTACAACTCTCAGAAACTCCGGAAATGCCTCGGAGGGATTCTAAAGAAGATTTAGATCACTCAATTTATGCCTAAAGACACTCAGAAACTCCGGAAATGCCTCGGAGGGATTCTTAGAGAGAGAAATTCTAGAGAGAAGGGAGAGCTCTTGCTGCTGGGTGTGTGAAAAGGGAGAAATGACGCCCCTATTTATAGTTTTTTGCGCCTGACAGGTCGAGACCGCCGTCTCCTCTGACAGGGTCGAGACCGCCGTCTAGAAAGTCCAGACCGCCGTCTCATTCGAGGCAGAGGGTCGAGACCGCCGTCTGGAAAATCCAGACCGCCATCTCGACTTGGCGGAAATCGAGACCGCCGTCTGGAAATCCCAGACCGCCGTCTCGAATTTGCGAGTGACGAGACCGCCGTCTGGAAAATCAAGACGGCGGTCTCGTCCTGGCGTTGAAACGAGACGGCGGTCTGGTAATCCCAGACGGCGGTCTCGTCCCTTCAGGGCGAGAAACTTTATTTTCGGGCCAAAAAACCTTCCTATCTTGGTACGGGAGCCTAATAGTCTCTCCTAATGACTTGTTAAGCTTCGGCCGTCTTCAAATAGGACGCTTTCTGACTTTATTTGGAGGTCGGGCAAGATTTGGGGTCTACATGAAACTCACCACCATGGTCACTTCTTAAAACTTTAATTCTTAAGTCTTTCTCATTTTGAATTTGTTTTGCAAATTTTCTAAAGACTTTAAAAGCTTCACTTTTCATAGTTAGAAAAATGTCCAAGTATACCTAGAGTAATCATCAACAATCACAAGGCCATAATAATTTCCACCAAAGCTCTTTATCCTAGAAGGTCCAAATAAATCTAAATGTAATAATTCTAGGGGTTTTGAAGTGGAAAAAACATTCTTTGATTTAAATGATGATTTTACTTGTTTACCTTTTTTACATGCATCACACAATCTATCTTTTTCAAATTTTAACTTAGGCAAGCCAACCACTAAGTCTTTTGATATCAATTTATTCAAATGATGCATATTTATATGAGCTGCTCTTTTATGCCATAACCAAGGGTTCTCTTCCTTAGCAACTAAACATGTTATGCTAGAATCATGTAAACAATCCAAATCAATCAAGTATATGTTGTCATGCCTAATGCCTTTTAATTCTACATTTTCGGAATCTATCAAATGTATGGTGCAAAATTTACTTTCAAAGATTACCTTAAATCCTTTGTCACATAGTTGACTTATGCTTAGGAGATTATGCTTTAGTCCATCAACAAGAAGCACATCCTTAATCTCCAATGTGTTTGCACCACCTATATTTCCAATTCCAAGAATTTTCCCTTTGTTGTTGTCCCCAAAAGTTACATATCCTTGTTCTTTAGCTTTGAAACTCACAAATTTCGTTTTATCACCAGTCATATGCTCTGAGCATCCACTATCAAGATACCACATAGACTTCTTTGATTTGGAAGTTTCCTACAAAACAAGAACATAGTAAACTTAGGTCCCCATAACTTTTGGGTCCTTGGGGTTAGAGACAAATAAATTATTTAACAATAGGAACCCAAATGTATTTACCTTTAGGAACACCAAAATGTTTTATTTTACATCTATTTGAAGTATGACCATGTTTCATACAATAAAAACATGCTTTAGATGTAGCTTTTGAAAATGATGAATTTTTAACCATAGATGTTCTAGTTCCTTTTTGTACCCATACTCTTTTATTTTTCTTTTTAGCAGCGGTGGGGCCGCTCTAGCAGCGGTGGGGCGCGATCTAGCAGCGCTGGGGCGACTCCAACAATAGACAAAAGGCGGAAAAAAAAATTTCAAGATAACCTTAAGCTCTAGATACCATGTTGAATATAGAGGAAATATGGTTTGAAATTAATCTCCCTTGTGTATAAATCACACATAGGGAAATCTATTTATAATAGAGAGGTACAACTAAAAGAGTAACCAAAAGTAAAAAGAATAAACAAAAGATATTGTTTGATATTGTGGTTGTTAGAAAAGGAGGCTGAGATCAAGAGCGGGGGTGAATTGATCTTTGAAATATTTTCGCAAATTACAAATTATCTATTTCAAAGATTAAGAGTTCTGACCAATTCTTGAACCAAACAGAACAAACAATCAAAATACAGGCAACAACAGAATTAAAGAGAGAAAGGTTTAGAAAGATACAACCAAGATTTATACTGGTTCACCCAATCCCAGGGCTACGTCCAATTCCCAGCCAAATTCCAGCTAAGTTCCACTAGATTGAATGTTTTATAGATTACAATTCTAATCACACATTCAATCTACCACAAGAACTAAAATTCCAGTTCTTGCACCTAAACCTTCACCAAGAACCAACTTCCAGTTCTTGAACAACCCTGCAGCCACATTCCAGCCACAGAAACCAGTGCCCACACTTCCAAACACCCACAATACAACAAGGAAAATTAAAGAAACAAAGAGAAGAAACTAGAACATTCAAACCCGGTTTATGCAGCTCTGCAGAATGAGTTTCTTCACCAAAAGAATGCAAAATTTGCGTCAAGAAAGAACTTCGAAAAACTTCACAAAACTTGCATGATTCTTTCTTGAAAGTAGCTCTTATGATTGATTGATTGATTTCTCAAAGGTATGTTTTAAAAGACTCAAGCAATCCTGTTTATATAGAAGATTGTTGAAACTGCTGGTTTAATTAATATGTTAAAACAATCTTTTAATCTATTAAAAGTCTTGAATTAATCTGTTAAAACTTCTTTTAATCTGTTAAAATGTTCTTGATCATTTTCTAGATTTGTTTTAACTGATGCGACATCATTTCAATCGATTAAAACACTTTGTAAAAAATCCCTTAAGTTGTTTTAATCGATTAATTCGCCTTTTAATCGATTAAAATACTGCCAAATGTTTTTATAAAACTTTCTATGTGATTTTAACTGATAACAATCTATTTTAATCAATTAAAACACTTTGAAAAAATCCTCTTAGTTGTTTTAATCGATTAATTCGCATTTTAATCGATTAGAATTCTGCCAAAAAGTTTCATAAAACTTTCTAAGTCATTTTAACTCATAACAGACTTGTTTTAATCGATTAAAACACTTTGGAAAAAATCTCTTAGTTGTTTTAATCGATTAATTCACATTTGCATCGATTAAAATACTGACAAAACATCTTTCAAAACACTTCAAGTTATTTTAATCGATTATTTCGAGTTTGTATCGATTAAAATTCTGCCAGAACACTTTTCAAAACATTTAAGTCATTTTAATCGATTATTTTGATTCTTCATCAGTTAAAATACTGGCAGAAGGTTTTCAAAAACTCTTTTAATGAAAACAATCGATTAATTCGAAGATATATCAATTAAAACAGTTTCAATGTGTGTTTTAAAAGGTTTTAATCGATTATTTCGAAAACCTATTAGTTGAAAACCTGTTATGTAAGTGCTAAGAACATTTTAACTGATAAATCTCATATAATATCAGTTAAACACAATTACTTAAGTATAGATGCAGACTCACTAATCACTCTACCCTTTTATCCAAGTAACCTTTGACTTCACCAGAATAGCTTTTGATTTCATTTTGACTTCATCAAATCAACAAGATCTTTGTTTAATCAAATAATTCAATAAGATCTTCATCACTTTCAGTCTCCCCCTATTTGATGAAGACAAACATCTCTTTGAATAATTTCTCTGCAGAAGAAGTCACTTGAATATATAGATTAGTGAGTATTAAAAAATTAATCATTTCTCCCATTTCTCCCCCTATATTACAATCATTATCAAAAGCAATCATTTCTCCCCCTTTGACTTCATCAAAAATAGGGAAGAGAGGAGTAAAACAAACAATATGCATGACATGAAAAAAAAATCCATGATACCATTGAGATGTATTACTCTTTTAAGAACCAATTAAAGTTGATTCAAACTTATCTTCATTAACACGTTTGTAATGAATACAATAGACACTTGTAAAGATAAGGGAACCAAGCTTTAGTAGCATGTTACAAGAACAACCATTAACTAAAGCCTTTAATTTTCTTTTCAGAGTAATAATTGTTGAACATACAAGGACTTGATGTTGAACTTACATGGACATGAAGCTTGTTGATTTTGATGATGATTCAAGAACAAAGAACTTAGAGATTTGAAGACTTGTATACTTGTGTAATAACTCTGTTTTGATGAGTTTGAGTCTGTAATATTAGAGTCTAAGATAGCCAATACATAGTCTACTCTTTAGAAGCTTCAAAAACTCATTTTTATCAAATACTCATGGGTTTAATCGATTAAAGGGTCAAATAATCGATTATTACAGAGAGAAAAACCGTTTTCTGTATCAACTCTCTATAATAATCGATTAACACTCCTGTTAATCGATTAACAAGGCAAATAATCGATTAAAACAGTGTGTTGTGGGTTTCTGTTGATTTTGGCTCTGTAATAATCGATTAACACTTGAGATAATCGATTATTTCAGTCAGATTTGCATTTTGAACTTCGAATTAAACCTATTTTAGAAAACCTAGTCCCAATACGCCAAGTTTCGAAAATCCCTAATTCCCAAACCCTAATTCATCTTCTTAAGGTTCTCTAAGGCTCTCAGAAAACAAAACAACATTTTTCAAACAAAAGTTGAGAGCTGTGATTGCCAGCTAAAGATCGCCCAGCTAATCAATAAACACTAAGAAGACCTCCCACAACCACACGGAGTTCATCCAATTTCTCGATAAAGGCCAAAGAGACCTCCTATAACAAAGATAAAAGTTCGTCCGGCATCTCAATAAGGGTCAAGAAGACTTCCTATAAGAAGATCAAGCTTCAACGGACACCTATCGGCATCGACCAACGTCCGAAAAAAGCAAGGAAAGCTTCCCGGGGTCCCAGAACGCAAAAACTGGACAAAATAGGTCGAGACCCCCGTCCCAACTAACCTAGGACAAGTGAGACGCGCGTCCCACATGTGGGACGACCGTCCCAAGTCCCAGGGGGGGCTGGCTCTGTGTTAAAAATGCAAGTGGGACGGTCGTCCCACCCCAGACGGCCGTCTTGGCCCAGACGGCCGTCCCAAATGTGCCAGGCAGCGAAAACTATAAATAGGAGGCTCATTTGCTCATTTTCCACACCTCAGACACACCAGACAACTCCAAGACTTGTCTTCTTCTCTCCCTACTTCGAATGATCTTTCTGATTGCCTTTAATAGGTAACAATCAGTTAAGGAATTGTATTCCAGCATTCGATTCTTCAGTAAAATTTTAGTCGAGTCGATATTGTAATCGAGAGGAGAGTCATTGTAGAGCGAAGGATTGCCGAAAAGCATCCTCTTTGTAAAAGACTTATAATATAAAGCTCGCTTCGGAGGTTCTTCTCAATTCTCTTCTCTTTTACTGATTTATTTATTGCTTTATGTATGCAATGTAAATAAAATCATGTAGATAGCCATATTTAAATACTGTATGAATAAAATAGGGTAATAGCGTAATTTTTCGTAATCTTCAATTAAATGAATTAATCCGTCATAGGGAACCCGAAAGGGGCGTTGTGGGGTGCTAACACCTTCCCCACACGTAACTAACTCCCTTACCCAACTCTAGTTATAATGACCAAGTTTGGTTTTCATTAAAATCAATGCCTTTTTCTCCTTTTCCAATGTTTATGGTCAAAACATTGGTGGCGACTCCAGAAGAACCCTTTTCGAAAACCTTGCTTCTATTAGAGGATAGTTCAGTGTTGAGCGCCTCGGAAGCAATGAACATATTTTTTAAAAAAACGCGAGTCTCAACCATCTTTTCGCGACCGCTCGCATTAACGTTCGAGATGTCCCTGGACGTCGGAACGGACGGCGGCGACAGATGGCGACTCCACTGGGGAATCTAGAGAGTTGATCCCATTTAGTGACGGATAAATTCAAACTAAGTAAAGATTTGAAATTACGCCTTTACCCTTTTCTGTATTTTTATTGTATGGCTTTAATAAACTGCTGTATGATTATTTCTGCAAATTGTCTGAAATATAAATTGCACACAAAAACCCTTGCACACAACAGTCCCTCTATACCCGGGGGCAAGAGTGAATACCTTTAGGGAGTGGGTGGCAGATACGACCGACTTGTTGGCACACGGGGCTACAATCGTTGTCGGAAACCACCAACTCAAGGTGATAACTCTCTTCTTTTGGTCTAAGGATGTCGACACGGAGTTCCGTGCATGACCCGAGGACTGAGAGATTGAGAGGTCCCTATAATGGGGGCACCTTGGGGACCTTTGGCCTTGGTGAGAACAGTTTAGAACCACCCAAACCAAGCACGTTTCTGCAGGAAAACCCGACCTCGTGATTAAATAAGCGTGGCTCTGCTCGTGGGTGAATGAATTGTGTGTGTATTCGTTTGCTGCATTTATATTGATGCATTAGCATAGGGTAATCATATAACAAACAAAAATGAAAAACCCTAAAAAAATCAAAAAGTGATAAGATAAGACCACCTTTATCTCGGACAGTCTTCAGTTAAGCTAGCCTGGTTTCAGGTTCTTTGCAAGCTAAGTAGCCACGTTGACCGACAGAAGAGATAAAGGGTCATAAAAAATATAAAAACGAATGAAAGCCATAAAAATACCTTATACAAAATAAAAAGATTCTAGATATAAGTCTTACAATTAATACAACTTTTGTTCATCAAAATAATAAGAGAAGAAAATAGGACTCTCTTCATCAAAATTCATAAACATTCATATAGATAGTTTGTTTTTTAAAAAACCAAGTACTATCATGTATCAAATTAGGAATAAAACATGATAATACTTAGAAAAACAAACACTTACATGCATACATTTACAAAAGCTCATCCTCATATCATGCATTTTTCATTTCTTCTAGATAATGGAGGGATCCAGTAATAGACAGTTAAAGAAAGTGGAAATCCTTCTATGCCGTGTAGAGAAGTTAAGGCAGTTGAGTACATATATGCCGCCGGAGGTCATTGCTAATTTTGAGAAATCTTATGGAAGAATTCTTGACCTCCTGAAAGTCAGCATCGATCCGATCTTTGTTAGAGCATTGGTCCACTTCTGGAATCCCAATCTGCACTACTTTGAGTTTTCGCAGTTTGACTTAGTACCAACCTTAGAGGAATATGAACTCATGGTTAGATGGCCTCAATCAGTCGGGGTCTATGTCTGCTCAGGAGTATATGTGGCCGTGAGTAAGGTTGCTACTATCATACGACTGCCTCCTCATCAATCCACCCTAGAGGGGAAAGGGAACATCCGAGGTTGGAAAATGGCTATAATAGAAGACCTCTTAATCTCTTTGGCTGAAAAAGGAGATTGGTCTACCTTTAACAAAGCTTTAGCATTAGCAATGTTCGGAATCATACTATTCCCATTTCATGTGAACATTGTGGATCATGCTGCAATGGATGCATTCTTTGCCTGGGATGTATATTCTAAAAGTCCTATACTTGGAATTCTTGCTGATACCCTGCTTTCAGTAGACTTCTGCCGACAGAAACAGGGGAAAACACTTAGATGCTGCACTTCATTGCTATACGTATGGGGCGTCACTCACTTCTACGCTTCAAGTCACATGGGCGTATTCCCCGATTCTTTAAGGAGTTTTTCAAAGACCCCTCTTCAACATTGTCAACCTTTAGAATGGAAAACCGAGTTAGAAAATTGGAACATAGAGCATGTATCATGGGTTTTCCCTTGGTTCCGACCCGGTTATATTCTTATACGATGCGGAGATTACCTGAGCATACCACTACTAGGCCTCAAGGGTTGTATAGCTTACTCTCCTAAAATAGTTATGAGACAACTCATGAGAACCCAGACTGTGCCAACTCAAGAAGAGGTCAGAGGGCTGAGTCTATGCCATTACTCCCATAGCTTTGAAGAAGTATCCACTGTCCGGAAAGCATGGGAAAGACCAGTCTATATGGGAGATAAAGAACTTGAAAAGGTTCAGGTATCTACATCCCATGAATATGAAGAATGGAGGAAAAGTAGAGGGATACCCCAACCATCTGCTACATTCACGACAACATTAGTCAATGAAGAACTACAATTGCAGGTCAATGCCTTAAATAAAAGGGTAGAAATCATGGAAGCTCAGCTAAGGGCCTTCGAAGAAAAAGAGCAAGAAGCAACCCTTACAATAGATGGTCTAAAAAGGCAATGTAAAAAGAAGGACCATGAAATAGAGCGCCTTAAGAATGATTGTGCTGATTATCAAGAAGAGACTAAACAAGCAATGAAAATTCCAAGGCTTGAACAAGATAGTCTATTTCGGGATATGAGTGATGAAATAGCACATCTTGAGAGTGCGCTTGCAGAACAGGCAAAAACGATCAAGTTAATACAGGATGACCTAGCAGAAACTCGGTCAGAAGCACAAAAGTGGTGGGAAACCGCTGAAAAATACAGAGAAGACCTAGAGGAGCTACATGATAAAGAAAGAGATGGATTAGCTCAATATGGTCAATTGCTTCATGAAAGAGACCAAGTAATAGAGAGGTCTGACCAACAACATGCCTTGATCGTTCATCAAGAAGAAAAGATAAAAGAGGCTCGTCGATATAATGAAGATATGAGCCAGGCGGTACATGAACAAATCAAGACGCTCAGAAATCATGTAAGAACAACTGAAGATGAATTACGAAGAAAGCCTAATTTACCTTTAGGATTCTTCAAGCTTCTCCGTTTTTGTCAACACTTGCTTCAAAGCATTGTATAGAAGGATAAACACTTTCTAGTTGAAATAAAAAGTTTTTTTTCCTTAAACTGTCTATTGCATTCATAAGTTGCATACATTCATACATCCCTCCTCATTTTAATAACAAAGATAATAAAAAGGAAGGATTAATTGATGTGCTTTCTACAAATCAGAATAAATGGAAAAGAAGCCTTTCGTCATCAAAATCTCTACAACGGTTGACAAACCCAAAGATGATAATAAACAAGCATCGTTGGTTATTCCAATCAATAAAAGGGAAGAGGCAATAACACCTTTACATTTATTCGTGCCTCAGCCTTTCCCTTATTCATCAAATAAAGTTGTACCTTGGAGATACTCAGAAGAATCGTCTGTCAATCAAGATATCTCCAACATAGCCGGTATTGGGGGCATGACAAGAAGCGGAAGAATATACTCCCCCAAGGAATTACAAGATAATATTCCTAAAGATAAAGTGAAAAATAAAGCCGAAGAAGAAAAGGAATCCAAGGAGGAGACAGATGAGTTACTCCAGTACATAAGACAAAGCGAGTACTCCATCATCGATCAACTCAATCGTACTCCTGCCAAGATAACCTTGTTATCACTCATAATAAGTTCGGAACCGCATCGAAACGCACTGTTAAAGGTTTTGAATGAATCATTTGTTCCGCATGCAATATCCCAAGACAAGTTTGAAGGGATTATTGGTAATATTACAGCCAATAATCATCTTACCTTCACCAATGAAGAACTCCCTTTGGAAGGGTCAAGTCATAACAAGCCCTTGCATATCTCTGTCAAATGCAAGGAATATCTCATTTCCAAAGTTCTTGTGGATAATGGGTCATCCTTAAACGTCATGCCTAAAAGCACACTTGACAAGATAATAGTGCAAGGAACCCACATGCGCCCGAGTAATACAATTGTTCGAGCCTTTGACGGGTCAAGATGAGAAGTAGTAGGAGAGATTAGTCTACCAATTCAAATTGGTCCTACTATTTTTTACATAGACTTCCACGTGATGGATATCACGCCAGCATATAGTTGTCTCCTTGGTAGACCTTGGATTCACAGCGCTAAGGCAATACCTTCAACGCTTCACCAGAAAGTCAAGTTTGTGACAAATTATAAACTAGTCACAGTTCAAGCTGAAGAAGACTTTCTAATTAGCAAACCGTCTGTCCAACCATATGTGGATGCGGCTGAAGAGGCTCTTGAAACATCTTTTCAAGCGCTCGAAATTGCCAACATAGAAAGACTCCTTGGTAATACAAAGGTGGCCCATATGATGAAAAGATATGGATATCGCCCAGGACAGGGGGCTCGGAAAGAATGCTCAAGGAATAAAAGAGCCACCAGATTTCAAAGATAATCCTCTAAAGTATGGTTTAGGGTACGACCCCACGAAAGATCAAACCATACGGAAAACAGGGAAGTCTTGCCCCTCGAAGACGATATTCCGAAAAGGAGGGGTATTAGCGCAAAGGGTAGCGTTATTCATTAGGTGTCCTTCTTCCAATTCTAAGGGATATAAATCTAGTGACTATTAGAGATCACTCCTCGGGGTATGCCCGACCCCCGAGCATCTCTAGTGCACACATTTCCCCAAAATTACAAAAGAATGCTATTCTTACTATCTGCTTCTTTTCTTGCTAAATATGTCTATACCCCATTTTTAATAAACAAGGTTTAGATAAACGTTTTGTTCCAAAATGCGTCAGAACAATCAACGCGTCACAAAGCAAAGTCAAATACGATTGACTAACTAGAAACACGGATAAAATTTATCTCAATAAAATCAAGTTTCGACAATGTTGTGCAAAAAAAAATATATATGTATACAAAAAAGCAATGCCCGTCAAGGCCAAAGGCCAAGACAAGAAAATAAAAGGGCAAATATACCCGGCAGGAAACCCACAAAGGGGGCTGCACAAAAGTTAGGGTAAACCCGGCAGGAAACCTGAACAATAATAAAGGGTAGCCTGGGCAAAAGTTAGGGTTACGAAAAGTCCGCTAGGTATTCCTAAAAAATAAATACAAAAAGGAAACCTAGACAAAAGTTAGGACATAAGCACAACATCCTAGGCTGAAAACCCGAAAGGGCGGACTAGGGAAGGTAGTCAATCATAAAAAAGGCGCCATAAATCAGTAAACAACAACGCCACGTCATAAGAACAAAACGTTTGTCTGAACTAGCCTAAACACCAACCAACCCTGGCTAGCCATGCTTACAAAAACCTCTATTACAAAAATATCCCTCTAAAACACAAGCCTTTGTTGTAAATCCTTTTCTTTCTCTTCTCTTGACCATTTCACTATAAAGCATTCAAGTAATAAAGGGGAATGTGGAAACATAGTGATCAATAGGAAGGTTGAAATCCCTAAGGAAAGGAAGGAGGGCATTGATATGGCAGTTGCCCTACGAACAAAAGATTGCTCTTCGGCAAATAGCAAGAAAAAGTCTGTGACGGCAAATCAGTACAGCTTAGCTTGTTGATAAAGAAACAAAACAGCAAGAATGCGCCCGAAGTCAAAGCACATCAGTTAAAACTTTCGAAATATTAACTGAAATAGATCATAGAATGCATATCATGAAACATTACATGCATTAAAGCATAAATGAAGGGAATCCTATCTTCAATTTCATCAAAAAACACGAAAATTAACTCAAAAAAAAAAAACCAACCCAGGAAGCTCGAGACGGCCGTCCCAAAGTCGAGACGACCATCCCAAGTGGCCCAAGTTCAATTGGGACGCGCGTCCCAGGCGAGACGGCCGTCCCATGTTTCAGTTGGTAGCCCCAATGCAGAAATTTCAAATGAGACGGCCATCCCAACCCAGACGACCGTCCCAATCCTCCATGCGCGACCTATATATGGGGTGCGCGGGTTTTGGCTCTAGCACCTGATTCCAAGCTTCCTATCTTGCTTCTCCTCCCTTTTTCACACACTCCTAGCCTTCTTATGTGATTGGAGCATACAATGGAACGTGGAGAAGCCTCATCCAGGAGAAAGCGCACTAGAACCGCTGCCAGAGGAGCTGCTGTCACCAACAATATGCTGGCAGAGCCACATCAGCAAAGATTGGCAAATATCCAGCAATCCTCCTGGTATCCCATGTTGCGTCTAGATTTTGAAATCCTGGCTATGTTCGGCTGGGATCAAGACGTCAGAAGGTTCATCCACAACATAGGATGGGACTTTCTGCTCCGCGAGCCACCTACCCGGATCCATCGTACTGCTACGATGAAATTCCTTGCTTCGGTCAATCTGGCCGAAATGCCTTCTACCATGCCAGGAGTGCCGCCCACTCAAGCCGTCTCTTACTGGATGGACGGTGCCTATCGGACCACTTTCCTAGATGACTTCAATGTCATCATGGGCTTCTGTCAGAGGGCAGACACCAGGACGCCAGAATATAGGGCGGCATATCTCAAGAAGCCAGCTACCCTCACCACCACCAACATGTGGAAAGAGGTCACTGGAGCTCACAACCTGCCAACACACTTGAAAGGGGCATCCTTCTCTCCCTCGCTTCGCATATGCCATAAGCTGCTAGCCGGGACCTTACATAGCCGGAAGGAGAGCCAGGGGAAGGTAACATTAGCCGACCTTTTCATCGTCTACTGCATGCATCAGGGGCATAGATGCAACCCCGGCTATGCTTTTCTAAAAGCTATTAAGGACTACGGAACTCGTGGTCCAGCAGGAGCCATCATAATAGCTCCCCTTCTCACCCCTCTAGCTGAATATTGGGGATGTACTGATGGAGAAGACATCCCGGCTAGCCTCCAACCAGAGCCGATCAATGGCGCGATGTTGGCCCACATGAACATCCTCAGCAGGCAAGGATCAGGGTTTATCTTAAACCCAATCGTCTCAATCTCGATGGATATGCGGGATTTCGACACACCGCAGGACATCCCTGCGACCTCGGAATCCCAGCAGCAGTCGTATGATCCTGACTATGCTGGCTTATACCGACGCCTGGACGACGAGCATGCCTGTATGGAAGGGCAGTTCCAGTTCATGAGAGAGCAGTTCAGCCAGCTGACTATGAGGCAGGACAGGACGGACCGCTAGATAGAAGGCTTGGTCCAGACTCAAGCAAGGTTCCAGCGCCGCTTGCTCCGCCGCATTCCTTCACCAACACCATCCTCCCATTCCAGCCCCGAGGTAGAAGACTAGGAGTAGTTTCTTTTAATAGCTTTTAGTATAAAAAAAAATGTTTTGAATGTATCACAAAAAGAAAAGAAGTAATGAATAAACATTGTTATTTCTGTTTACATTCCAAAAGCCCACGTGTACAAAAATTATAAAATAAAAAGGCACACGTGATAAAAGCTTGATTTCAAATAACTCGCGATAAAGATTAAAATCGCGAAAGAAAAAGGCGAAATCAAAACCATTCTAGCAGAATAAAGAGCTTCAAGAAAACTAGCTCCAACCTTCTACACCAATAAAAGAAGGTACGTCGAAAAAAAAGCCAACGGAAAGGCTCGATAATCCCCAAGCAGACCCTTGCCTATTCCAGAGGCAAAACAAAAATTACTCCACGACTCAGCATCATCATCACATGAGTCGTCAACCATAATCATTTGAAACCTCAATCAACATCCTTCCATCCAAGAAAAAGGAAGTCATCAACATGAAAAAGCCAACCGAAAGGCTTGATCATCCTCAAGAGGATCATTGCCTACTCCAGAGGCAAAACAAAAAAAGAGTACCTCACGACTCAGCTTCGTCGCCACATAAGTCATCAAGCAAACTCATCCAGAATCTCCACTTCATTTCCCAAAGGAGAATAAGGACTACACAAGAGTCCATCAAAGAAAACATGGAGTTAAATCCTCCATATCACCAGGGGGCAATGAAAAAGAAAGAAAAAGAAAAACTTTCATTCCCCAATAGAGGCCACAACGAAAAAAGGCCAAATAAAAAAAATCTCCAAGAAGAGTATATCAAGAAAAGTCTACAAAAAGACAAAAAAAAGAAAGATCTCTTCACCTGACTCAAAAGGAGTTTCACAAAGTCAGGAGCCAGGACTCCATCATCAAATTTGGATCCCCAGGAAGCTGACAAACTCCTTGATGAAATTTCAAGAAAAAGAGAAAAAGAAAATCTCTTCATTCCGCTCAATAAAGAGCTTCACAAAAGTCAAGAGCCAAGACTCCATCATAAAAAAATCAAATCAAAGATTAGATCCCAAAAAAAAAAAAAAAAAAAAAATTCCCCAAGGATCACCAAAAAGAAAAGAAAAAATATCTTTTCATCCAAAGAAAAAAGCCAATGTGCATAAAAAGGCGCACATATGTAAAAGCCAAATCGCAAAAAAGAGATACAAATCGCGAGAAAAAGATAAAAACCCATTCCCCAGCGGAATAAGAGCATAAGCAAAGCCAGCTCAAACAACCAGCATCCAACAAGGAGTCAAAAACTCCATATCCCCTAGGGGGCAATTCAAAAAGATCCCCAGAAAACTATCAAATCCCTGGTGGATCACCAAAAAGAAAAATCCCCAGCAAGCCTACCAGCAAAAGGCAAAATACAAAATTCATATCCTCAGGGAGTTAATCGCCTATAACACCCAATATGAATATCCCCAGTGAAAGGCAAAATCTTCACTCCCAAGAATGCCTATGCCTACTCAGAGGCAAGCAAAGGGCCAATATCCCCAAGAAACAGGAAATCAACCTACGCAAGAGGCAATACAAGCCCAAAGCACAAAGCTTCCAATAAAGCATCCGCCTACTCAGAGGTATTATCAAAAGCAAATATCCTCAAGAGGAGCATCAACCTATGCAGAGGCGAAAAATAACAAATATAAAGTCTTCACCACTATTAAAGCATCCGCCTAATCAAGAGGCACAACCAACAAAAATCAACAAATCCCCAGTGGATCCCTGCCTAAAAAGATGCAATCTGCAAAAATCCCCGGCAAAAGCCGGATGGCTAAAAGAAAAAGCCAAAAACAAAGAATCCCCGGCCAAGATCGGATGGCTAAAAAGCCAAAACAATGAAATCCCCAGCAAAAGCCAGATGGCTAAAAGAAAAAGCCAAAACAAAGAATCCCCGGCCAAGACCGGATGGCTAAAAAGCCAAAACAATGAAATCCCCGGCAAAAGCCGGATGGCTAAAAGAAAAAGCCAAAACAAAGAATCCCGGGCCAAGACCGGATGGCTAAAAAGCCAAAACAATGAAATCCCCGGCAAAAGTCGGATGGCTAAAAGAAAAAGCCAAAACAAAGAATCCCCGGCCAAGACCGGATGGCTGAAAGAAAAAAGCCAAGACAATGAAATCCCTGGCAAAAACCGGATGGCTAAAAGAAAAAGCCAAAACAATGAAATCCCCGGTAAAAACCGGATGACTAAAAAGTCAAGAAGAAAAACCAAATCATTCCCCAAGGAATAGGCGCATGATCAAAGACAATAAGCCGCCAAACGCATCTCTAAAACCAGATGACCATAGGATGGATTACAAAAGAATACATCCTAAAGAGTCTGTCAAGATGCAGAATCTCACCAAGTGGGGGTGTAAAAACCACTAGAGTCTGTCCAGATGCAGATTCGCACCCAGTAGCGGTGTAAAAATCACTAGAGCCTTGTCAAGATGCAGGTTCGCACCCAGTGGGGGTGTAAAAACCACTAGAACCTTGTCAAGATGCAGGTTCGCACCCAGTGGGGGTGTAAAAACCACTAAAGTCTGTCAAGATGCAGACTCGCACCCAGTTGGGGTGTAAAAACCACTAGAGCCTTGTCAAGATGCAGGTTCGCACCCAGTTGGGGTGTAAAAACCACTAGAGCCTTGTCAAGATGCAGGTTCGCACCCAGTGGGGGTGTAAAAACCACTAGAGTCTGTCAAGATGCAGATTCGCACCTAGTGGGGGTATAAAAACCACTAGAGCCTTGTCAAGATGCAGGTTCGCACCCAGTGGGGGTGTAAAAACCACTAGAGCCTTGTCAAGATGCAGGTTCGCACCCAGTGGGGGTGTAAAAACCACTAGAACCTTGTCAAGATGCAGGTTCGCACCCAGTGGAGGTGTAAAAACCACTAGAGCCTTGTCAAGATGCAGGTTCGCACCCAGTGGGGGTGTAAAAACCACTAGAGTCTGTCAAGATGCAGATTCACACCCAGTGGGGGTATAAAAACCACTAGAGTCTGTCAAGATGCAGATTCGCACCCAGTGAGGGTGTAAAAACCACTAGAATCTGTCAAGATGCAGATTCATACCCGGTGGAAGAATAAACCCACCAAAGCCTTATAAAATAAGGTTTATACTAGATGAGGGTAAATACTCATCAGAAAACCTAGCAAAATGCATCAGGTAGAATAAAATACTCACCAGAAGCATTACAAAAAATGGGTGCAAAGACCTTGCTTCTATTAGAGGATAGTTCAGCGTTGAGCACCTCGGAAGTAAGTACCCACAAGAGTTTAGCAAAATGCGAACTCATACCAGGTGAGGGTAAGTACTCACCAAAACCTTGCAGAACAAGGTTCATACCTAGTGGGGGTAGGTACTCACTAAAGTCTAGTAAAATACAGACTTATACCTGGTGAAGGGTAAATACTCACCAGAGCCTTATAAAAGAAGGCTCAAACCAGATAGGGGTTGGTACCTATCAAAATATTTATCATCCGAGGATCAACAAGGAGCAGCATCCGAAGGATGACCGGGCAAAAGGGTTAACTCCTTCCCCTACCAACTAATTTTGTCGGCATATCAAGCCAACAAATTAGCTAGGCAGGTGAAGGGGGGCAGCTGTAGACCCCTAATTTTGCCCGGCCTCTCAATAAAAGCTAGGGAAACTTCACACGAAGATAAAGATCGCCCAGCTAATCAATAAACACTAAGAAGACCTCCCACAACCACACGGAGTTCATCCAATTTCTCGACAAAGGCCAAAGAGACCTCCTATAACAAAGATAAAAGTTCGTCCGACATCTCAATAAGGGTCAAGAAGACTTCCTATAAGAAGATCAAGCTTCAACGGACACCTATCGGCATCGAACAACGTCCGAAAAAAGCAAGGAAAGCTTCCCGGGGTCCCAGAACGCAAAAACTGGACAAAACAGGTCGAGACCCCCATCCCAGAGTTGGGACGGCCGTCCCAAGTCCCAGGGGGGCTGGCTCTGTGTTAAAAATGCAAGTGGGACGGCCGTCCCACCCCAGACGGCCGTCCCAAATGTTCCAGGCAGCGAAAACTATAAATAGGAGGCTCATTTGCTCATTTTCCACACCTCAGACACACCAGACAACTCCAAGACTTGTCTTCTTCTCTCCCTACTTCGAATGATCTTTCTGATTGCCTTTAATAGGTAACAATCAGTTAAGGAATTGTATTCCAGCATTCGATTCTTCAGTAAAATTTTAGTCGAGTCGATATTGTAATCGAGAGGAGAGTCATTGTAGAGCGAAGGATTGCCGAAAAGCATCCTCTTTGTAAAAGACTTATAATATAAAGCTCGCTTCGGAGGTTCTTCTCAATTCTCTTCTCTTTTACTGCTTTATTTATTGCTTTATGTATGCAATGTAAATAAAATCATGTAGATAGCCATATTTAAATACTGTATGAATAAAATAGGGTAATAGCGTAATTTTTTGTAATCTTCACTTAAATGAATTAATCCGTCATAGGGAACCCGAAAGGGGCGTTGTGGGGTGCTAACACCTTCCCCACACGTAACTAACTCCCTTACCCAACTCTGGTTATAATGGCCAAGTTTGGTTTTCATTAAAATCAATGCCTTTTTCCCCTTTTCCAATGTTTATGGTCAAAACATTGGTGGCGACTCCAGAAGAACCCTTTTCGAAAACCTTGCTTCTATTAGAGGATAGTTCAGTGTTGAGCGCCTCGGAAGCAATGAACATATTTTTAACAAAAACGCGAGTCTCAACCATCTTTTCGCGATCGCTCGCATTAACGTTCGAGATATCCCTAGACGTCGAAACGGACGGCGGCGACAAGGTGTTTTCATTACTCTATCTTTTCCATTGTTATCTATTTGTAAAAACTTGATTATAGTGACAGCGTTAATCCTCTGTTTGAGTGATTAGCAACTGGACTAGGGTCTTTTGATCCGAACCAGTATAAATCTTCTGTGTAAGACTCTATCCTTATCCTATTTACATTTACATAACTTTTTAATCGGTAAAATTTGGGGAAAAGTTTTAAAACCTAATTTTTGTTAAGAAATCAATTCATCCCCCCTCTTGGTTTTTGTCCGTTCACACAAACATTCCGCTGCGCGATTCTAACAAGTGGTATTAGATCTTACTTTGATAGTCATTCAAATTTTTCAAAAATGGCCGGACAAAATCAAACTTTTGCTGAAGGTGCTTCTATCAACAGGCCCCCACTTTTTGCGGGTCAAAATTATCCTTTCTGGAAAGTTAGAATGCAAATCTTTTTAGAGTCTGTTGATAAAGGTGTTTGGGATGCTATTTTAAACGGTCCCTATATTCCAAAAATTTCTAAAAATGGAGTAGACGTTCCTAAACCATTTTCTAGATGGACAGCGGAGGAAAATAGAAAAGCTCAATTTGACGTTAGGGCTAGAAATATTATTTCATCTGCTTTAACCCTTGATGAGTTTTATAGGATCTCCGTTTGTAAAAGTGCTCAAGAAATGTGGGAAATGTTAAGAGTGACCCACGAAGGTACCGACGATGTTAAGAGAGCATGGAAAAATTCTCTAATCCAAGAATATGAGATGTTCCAAATGCTACAAGGCGAAACGATATTTGACGTTCAAAAGCGTTTCACACACATTGTGAACCATCTCACCGGGTTAGGTAAAATTTTTGACGTTGATGAATTAAATGTTAAAATCTTGAAATCTTTGGATAGGAAATGGCAACCTAAGGTGACGACCATCTCGGAGTCACAAAGCCTTGTCACAATGTCTATGGCGGCGCTCTTTGGAAAGTTGAGAGAGCATGAGCTTGAGCTAGGAAGGCTAAATGATGAGGAAGGACAACATCAAAAGAGGAACTTAGCTTTCAAAATTGAAATTTCCAAAGGTAAGAGTAAAAAGGAAGAAGAAGACTCGGAGAATGAAGAAGAAGAATTGAGTCTCATGATTAAGAAGTTTACCAAATTCATGAAAGCCAAAGGAAGACATCCAATCAAAGATAAAGGAAAGGTAAGAAAAAATACTTCTGTAAATATCAAATGTTATGGTTGTGGTGAAACAGGACATGTGAACACCGAATGTCCAAACAAGAAAAATGAAGAAAACAAAGGCAAAAAGTTCTTCAAGAAGAAAGCCTACATCGCTTGGGAAAATAGTGATTCAAGTTCGGAATCAAGTGACTCGGAAATTGAAGTCAATATTTGCTTAATGGTAAATGACAATATATCTTCCGACTTTGAGGTAAGTGATTCCGACTCATCTTCAAGTGATGATGAAAATAATTTGATGAACTGCAAAATGCATATAATGAATTGTTTAGTTCCTTTAAGGACTTGAAAAATGAATACAAAGTTGTGAAAAAGAGTTTAAGTATATCCGAAAAGGAGGTATAGTCCTTAAAAACGACAATTGCATGTTTAGAAGGAAAGGAAACCATAGAAACGAAAATTGTATGTATAGATGAGAATGATGATAAGAATATAGTATGTGCATCTTGTAAAGAGTATGAATATGACATTGATATACTTAATCATTTGCTTGATAAAGCCGAAAAGGAATTAAGTAATAATAATAAGGATAAAGTTGTTATAGCTCAAAATAGTGTAAACCATCAAGTTTCTTTGAAAAAGCCTAAAATTAAAAAGAGAAGAGTATGGGTTGAAAAAGGAACTAAATCATATATTGTTAGAAATGCATCATATTCAAAAGCTACATCTAAAGCATGTTTTTATTGTATGAAAAATGGTCATACTTCAAATAGATGTAAAATCAAACATTTTGGTGTTCCTAAAGGAAAATACATTTGGGTTCCTATTGTAAAATGACTTGTTTGTCTCTAACCCCAAGGACCCAAAAGTTATGGGGACCTAAGTTTACTATGTTCTTGTTTTGTAGGAAACTTACAAATCAAAGAAGTCTATGTGGTATCTTGATAGTGGATGCTCTAAACATATGACCGGAGACAAAACGAAATTTGTGAGTTTCAAAGCTAAAGAACAAGGATACGTAACTTATGGGGACAACAACAAAGGAAAGATTCTTGGAATTGGAAATATAGGTGGTGCAAACACTTTGGAGATTAAGGATGTGCTACTTGTTGATGGGCTAAAGCATAATCTCCTTAGTATAAGTCAACTAAGTGACAAAGGATTTAAGGTAATCTTTGAAAGCAAGTTTTGTACCATACATTTGATAGATTCCGAAAATGTAGCATTGAAAGGCATTAGGCATAATAATATATATTTGATTGATTTGGATTGTATACATGATACTAGTATAACATGCTTAGTTGCTAAGGAATAGAACCCATGTGAAAGTGATGAAGATCTTATTGAAATACTCTGACAAAGATCCTGTTGATTTGATGAAGTCAAAGATAAAGTCAAAGTCAACTTTGTAGCGGTCAACAGTCACTTAGATAAAAGAGTAGAGAGATTAGTGTGTCCACAACTATGCTTAGGTATAATCATTTTTATCTTTTCTGCTGTATGAGGTTTCTTCACTTAAAAGATTTTGCAAAATGCCTCTAAAAACGTTTAAGCAATTAAAAACAAAGTATTTTAACAAAAGCTTTCTTAAACAAGTTTTTTCGAAATAACCGGTTGTTTTCATTAAAGAAAGTTTTGAAAACCTTTTGTCAGTGTTTTAACTGATAAAGCTTCGACATAACCGATTAAAATCACTTAAAATGTTAAGAGAAGTGTTTTTGCAGTATTTTAATCGATACAACTTGGTTTTAATCGATTAAATCCACTTAACATTCAGGATGATCGATCAGAATGCAATTATGACCATCAGAATCAGATATGATCGATCAGAACTGAGTTATGATCGATCAGAATTGAGTTATGACCGATCAGAGCTTTTTCAATCGATTAAAACACGTTTCAATCGATTAAAACAACTTAGAAAATTTCTACACAAAGTTTTAATCGATTAAAACTTATTTTTATCAGTTAAAATCACTTGGAAAATTTTACAATAAAGTTTTGCAGTATATTAATCGATTGAAACAGGAAACAATCGATTAAATCAAATTAGAAGATTTTTTGTAAAGAGTTTTAATTGATATAAACGTTGTCGTATCAGTTAAAACAAATCTGTTAAAGAATCAAGAACGTATTAATGGATTAAAAGAAGTTTTAACAGATTAAAACTACACTTTTAACAGATTAAAAGAATCTTTTAACAGATTGATTAAACCAGCAGTTTTGAAAATCTTCTATAAAAACAGTTTGGCTTGAACATTTTAAACACAACAATTGAACATCAATCTTTAGCAATCAAGCAAGCAAACTTTAACACTCTTTCAAGAAAGATTCGCGCCAGTTTTTGTGAAGTTCTTTGAAATTCCTTCTTGAGGCAAATTGCTGTCTTTTGGAGAAGAAACACACTGCAGAATTGCATAAAACTGGTTTGAGCATTCTAGTTTCTTCTTTTCAATTCTTTACATTCTTTTTGTATTGTTTGGTGCCTGGAATTGTGGGCACTGGTTTCTCTGTAGCTAGAATTTGGTTGTAGAGGTTGTCAAGAACTGGAATTTGGTTCTTGGTGAAAGGTTAGGTGCAGGAACTGGAATTGTGGTTCTTGTGGTAGATTAAGTGTAAGATTGTAATCTGTAAAACATTTGATCTAGTGGAACCCAGCTGGAATTTGGCTGGAGACTGGACGTAGCCCTGGTATTGGGTGAACCAGTATAAACACCGGTGATATGTTTCTAAACCTTTCTCCTCTTTTAATTCTGTTGCTGCGTTTATTTTTGATTGCTTGCTTTGTGATTCAAGAACAGATCTGAAATCCTATTTTTACAAATAGATAATCTGTTATTTGCGAAAAACTTTCAAAGATTAATTCACCCCCCCTCTTGATCTAAAACTACTTTTCTAACACCATGGTTATGACATAAGAGAGCAGCTCATATAAATATGCATCATTTAAAGAAGTTGATATCAAAGGACTTAGTTATTGGTTTGCCTAAGTTAAAATTTGAAAAAGATAGATTATGTGATGCATGTCAAAAAGGTAAACAAGTAAAATCATCATTTAAATCAAAGAATGTTATTTCCACATCAAAACCTTTAGAATTATTACATTTAGATTTATTTGGTCCTTCTAGGATAAAAAGTTTTGGTGGAAATTATTATGGTCTTGTGATTGTTGATGACTTTTCTAGATATACTTGGACATTTTTCTTAACATTGAAAAGTGAAGCTTTTATGCTCTTTAGGAAGTTTGCAAAGCAAATTCAAAATGAGAAAGACTTAAGAATTAAAGTTTTAAGAAGTGACCATGGTGGTGAGTTTCAAAATGAAAGGTTTGAAAATTATTGTGAGGAAAATGGAATATTACATAATTTTTCTGCTCCTAGGACTCCCCAAAAAAATGGTGTAGTTGAAAGGAAAAATAGGTCACTAGAGGAACTTTCTAGAACAATGTTAAATGAATCAAATGTTCCTAAATATTTTTGGGTTGATGCTGTAAGTACTGCATGTTATGTTTTGAATAGAATGCTCATTAGGCCAATTATAGAATCAACTCCCAATGAATTTTTGAACGATAGAAAGTCTAATGTTGCTCATTTGAAAATATTTGGATGTAAATGCTTTGTGTTAAATAATGGAAAGGACAACTTAGGAAAATTTGACTCAAAAGCCGATGAAGGCATTTTCTTAGGTTATTCACTAACTAGCAAAGCATATAGAGTGGAAGAAATTTAAATGTTGAAGAATCTATACATGTTACTTTTGATGAGATTGTAGACCTTGGGGGAAATCCTCTTGAGTCAAATAAAGAACTTGCAGGTGATGATGAGTATATAAGAGAGGCTCTTGATGAATTGTATTTGGAAGAAAATGAGCCTTCTCAAACGCCTGAATTAGCAAAAGAATGACAATCACCAAGAGGACTTTCAATGGACAATATTATTGGTGATATCTCAAAAGGGGTAAGAACTAGAAATATGACTAATTTCTGCATGTTTGTAGCTTTTGTGTCACAGATAGAACCCAAAAATGTTGAGGAAGCACTTAAAGATGACCAATGGTGCATAGCTATGCAAGAGGAACTCAATCAATTTGAAAGGAATCAAGTCTAGGAATTAATCCCAATAGAAGAATCACATCAAGTAATTGGAACTAAATGGGTATTTCGAAACAAACTTGATGAAGATGGAAATATAACAAAGAATAAAGCCAGACTTGTTGCCAAAGGTTACTGTCAGGAGGAAGGTATTGATTATGATGAAACTTATGCTCCTGTTGCCAGGTTAGAGGCTATACGTCTACTTCTTGCTTATGCATCATTGATGAAATTTAAATTATATCAAATGGATGTTAAAAGTGCATTTTTAAATGGGTTTATTAAAGAAGAAGTATATGTGGAGCAACCCCCTGTATTTGAGGATTTTAGTTATCCTAATCATATCTTTAAATTGAAGAAAGCATTATATGGTTTGAAACAATCTCCTAGGTCTTGGTATGAAAGATTAAGTAGCTTTCTAACTTCAAATGATTTTTCTAGAGGAAAAATTGATTTTACTATGTTTATAAAGAAATTAAAAGAACATATATTATTGGTTCAAGTATATGTTGATGATATCATTTTTGGATCAATTGATAATTCTTTGTGTGTAGAATTTGCTAAGATAATGCAGGGAGAATTTGAAATGTCTATGATGGGAGAATTAACGTTCTTCCTTGGACTTCAAATCAAGCAACTTAAAGATGACATTTTTGTCTCTCAAACCAAATACTGCAAAAAGATTCTCAAAAAGTTTGGAATGGACACTTCAAAGGAAGCTAACACACCAATGGGAACTTCATGCTATTTAGACAAGGATGAATCAGGTTTGGAAATTAATCAATCCATGTATAGAGGTATGATATGTTCTCTGTTATACTTAACTGCAAGTAGACCTGATATTATGCATTTTGTCTGTGTGTGTGCTAGATTTCAGGCATGTCCAAAAGAATCTCACCTAACAGCAGTAAAACGTATTTTAAAATATTTAAAAGGAACTACTGGTTTTGGTTTATGGTATCCATCTGAAGCTTGTACTAGTTTAATAGGTTATTCTGATGCTGATTATGGTGGATGCAAAATAGATAGAAAAAGTACTAGTGGAACATGTCATTTGTTAGGATCATCTCTAGTATCTTGGCATTCTAAGAAACAGGCATGTGTTGCTTTATCCACCACTGAAGTTGAATATATTGCAGCTGGTAATTGTTGTGCACAAATTTTGTGGATGAAACAACAACTAGAAGATTATAGTATATTTCTAAATGACATTACTTTGATGTGTGATAATACAAGTGCAATCAGTCTTACTAAGAATCCAGTAATGCACTCTAGGACTAAACATATAGAAATTAGACATCATTTCTTGAGAGATCATATAAGTAAAGGAAATTGTAAAATTGAGTATGTTGATACAAAGCATCAGTTAAAAGATATTTTTACTAAGCCTCTTCCCAAGGATAGATTCTATGATCTTAGAAGAGACTTAGGGATATTAGAAATAGCTTAAATTCTGCTTAATTAAATAGTTTTTGGATGGTTATAATGTTATAATCAATTATGTAGAGTGTTAATAGATTATCATGTGTCTAAACCTCAAAAATTTGATGAACTCTCTGGAATAATTAATTATTTGAAGTTATAATCGATTATTTGCACCTAAGATGTCCAAAACATGAATTTACTCACTGGATTAATCGATTATTTCATCCAATAATTGATTAAATACAGTGTTAATCGATTAAATGCTTGAATTAATCGATTAAAGGGGTTTGTTACTGGTTTAATCGATTAATTCAAGCTTTAATCGATTAAACCTGGTTGTTTTAGTTTTCTAGCCGTTGCCAACGACTCTTTTGGCCCCCATACACTCCCAAATGACCGTTGGAGATGTTTGGTTATAAATAGGAACCTCCATTTCACTTCTCCACACCTCTCACTCTTGAATCCAAGCTTTCTTGCTTCATTCTATCATTCTTGCCTTCTTCTAACATCACTTAACTTCCCAAACTCTCTTGTTATTCCTCTAAACTCTACAATGGCCTCATCTTCTCGTGATAAAATTCCCACCAGAAGAAGATATGCACCTGCCTCTCATCCCTGTCCTAATTCTATCGAAGGATGGATCTCTGATGTTGAGGGCCGACAGGAATTTCTGACTTTTTAGAAGGAAAGAGGTATTATCACTCCCAAATTCCTTATTGGTGATCAATTCATCAGTAGGGGATTTAATTTTCCTAATCTTCTTGAAATTCAAGGAGTTCTCCCTTTTATCCAAATGCAAGGTACATACTATCCTGACTTAGTTAAGGTATTTTACTCTCGCTTTAAATTTAGAGATTAAGTAGCTACCTCTCGTGTTAAGGGAGTTCGCCCAAACCAAGGGCTCATTAGAAACTCTCAAGGAATAAGGGAGCCACCAGATTTTAAAGACAATCCTTTAAAGCATGGTCTAGGGCATGACCCTACAAAGGATCAAGCTACATGGAGAAAAGGGAAGTCTCCCCTCTGAAGCTCGAATCAGATTTTCCCAAATAGAGGGGTTCAAGCGTCAAAAGCGACTCTAGTCATTAGGTGTTCTCCTTCTGATTCTTAGGGTTTGTAAATCCAATGACTATTAGAGATTATTCCTCGGGGCTAGCCCGACCCCCGAGCATTGTAGGGCACATATTTCCCTATTAACTACAAAGAATGTCATTCTTACTATCTACTTCTCTTCTTGCTATTCATGTCTAAACCTCATTAATAACCATGTTTAATCAAACGTTTTCAAAAGTACGTCAAAGTAATCAAAATGCGCCATTGACCAAAATAAAAGTCAAACCATCCATCACCACTGATTGACTAGAAGCACAAAATAAAGTTTTACCTCGTCATAAGTAAAGTCGTGTTTCGCCAATGTTGTGCAAAAAGAAAACAAAAATCAAAGGAAGCCCATAAAAGCTAAAGGCCAAAAAAAAAAGGGGCAAGGTACCCGGTAGGAAACCCACTAAGGGGGCTACGCAAAAGATAGGGTCAACCCGGTAGGACACCCGAACAAAAAATAAAGGTCAGCCTAGGCAAAAGTTAGGGTTACAAAATAAGGTCCGCTAGGATTCCCCGAAAATATACAAAAAGAAGGAACCTAGACAAAAGATAGGGCCAAAACACAACATCCTAGACTGAAAACCCAAAGGGCAGACTGGGGAAGTCAATCAGTCATAGCAAGCGCCATAGAATAAGACGTCACTCCATAAACAAAACGTTTGTTTAAACTAGCCTAAACACTCTAACCAACCTTGGCTAGCCGTGCTTACAAAAACCATTTTTTGTCAAAATAAAACAATTCTAAAACACAAGCCTTTGAATTAAATATCCTCTTCTTTCTCTTCTCTTGACCCTTACTACTACAGCATTCTAGTAATTAGTAGGGAAATGTGGAGATAGTAGTCAATAGGAGGATTGACATCCCCAAGGAAAGGGAGGGGTGCACTGACATGGCAAGTCACTCTGAAATCAACACAATCATTCTTCGGTCACGGTAAAATCAAGATGGCAAAATGGGTACAGCCTATCCCTATCGACGAAAGCACATAACGTCAGAAGCTCATCAGAAGTAAAAGCACATTGGTTAATCCTTTTGAAAAATTAATTGAAATAGTGTTATAGGATGCGTATCTCCAACATTGCATGCATATGATAGGCTCCTATCTCTCAAAAAAAGAAGAGAAAGAAAAAACGACAATGCCTGCTAGGAGATTCTTAGACAAAAGTTAAGGTAGCCAGCTAGATCGAAAACCCGCAAAGGGCGGCCTAGGCAAAAGTTAGGGCATTCATAAAAAAGGAAAAAACCCGCTAAGATATCCTAGGCAAAATTTAAGGCAGCCCGCTAGACCGAAAACCCCAAAAGGGCGGTCTAGGCAAAAGATAGGGCGAAACCAAAAAATGAATAAAAGAGAGGGGTATTTCATCATAATCGTAAAGAGTCCAGCAGGAGAATGCCAGTCATTTTTCCAGATGCATCAATAAAAAAGAATAGATTACATTCATGGCATCCACACACAAGTAGTCGCACAAAACGACTTTGTCAATGTCAAAAATGAAAGAAATAAAAATTACTTCAGACAAATAACAAAAAACGAAAAGCATTCATATAAGGAGACTAGCTCCATGTTTGTGATTGAAAAAAAGGATCACTAAGACTGAGTCTCCAAATAATGCCCTCAAGAAAACGGAGCAAGTCGTCAATCAAGCAACTCAGCGGAATAAGAGCTTCTGAAAATTAAGAGCTCCAGCTACCATCCTTCTACCAAGAAAAGAAGGCACAAGAAAGTAATAAGTCTCCAAACATTGCTCTCCCTCAAGAAAGAAGAGCGAGTTGTCATAAGAAACTTCCAGAAGCCAAAGCTCCAAACATCACCCAATAAAAGAGGGCACAATCATCAAGACATCATAAAAGAAAAGCCGACGAAAAGGCTTAGTCATCCCCAAGAGGATCCCTGCCTACTCCGAAGGCAAAATAAAAACACTCCTCACGGCTCAGCATTACCACCACATGAGTCATCGAGCACACTCATCCAAAGTCTCCTCCACACTCCCCAATGGAGAATAAAGGCTTCAAGAGCCCATCATCATCAACAGTCAAAAGAGTCCAAACCATCAAGGGCTCAACAAAAAGAAAGAAGAAGAGAAAAGAAAACCCTTGCATCCCCAGCGGATGTCCAAAAAGGCCACAACATAGAAGGCCGAATAAAAATCCTCAAGTGGATCTCCAAAATATTCTACAAAAAGGAATAAGAAATTCCCACTCTCCAGTGGAATAAGAGCTTCACAAGTTTAGCTCGCATCAACATCAATCAAGGAGACAAAACTCCATCCCTAGAAAAGCAAAAATCAGATCCCCAAGAAGTCAACCAATTCCCTGGTGGATCACCAAAGAAAGAAAACGTCATCCCTAGTGGACCAACCAAAAGAAGGAAAAAGCCAGCGTAATAAAAAGAGACTAAAAAGTAAAAAGGCTTACGCATTATCCCGAAAAAGCCAAACTTCAAAATCGCGAAAAAAAGAGATAAATCGCAGAAAAAGGCGAAATCAAATGAAAATCCTTGCTCCCTAAGCGGGTCACCTCAGGAAAAGAAAGAATCAAAAAAGGAATTGGAAATTCCATTCCTTCAACAAAATAAGAGCACCACAAAAGCCAGCTCGCACCCACATCAATTAAGGAACTCCATTCCCTCAGGGGGCAAATCAAAATTAGATCCCCGGAAAGGCAATCAATTCCCCAGTGGATCACCAAAAAGAGAAAAATCATCTCCAGTGAGCCTACGACAAAGGCAAATTCCAAACTCACATCCTTAGAAGAGTCATTTGCCTAGGCGTAGGCAAGATCTGGCGAGCAAGAGCCAATTTCCCCAGAAAGGGACATCAACCTATTCGGAGGCAAGCAAGTATAAAGTCTTCACCACTAATGAAGCATCCGCCTACTCAGAGGCACAGGAAACAAAAAAAAAAACTCCATTTCCCCAGAGAAATAAGAGCTTGAAGAAACCAGCTCTCATCAACACCAAACAAGGAGTCACAACTCCATTCCCCAAAAGGCGACCAAAATTAGATCCCCAAGGAGTCAACCAACTACCTAGTAGATCACCAAAAAAACTTACCCAGAGAGCCTACTGCAAAGGCAAAACTTCAAACGCATACCCTCAGAAAGCTACTTGCCTAACATGGATATCCCTAGTGGAACGCATAGGCAAAACCTAGCAAAACCAAAAGTCTTCACCTCCAAACGGAACATCTGCCTACTCAGAGGCATTACCAAAAACTCAATGGATATCCGCCTACTCAAGAGGTGTCACCAAGATCAACAAATCCCCAGAGGATTCCTGCCTACCAAAGAGGCACTTATCAAAAAATTCCCGACAACCAGCAAAGTCGGATGACCACCACAAAAGATCAAAAACAAAGAATCCCCAGCAATCAACAAGCTGGACGAACACCAACAGAATCCCTGGCACAGACCGAACGACAATTCCCAGAAAAGACAAAAAACAAAGACAGAACACATCTCAACAACGGCGCATGAGCTACCCGAGCAGTAAGCCGCCACTACCACCAGTCCTACGCAGTGGACTGTACCAAATCAGCGCATAAAGGAGTGCCTGAACGGCACATGATCAGAATCAGTAAGCCGCCACCATCGCCGAAGGGTCAGCCACCGCAAGAAGGGGCATCGAGAGGCACATAACCAGACGAGGGTTCATACTCGTTAGCCAAGGGGTCAGCTACCGCATCAAAGGAGCATCCCAAGGTTTCACATTGGTGCGTGATCAGAATCAGTAAGCCGCCACCACAGCCAAAGGATCAGCTACCGCAAGATGGAGCATCCGGAGGCTAAACACCAGATGGGGGTGTGTACTCATCAGGCCTTACAAAAGGGGGCTTACCAGGCGGGGGTTCATACTCGTCAAACACCAGATGGGGGTGTGTACTCATCAGGCCTTACAGAAGGGGGCTTACCGGGCGAGGGTTCATACTCGTCAAACCAGGTGGGGGTTCGTACTCATCAGCCGAATGGGTCAGCTACCGCGACAAAGGAGCATCCCGGAAGCGCACAACACAACATCTCCCCAAAGGATCATCCGCCGCAAAGACAGAACATCTGAAGGGCAACCGGGCAAGAGGGTCAACTCCTTTACCCTCCAGTCGATCACCTTGGCACAAAAGGCCAGCAGTCGACTGGTCGGGTAAAGGGGGGGCAGCTGTAGACCCTAAATCTTGCCCGACCTCTAAATAAAGACCAGAAGACCTCCTATTTGAAGATGGACGAAGCCTAACAAGCCATTAGGAGAGACTATTAGGCCCCATACTAGGATAGGAGGGAGTTTCTGTACCAAAAAATAAGTTTTCTCGCCTTGTTGGGACGAGCCCACCCTCTGGATTTCCCAGACCGCCGTCTCGCCTCCTACAAGAGGCGAGACCGCCGTCTCGCTTGACGAGACGGCGGTCTCGCCACCTACGAAGGGCGAGACGGCGGTCTCGTTTCCCCAGATGGCGGTCTCGCTGCATTTGGCAGTCGAGATGGCGGTCTCGTTGGACGAGACGGCGGTCTCGACCCTGTCAGACGAGACCGATGGTCTCGCCACTGACAGGCGCAAAAACCTATAAATAGGGGTCCTCCCCCCCTCATTTCCACACACCACAAGCATTTTCTCTCCCTTCTCTCTAAAAAACTTCTCTCTAGAATCCCTCTGACGCATTTCCGGAGTTTCTGAGTGTCTCTGAGAGTATTTTTCGGCGTTTAGAAGAGTTTCCAGCGCTGTGTAGAGTGAAGGGCTGCCAAAAAGCACCCATTTGTTTTAAAGAAATAAAAAGAAAGCTTGCTTCAGAGGTTTAAACTCTTCCTCTCCCCTTTTATCGCTTTAAATTTACATTATGCAATAGATTAGGGCCATGTAGTCATACTTTTAAATTCCGCACAATAAAAAGGGCAAAAGTATATTTTCCGGTTTATTAACAATAAAAGCTGGCCTATCATAGGGAACCCGAAAGGGGCGTAGTAAAGGAACTAATACTTCCTTTACCACGTAACTAACTCCCTTACCCAACTCTGGTTCTAATGACCAAAGTTGGTTTTCGAAAACCAACGCCTTTTAAACCCCTTTTCCAATGTTTTCGGTAAAAACATCGGTGGCGACTCCATAGAACCCCACAAAAATAAGTCCTTGGGTTAGCCCGGTTATCGAACAACCCAAGGACACCTTTTCGAAAACCTCACCCCTAGGTTAGCCCGGTTATCGGACAACCTAAAGGCGTTGTAACCACCCATAAAAAACGCGAAAAATCAAAAAGGGTCGAAACCATCGCGTCGCTCCGACCGCCATCTCTTTTTGACGGTGGCGACAGTTATCAAGAACTGGAATTTGGTTCTTGGTGAGAGGTTGAGTGCAGGAACTGGAATTTGGTTCTTGTGGTAGATTAAGTGTAAGATTGTAAATCTGTAAAACATTTGATCTAGTGGAACCCAGCTGGAATTTGGCTGGAGACTGGAAGTAGCCCTGGTATTAGGTGAACCAGTATAAAACACCGGTGATATATTTCTTAACCTTTCTCACCTTTAATTCTGTTGCTGTGTTTATATTGGATTGATTGCTTTGTGATTAAAGAACAGATCTGAAATCTTATTTTTACAAATAGATAATCTGTTATTTGCGAAAAACTTTCAAAGATCAATTCACCCCCCTCTTGATCTAAAACTACTTTTCTAACAACCTTGATATTGTTGGGGAATCTTTTCCTTATTCTCTTCTTCGGTCTTTTTATTTTTTCCTTATTCTTGGGATCATTGTCTTGTAGCTCATCGGGGGAGTAGATTCTTCTACTTCTAGTCGTGCCCCCCAATGCCGGTTATGCTGGCGATATCCTCATTAATAGGCGGTGTTTTTTGCGCATCTCCATGGTTCAGCCTTATCTGAGGCGTGAACAAATGTAGCGGCATCCTTGCCCCCTCTTCCTTATTAATTTAGATACCCAACGGTTGAGGCTTATTATCCTCCTTAGGCAGGTCAGATCAACCGTTGGAGAGAACTTGACGATGAAAGGTTTGCTCTTCATCTTATTCCGATTCATGGAAAGCATATCGACTAATCCTTTCTTTTTATTATCTTATTATTGTTTAAGTGAGGATGAATGTATGAGTGTATGCAAATAGACGGTTGAGGAGATGATGAAAAAGGCAATTCTATTTATGTCATCCAGAAGGTGTACATTCTTCAATGCAATGTTTCGAAGTACATTTTTAAAAGCGGAAAACCTATAAAGGAAACCATAGGCGGGTTAAAATTTCTGCGTATTTCCTTTTTTGACTTCCCGTGCAAATTCTCTATCCTCTTTACACGGTATTGAGGAATGTCCACTTTCTTCAACTGCCTACTACTAGATGCATGTTATGAGGATGAAGTTTGGTGGATGCATGTATGCAAGTGTTTGTTTTTTCCTAAACATTATCATGTTTCATTTCCTAACATGATGTATGATAGTGCTTGGGATTTTTGTATGCGGATGAGGGCATGAAGAATACTATCCGCTTTCTAGAATACAAAAAGAATTTTATTGTTTAAAATGAATGATTTATGGGATGGATATGCTTTAAGACAATGGCTTAGGTATCCTCCTTAAAGATTACGCTTTGTGGGGTATCATACCCACCTCGGTGTAATGGTTTCTTCTCCATCACAGATTTGACAAGTATAATGGAGGTTACCATCACACCTTAGTACACTTGTCCCTTCCTTGTCGCGAAGGTCACAAACGCACTTGGGTCTCTTTTGCCCTTGTCTTAAAGATATCTAGTATTTCCTAGCATGAATGTATTTATGCATGAAAGATTTTTATTAAAATGATGTTTATGCATACCTTTCTTTATGTATTTATTTTCTCTCTTGGTTTTACCACTTTATGGAATGAATGATACGACTTTGTCAAAAATTATATTATTATCTATTTTATTTTGAGATGAATGTTTTGTCAAAATTGTTTTATCATTTTATTTTTATTTTGAAATGAATGTTTTGATTTTATCAAAATTGTTGTATTATGTTTTTGTGATTATTGCTTTTTTTTTGTTATTATTTTTTGACCTTTTATCTCTTCTGTTGGTCAACATGGCTACTTAGCTTACAAAGAATCTGAAATCAGGCTAGCTTAAATGAAGATTGTCCGAGATAAAGTTGTTTATTGCAAAAAGAAAGGTTTTTAGCGTCCCTTATCTCTTCTGTCGGATTGCATGGTTACTTAGCTTACAAAGAACCTGAAACCAGGCTAGCTAAAAGGCAGACTGTCCGAGATAAGGGTGTTTATTGCGAAAATATTTGTGGTTTTTCTGTTGTTTGGTTATGCTATGCAATCAAATGCAACAATCAAAACACACACACACAATTCACTCATCCGCGAACGCGTAAGAAGACGTTTTAATCACGAGATAGGGTTTTCTTGCAGAAAAGTGCGTTAGTAAAGGTAGGTTCTAACTGTTCTCACCAAGGCTTAGGCCCCCAAGGTGCCCCCATTATAGGGTTCCCACTCTCCAGCCTTCCAACCATGTTTAGCACTAAGACCATAGTCAGTCTTTGTGCCAAAAGAGGAAGGTTATCACCTTGAGTGGTGGTTTCCAATCATACTGGTGGGCTGCATGGCCCTCACTATGGCAAACCGTACCTGCCACCCACTCCCTATGGATTTCTCACTTGCCCCCGGGTATAGAGGGAACTGTTGTGTGCAAGGGTTTGTGTACAATTTTTATTTCAAAAAATTGCGTAAAATAAACAAACAACAGTTATTAAAGCCAAGCAAATAAACATGTTATAAAACAAGGTAGGGTAAAAGTGAAATTTCTAAGTTTATTTATTCAACTAGTCCATCACTAAATGGGATCAACTCTCTAGCTTCCCCAGTGGAGTCGCCATCTATCGCCATCGTCAAAAGAGGCGGTCAGAGCGACGAGATGGTTCTGACTTCCGTTTCACGTTTTAAAAGTGTGACGTTACAACACCTTTAGGCTGTCCGATTACCGGGCTAGACCTAAGGGCGAGGTTTTCGAAAAGGTGTGATGAGCCATTATTTTCCCACATTTTCTTATCTTTATGTACTTATCTTAATTGGTGCATTGTGTTTAATTATCTATTATTAGTGCATTTTCATTGATTGGGCTTCATTGGGCCAATAATTCAGATTTTAATTAATTTGGATCTATTTGATCTAATTTTTTCTCATTATTAATTTTAGGACAATTAAAGCAATTTTGGGCCTAGAAGATTGGGCTAGATGCCATTTTACAGTTTAAAGCAATTTTGGGCTTGGAAAATTGGGTCAATTGTCATATTTTATTCTATACGGGTACTAATATTGGTTTACTGTTTTATTTATCATTTTTTCTACAGATCTCCAAAAATCATTATTTTCAAAACATTATAAATAGACACATTTAGCTTTCCATAGGATCCAAAATCATTCAATTCGGAGATAAATTGGATTTTACATAAATTATCCAACACGGGTCAAGCGCACCAGGCCGGCCCAATGGACATGCTTCAGTAATTTAAGTCTCCTAAATTCATTAGACCTCCAAAAATAGTAGCAATGGTGGCGTTTTAAATCTAACTCAAAAGGATTTCAAAGGATACCAAAATCGCTTAATTTGGATAAGTATTGAAAATACTGCACGTGTTTGAAGTTCACGGACCTGCACTAAAGCCAACTTATGATGTGTTTCATGGACCAGTTGAGCCCAAACCTCAATAAAGATTAGGGTTAGGGTTATTTATATAAGAGAGGCACATCACACATCAGAAGACACACATCACACAAGGACTATGCAGCCACCACACTTCCACCTTTCATCTTCTGCAATTTATATTCAAGTTTGTTTACTCTTCTGTCATTATTTTTAAATTCTTGTTTCGATTTTAATTATGTTTCTTCTATTGCATTTTCAACTTTCCATGGATAGCTAAATCTTTGTATTGATTTTCTGAGAAGAATGCAAGTAGATCTTTGAGGTTTTGTTCTTCAATTTCATTTTGTTTGTTCTCTTAACTCTTCATCTTCTAATCTCAGTGTTGAATTATAATCTGTTTATGCTTAATAAACATAAACTAATATCACAGTTTGCTTAATTCTGTGCTAGATATGAGATTATGTGATGTATGCAATGCTTAATTGTATAAGGATAATTTGGGGTTAATCTTCGCTTAGTTGGTTAATTTCATGTTGAAATAAGGGTTAAGGAAAATTTGGGATTAATCTTCGCTTAGTTGGTTAGTTTCATATTGGAACAAGGGTTAAAACTAATTTGAGATTAATCTTCGCTTAGTTGATTAATTTTGTATTAGAATATAATTTGGGATTTATCTTCGCTTAGTTGGTATATTTCGAATTAATTTCGTAATCTAGGATAAGTGACACTGCATTAGAATCAGGAAATTAATTGCATTTTAATTTGATTTTAATCCGCATTTTTATAATCTGCTTTTGTTCTGTTTCATCTAATATTTTAATTTTGAAAAACTCCCCTTTTTTGTTACTGTTCTAATTTTAAAAATTGATAAGCTTTGATAGAAATTCGTGGTCTTTGGGAGACGACCTAGGAAAGCTTCCTAGTACTACATTTATCTCGTTTTAATTATTTGACCGAGTACGACATCGATCAAATTTGGCGCCGTTGTCGGGACCAAGACTTTTGTCTAGGTTTTCAATTTTTATTTTCTCGTTTCTGTTTTCATTTTTTTGTTTTTATTTTATTTTATTTAAATATTTTATTTGATTCTCAGTTATTTAGATATTTTATTTGATTTTCAGTTAATTGAATATTTTATTTGACTTTTAGTTATTTAAATATTTTATTTGATTGTTAGTTATTTAATATTTTATTTGATTTGTTGTTATTTGGATATTTTATTTGATTTTTAGTTATTTAAATATTTTATTTGATTTTCAGTTATTTAAATATTTTATTTGATTGCTAGTTTTTAATATTTTATTTGATTTTCAGTTATTTGAATATTTTATTTGATTTTCTATTTAATATTTGATTTTCAGTTATTTGAATATTTTATTGGATTTTCTGTTATTTGGATATTTTATTTGATTTTTAGTTATTTAATATTTGATTTTCAGTTGTTGGAATATTTTATTTGATTTTCTATTTAATTTAACATTCTTACTTCTCTTAATACTATTTTGATAGCCCACTCGTTGTTCTAAAACTCTTTTGGGTTAAAAAAATAAAAAATAAAATAAATAATAAATATAAATAATAATTCAAAACAAAATTCAAAAAAAAATTCATCTCTAATTTGTTTTTCTAGCTTTATTTAAAAAAAATTATAATTTTCATTCTCATAGGAAACTCTGGATATAACTTGGTAGTGTGAGAGTGCATGTCTAAGAGGGTTCTGCTAGGAAAGACTTGGTACTTAAGTGTGTCCATTAGTGACCCACCTCTCTTTCCTGGGAACCTACCTGGTGTACTTGTTCACGGTCTAACGTTGTCATTCCAATAAACAACTGATTTATTTTTTAGGAATTTTTTTTTAACTCTTGGGAAATACATGAATTGTTGAATATAGTGCATGACTAGGAGCAATCCTGACCTTTTACAACCTTTTGATCCCGAGATAGACAGTAACCTTTCATAGATTAGTTAGACATTCTAGGAATTCATCTCTTGAGTCTCGAACCATTAGATAGTCATAGTGAGAGTACTGCACCTAATATACCTTCTTCCGATAATTTCCAAACTAATAACATGGGTGATCAACCTATTGGACCTCGTGAGAGGACTCTCGTGGAGATGGCTGCACCCGATTTCACTTATGCAAATTTATGTATCCAATACCCCGAAGAGGATGTACCATTTGTGCTTAAAACTGGACTAATCCATTTGTTGCCCAAGTTTCATGGTCGTGCAGGTGAGGATCCACACAAGCATCTCAAGGAGTTCCATATAGTCTCGCTCCACCATGAAGCCACAAAATGTTCCCGAAGATCACATATACCCGAAGGCTTTTCCTTTCTCTTTGGAGGATCTTGCCAAAGACCGGTTGTACTACTTAGCTCCCGGTTCCATAACGAGCCGGGATGATCTCGAAGAGAGTCTTTCTAGAGAAATTTTTCCCCGCTTCCAAGACCACCGCCATCGTGAAGGATATATCGTGCATCGTGCAACAGATGGGAGAGAGCTTATACGAGTATTGGGAGAGGTTCAAGAGACTTTGTGCAAGTTGCCCTCACCACCAAATATCGAACAGCTACTCGCTGCAGTACTTTTATGAGGGGATGAACACAATGGATAGGAGTATGATAGATGCAGCTAGTGGAGGAGCTTTAGGAGACATGACACCTGCCGCCGCTAGAGGTTTAATTGAGAAGATGGCATCCAATTCCCAACAATTTAACATGAGGAGTGATGCCATAGTCCTTAGAGGTGTACATGATGTGGGTTCATCAGATTTAGTGGAGAAGAAGCTAGAAAGTAAGATTGATGCCCTCACCACCCTAGTCTCCCAACTTGCCGCAAATCGAGACCTGCACCACCCGCAAGGGTTTGTGGCATTTGTACTTCAATTGAGCATCCCACCGATTGCCGCCAATTATTGCATGAGTCTACAGTGTTCTGGAGCTCCACAAGCTTATGCAAGCAAACATTTTCAATAATAGGGCTCCGAACCAACAACATAATTCTGACCTCTCAAGCAATAGATACAATCCAGGGTGGAGGAATCACCCAAATCCGAGATGGTCCAATCAAGCAAGCACCAACAACAGCAGTAATCCTTTGCCACCACCACCATTTCAGAACTTCGCCGGTCCAAGCAGCACCTTATGTGCCTCCACCAATGCAACAACAATATCGAGGCAGCAAAATGAAGCACCAGCTCCTCAACCTTCTTCACCTTCATTAGAGGAATTGGTCAAACAAATGGCCGAGATGAACATACAGCACCAACGTAAAAATGATGCCTCCATTCGCAGTTTAACCAACCAGATTGGTCAACTAGCTACCGCCGTGAATCAATTGCAAAATCAAAATTCAGACAAGCTCCCCGCACGTGACCGTGGTTAATCCTAAGAATGTGAGTGCCATCACATCGAGGTCGTGGAAACAGATTGACATACCCACCGCAACACCTCCACCCTCATCCGTAGCCGCCTCGCTTCCGCACCCGAGCAACCAGTTGGTAGCCGAAAATTGCATATAGATGGACCTTCTTCCAGCCCCAGCTTCCGACCTCGCAACAGCCTCCTATCCCTCTTCCATTCCCTCCCAAAGCAATTCCAAGCAAAAAGATGGAAGAGGTCGATAAAGAGATTCTAGAGACCTTCAGTGAAAGTTGAGGTGAACATACCTCCGCTTGATGCCATCAAGCAAATTCCCAGATATGCTAAATTCCTAAAGGAGTCAGTGCACCCACAAGAGGAAGATGAAGGGCAAGTGAGACAATCAGCATGGGCGTAAATGTGTCTCGCTTTGATAGGTAAATCTGTTCCTTACATTCCCGAGAAATGTAAGGACCCGTGTACATTCTCGCATACCTTGTATTATTGGCAATAATAAATTTGAGAATGCCATGCTTGATTTGGGTGCTTCAATTAATGTTATGCCTTTGTCCATTTTTAATTCTTTATCTCTTGGACCTCCGCAACCTACGGGTGTGGTGATACAACCGGCAAATAGGAGTGTAGCCCACCCTACAGGTTTCATTGAGGATGTCTTAGTTCGGGTTGGTGAACTCATTTTTCCCGCTGATTTCTATGTGCTTGATATGGAGGAGGGATTCTCCCATGGATCTGTCCCAATCATTTTAGGCAGTACCATTTTTGAAAACAGCCCGAACCAAGATTGATGTGTATGATGGTACATTGTCCATGGAATTTGGTGATATTATTGTCCATTTCAATATTCTGGATGCCATGAAACATCCATCCGAGTGCCATTCTGTTTTTCGTGTTGAGATCATTGATGATGTTATTGATGAGTATGTTTCTGATTTTCATTCCTTACATGCTAGGAAACATTGTTTTCTTTCCGATCTCGTATACTTCTTTTGCATGCACCGAATCCGAATCTGATTTTGATATTGACATTGATCTTCATTCTAATCCTCGAGTTATATTCTCGAATTTAAATCTGATCATATGTCCGATGTTTTGGGTGTTGTACCTCCTATGGATATAAGTTCTTTAGAGTCGAATGCACTAACCATGTTGCAGGAAGTATACATGAATCCGACTTGCAGTGTTGAGGTACAGTGTCGTGGAACCCATTCTTCTTCCCTCTCTGGTTCCTTCTGTTCAACCAACACCCACTCCGTAACTAAAGACTTTACCGTAAAACCTCAAGTACGCTTATTTGGAGGATGATGAGAAGTTTCCAAGTGATCATTTCCACCTCCCTTGATGTTGTTCAAGAGGAGAAACTGTTGCATGTTCTGAAAAGGCATAAGAAAGCCATCTACTGGACCCCGGCGACATTCCTGGTATCAGCCCATCCACATGCATGCATAGGATATTATTGGAGGATGGAGCCAAACCAATGAGACAACCACAGAGACGACTCAACCCCGTGATTTTGGATGTTGTGAAGAAGGAGGTGACCAAGCTTCTTCAGCCGGGATCATCTATCCTATATCGTATAGTCAGTGGGTGAGTCCAGCCCGGTGGTCCCCAAGAAGACAGCCTCACTCGTTGTGAAGAATGAGAGGAATGAGCTCATTCCCACCGAATACAAAACAGCTTGGAGGGTCTCGTATCGACTACCGAAGGCTCAATCGTGCAACACTGAAGGATCATTTTCCACCGCCTTTCATTGACTAGATGCTTGAGCGTCTGGCGTAAATCTCATTATCGCTTTCTGGATGGTTTCTCCGGTTATTTTCAGATCCATATTGCTCCCGAGGATCGGAGAAAACCACATTCACCCGCCCCTTTGGCACTTTTGCCTATAGGAGAATGCCTTTTGGCCTATGCAATGCCCCTGGTACCTTCCAACGATGTATGCTTAGTATCTTTTCGCATTTCCTTGAAAATTGTATAGAGGTGTTTATGGATGATTTCACCGTGTATGGATCCTCGTTTGATGCATGCTTAGATAATTTGGATAGAGTGCTTAATAGATGCATTGAAACTAATCTTGTTCTGAATTTTGAAAAATGTCACTTCATGGTAGAACAGGGTATAGTTTTAGGGCATATCATTTCTAGTAAGGGCATAGAAGTGGATCCCGCAAAAATCTCTCGTTATTTCACAATTGCCTTACCCTCTTGCGTGCGAGAGGTTCGATCTTTTCTTGGCCATGCAGGTTTCTACAGGCGGTTCATTAGAGACTTCAGTAAGAAGGCCCTTCCACTATCCAATCTGCTTCGTAAAGATATTGAATTTGATTTTGATGACAGTGCAAAAAGGCATTTGACTCGCCTCAAGGAAGCATTGACCACCACTCCTATCATCCAGTGCACCCGACCGGACAGTCCCATTTGAGTTGATGTGTGATGCATCTAATTATGCATTGGGGGTTGTCCTAGCACGTAGAGTTGATAAGCCGCCTCGGTAATATATTATGCTTCCAGGACTTTAGATGCTGCCCAAGCAAACTATACCACCACCGAGAAAGAGCTTCTTGCCATTGTGTTTGCTCTTGATAAATTTAGATCATATTTGCTTGGTTCTCGTGTTATTGTGTTCACCGACCATGCAGCTTTGAAGTACCTACTAAAGAAGGCCGAGTCAAAGCCTCGATTGATCAGTGGATGCTCTGGCTCCAAGAATTTGATTTGGAGATCCGTGATAGGAGTGGAGCACAAAATTTGGTTGCAGCACCATTTGAGCGTAATAGAGAGGTGTGCCGATGATGCTTCACCAATCCGGATGACTTTCCCGACGAGGGTTTGTTTGCACTTTCTCGCTTCTTTTCCAACACCTTGGTTTGCAAACATTGTTAATTATCTTGTAGCTTCTGTTTTTCCTCCCTTAGCATCCAGAGCTCAATGTGATAAACTTAAGAGCGATGCTAAGTATTATATTTGGGATGACCCGTATTTGTGGAAGTTGTGCAAGTGATCAGGTTACCAGGAGATGCATTCCGCACCATGAGATTGACTCGGTCCCGCAATTTTGTCATTCTTCTCGCAACCTAGTGGTCATCTTGGCATTCAGAGGACAGCTCGCAAGGTGCTTGACTGTGGTTTCTATTGGCCCACCATCTTCAAGGATGCGTTGAGAATTTGCAAGCACTTGTGAGCAAGTGTCGAGAGCAGGAGGGTCCCTTACATGGAGACAACAGATGCCCCAACAACCCATGTTGTTTTGTGAGGTGTTTGATGTCCGGGGTATCGATTTCATGGGTCCCTTCCCTGTTTCTTTTGGTTTTTATTATATTCTCCTCGTTGTTGATTATGTTTCAAAATGGGTGGAAGCCAAAGCCACCAGGACTAATGATGCTCTGGTTGTTGTGGATTTTGTTAGATCTAACATCTTTTGCAGATTTGGAGTACCTAGAGCCATTGTTAGTGATCAAGGCACCCATTTCTGTAACAGGTCCATGCAGGCCTTGCTCAAGAAGTATGGGGTTGTTCACAAAGTCTCTACACCTTACCACCCCCAAACTAATGGGCAGGCTGAAATCTCAAATAGGGAGATAAAGAGGATTTTAGAGAAGATTGTCCAGCCTAACGTAAAGGATTGGAGCAACAGACCGGAGGATGCTCTTTGGGCGCATAGGACTCGCTTACAAGGCACCTATAGGGATGTCTCCCTATCGAGTTGTCTTTGGTAAACCATGCCACCTACCAATGGAGATAGAGCACCGAGCATATTGGGCTGTGAATTCATGCAACTTCTCACTTGATGAAGCTGGAGAGGAGAGGAAGCTACAGATAAATGAATTGGATGAGATCCGTTTGGAAGCTTATGAGAACTCCATGTTCTACAAAGAGAAAACTAAGAGATTTCATGATAGCTCCATAGCTAGGAAGGAGTTCTTTGTTGGTCGACAAGTGCTATTGTACAATTCCAGCATTGGGTCTCATGGGTGGTAAGTTGCGTTCAAAGTGGATTGGACCTTTTATTGTTACTAATGTTTATCCTTATGGTGCAGCTTGAAATTAAAAGTGAATCCACGTAAAAGAGCTTCAAGGTTAATGGCCATCGACCGAAACCATTCCTCAACAATCCTTCTCTAGTGGATGTAGTTGTGGAGGAGATATCCCCGATTGATCCCACTTACCTTCCACCATGACTTAGGGAGTTCTCTTTTTCCTTCTCTTTACTTTTATTGCACTTGTCCAATTGGTGATTTGATTGCTTGACTTGATGTTATGCTACATTGGGACAATTTGTAGTTTAAGTGTGGGGGAGACTGTCTTTGTTTTCTTTGTTTAGGATTTTTAGTTTTCTTTGTATTTCAGTGTTCGTGTTTTGTGTACAATTTGCATGTTTCTTTTGGATCTCTGGGTTTTGTTTAGGTTTTGGGCACTTTCTTCACTCTTGGGATAGGAGTTGCTTTATGCTTTTTGGATTGAAATCCCTGTTTTTCTCTCGCTTGTCAAGTTGGTTACGATGTTTGAGAGGTTGAATTGAAGGCGACAATCTTACCCTTTGTGAGGAATTGAGCCACTACCTATTCTTTCTTGAGTGTTATGCCTCTTGATTGCTTGCGCAGTAGCCTTGGCTTGACTCGATTGATACTTCTTGATTCACATGCATGTTTGGAGATGATTAAGGCATTTTTGTTCTGATTAGCCTCTAGCCAAATGAGCCTACCTTGAATTAATTCCTTTGATAGCCCCTTTGAGCCTATGTTTCCCTTTATTTCTTTTGAAGCTCATTAAAAGCCTTAAGTGAAAAACCATGATTACCTTAACCTTAGGGATTTTTGGAGCTTTGGAATTGTTTTGGGAATAAGTTATTGAATAAGTGTGGGGGTGCATTTTGTATTTCATTGGATGATGTACTCGGCTAGTTGGTTATCTCTCATTGTACAGTTTTTGTGTTTTCCTTTCAAGTGTATTTCATGTAGTTTAAAAAAAAAAGAAGATATATATATAAAAAAAAGAAAATAAAAAAAGAAAGGAAAGTTGTGGTTGAGGTAAAGGCAGTAGTGGAGGTTTGATATTAGAGGTTTTTGGGCATGCATCTTGTGCTTATTTTTGACTTATTCCCCATTGCTCCTCTAGTTCCTCCGGTTCACAGCCTACTTATCCCATATGATATCCTCTACCTTGTCCCTACCCCCATTACAACCCGAAAAGACCTTTTGATCTTTTTGTGCATGTGCGTTGGGTGTTGAGTTTAGAGGCTTGCCAAGTCTATCTCGTTGTTTGCTTTTCTTGAGTATTTTGAGAGTATACAAGTAGCCTAGACACATGAGAGATACAATGCATCTTGTGAGGTTTTGTCACTTTGATTCACCTTTTGACCTGATTGACCTCTTGCCAGGTTTTGAAATGCTTGGATGATTTCCATGAGTATCTGGTTCCTCTGACTCTTTGTGTGTTGGATGTTGTCTACTCCTTTCTTTTCCCCGGATTCATTAAGGATTGTGTAAATTTGTTTGTGTTTTGTGTGTCTTCTTGTTCTTGCTCCTTTTTGTTATGTCACTCTCTTCGATGTCTTTGGAATTGCTCCTTGCTTTGCTTCTTGATTTTTCCCGGGAGTGCAAAAGGCTAAGTGTGGGGGAATTTGATGAGCCATTATTTTCCCACATTTTCTTATCTTTATGTACTTATCTTAATTGGTACATTGTGTTTAATTGTCTATTATTAGTGCATTTTCATTGATTGGGCTTCATTGGGTCAATAATTCAGATTTTAATTAATTTGGATTTATTTGATCTAATTTTTTCTCATTATTAATTTTAGGACAGTTAAAGCAATTTTGGGCCTAGAAGATTGGGCTAGATGCCATTTTACAGTTTAAAGCAATTTTGGGCTTGGAAAATTGGGTCAATTGTCATATTTTATTCTATATGGGTACTAACATTGGTTTACTGTTTTATTTATAATTTTTTCTACAGATCTCCAAAAATCATTATTTTCAAAACATTATAAACTAGACACATTCAGCTTTCCATAGGATCCAAAATCATTCAATTCGGAGATAAATTGGATTTTACATAAATTATCCAACACAGGTCAAGCGTACTAGGCCGGCCCAATGGACATGCTTCAGTAATTTAAGTCTCCTAAATTCATTAGACCTCCAAAAATAGTAGCAATGGTGGCGTTTTAAATCTAACTCAAAAGGCTTTCAAAGGATACCGAAATCGCTTAATTTGGATAAGTATTGAAAATATTGCACGTGTTTGAAGTTCACGGACCTGCACTAAAGCCAACTTATGATGTGTTTCATGGACCAGTTGAGCCCAAACCTCAATAAAGATTAGGGTTAGGGTTATTTATATAAGAGAGGCACATCACACAAGGAATACGCAGCCACCACACTTCCACCTTTCATCTTCTGCAATTTATATTCAAGTTTGTTTACTCTTCTGTCATTATTTTTAAATTCTTGTTTCGATTTCAATTATGTTTCTTCTATTGTGTTTTCAACTTTCCATGGATAGCTAAATCTTTATATTGATTTTCTGAGAAGAATGCAAGTAGATCTTTGAGGTTTTGTTCTTCAATTTCATTTTGTTTGTTCTCTTAACTCTTCATCTTCTAATCTCAGTGTTGAATTATAATCTGTTTATGCTTAATAAACCGAAACTAATATCATAGTTTGCTTAATTCTGTGTTAGATATGAGATTATGTGATGTATGCAATGCTTAATTGTATAAGGATAATTTGGGGTTAATCTTCACTTAGTTGGTTAATTTCATGTTGGAATAAGGGTTAAGGAAAATTTGGGATTAATCTTCGCTTAGTTGGTTAATTTCATATTGGAACAAGGGTTAAAGCTAAAGGTGTTATTAGGTTGTCCGATAACCGGGCTGGACCTAAAAGCGAGGTTTTCGAAAAGGGTTCTTATGGAGTCGCCACCGATGTTTTTACCGAAAATATCAGAAAAGGAAAAAAGGAAGGCAGTGGTTTTCGAAAAACCAACTTTGGCCATTAAACAGCGCTCCTTTTGGGTTCCCTATGATGGACTATTCTTAAAATAAAGACAATAAAATTATGTTTTTACCCTATTTATTTATTATAGAATTTAAGTAGTTATCTACATGATTCTAATATCTAATGCATACAAGGGAAACAGTAAAAGAAAGCAATAAAAGAGAAGAGATATGAAGGAGAACCTCCGAAGCGAGCTTTCATAAATATTGAACTTGAGGACACTTTTTGGCAGTCCCCGCACTCTACAGAGACACTCCTCCCTCGATAAAAAAAAATAAAGGTGTCACCCTACCAAGGGTCGGATATCTCTAAAAAAAAGGAGACATCCTTAACCGATTTCTACCTTGACAAAAATCGGAAAGCTCACTCAAACTCTGGAAAAATACTCAGAGTCACTCTAAAGTGCCAAAAGGCTTCCTAGAGAGTGGTAGGAGTGAATGGTACGTGAAAATGGGTGGAATGAGGCTCCTATTTATAGGAAAAAAATGCTAGATCGGGATGGCCATCTGGGATTTGCCATTTGGGAAGGCCTTCTCGTCATTCGGGAAGGCCTTCTCGCCCTTGCCATTAGGGAAGGCCTTCTCACCATTCAGGAAGGCCTTCTCGCCCTCACCACTTGGGAAGGTCTTCTCATCATTCGGGAAGGCCTTCTCGCCCCCACCATTTGGGAAGGCCTTCTCGCCATTCAGGAAGGCCTTCTCTCCATTTGGGAAGGCCTTCTCACCAGAAAGTTCTTATTTTTTTTTTTTAGGTTGGACAAAATTTGGGGTCTACAATGACTGTGGATGCTAAACATGCCACAAGAATTATTGATGCATTGACATCTATAGACCAATAGGCCCAACATGATAGACATTTAGTTTAAAAGAAAGGAATGGTCGAGCTTAACACTTCAGATGCTATGTTAGCTCAAAATAAAATTTTGACTAAACAGATGGAAGCATTGAGTCAGCAAATAGCGAAACTACCTCAACAAATACATGCTATCCAAGCTTCTCCTGGTCAACAATTCATGAAATGTGACTTGTGTGGAGTTGATCATCCAAATAAACACTGCTCTTACCAAGGCAACATACAACCAAAAGAAGCTAATTATATGGGTTCTCAAGGTAGTAGTCAAGGTAAAAAAGGTAATTTTCCTAGTTCCAACAACTATCAGAATAATTTTTCACAAGGGTTGAAAGGGAATCAAAATCAAAATCAAAATCAAAATCAAAATCAAAATTAGAACTTTGGGTGGAAACAAGGTGCGAGTTCATCTAATAGACCATCTCCATATCAACAACAGTCATATCAGCAACCTCCATATCAACAACAGTAGCAACATTATCTTCTAATGCATGACAGAATGAGCAAATTGGAGGGCACTTTAGAAAAATTCATGCAAGTTACTTTGTCTAGTCAGAAAAATACTGATGCTTCATTCAGAAATCTAGAGACCCAAATGGGTCAATTGGCTAAATAGTTATCTAAACAACAAGGAGGACAGTTTTCAGCTAACACACAAGCCAATCCAAAGGAGCATTGTAAGTCAATAACTACAAGGAGTGGTAAGGTTATAGGAAAAGGGATTGGTGACAACCTGGCTGTAGAGAAGGGAGTCTTACAAGAAAATGAGGATAAAGAGAAAAAAAATGAGTGTGAAGGAGAAAAAGAGAAAAATAAAAGTGAGAGTTTTGAAAAAGAAAAAAATATTGAAAAAGAAGAAGAAAAGAATAAAAATAGTGAGAAAAAGAGGGAGAAAGTTGAGAATCAAATACCTCAACTAAAGGATTTACCATATCCTCGTCATCCTTCCAAGAAAGATAAAGAAAGACAGTTTGCAAGATTCATGGATATTTCCAAGCAATTACAAATTAATATTCCATTTGTGGAAGTTATGGAGCAGATGCCAACTTATGCAAAATTCATGAAAGAGTTGTTAACTAAGAAAAAGAGTTTTATGAAAGTGATGAAGATCTTAATTGAATCATTTGATTAAAATGAAGATCTTGTTGATTTGATGAAGTCAAAAGGCTATTTTGTTGAAGTTAAAGATTTTTGGTTAAAAGGGTAGAGTGATTAGTCAGTCTACGTCTATACATAGGTATAATCATTCTTATCTCTCTGCTGCATGAGGTTTCATCATTTAAAAGATTTTTCAAATTCCTCTAAACGTGTTTAATCTATTAAAAACCAAAGTAATCAGTTAAATGGTTTTTAAGTAATTGTTTTAACTGATATTATATGAGCTTTATCAGTTAAAATGTTCTTAACACTTATGTAACATGTTTTTAACTGATAGGTTTTCGAAATAATCGATTAAAACCTTTTTAAGCATTCACTGGAACTATTTTAATTGATATATCTTCGAATTAATCGATTGTTTTCATTAAAGGAGCTTTTCAAAACCTTCTTCCAGTATTTTAACTGATGTAGAATTGAAATAATCGATTAAAATGACTTAAGATTTTTTGAAAAGTGTTCTGGCAGTATTTTAATCGATACAACAGGTTTTTAACTGATAGGTTTTCGAAATAATCGATTAAAACCTTTTTAAGCATTCACTGGAACTATTTTAATTGATATATCTTCGAATTAATCGATTGTTTTCATTAAAGGAGCTTTTCAAAACCTTCTTCCAGTATTTTAACTGATGTAGAATCGAAATAATCGATTAAAATGACTTAAAATTTTTTTAAAAGTGTTCTGGCAGTATTTTAATCGATACAAACTCGAAATAATCGATTAAAATAACTTGAAGGATTTGGAAATATGTTCTGTCAGTATTTTAATCGATGTAAATGCGAATTAATCGTTTAAAACCACTTGAAAGTTTTTGAAAGAAGTTCTGTCAGAATTTTAATTGATTAAAATGTGAATTAATTGATTAAAACAACTAAGAGAATTTTTCCAAAGTGTTTTAATCGATTAAAACAGATTGTTATCAGTTAAAATTACTTAGAAAGTTTTATGAAAACATTTGGCAGTATTTTAATCGATTAAAAGGAAAATTAATCGATTAAAACAACTTAAGGGATTTTTTACAAAGTGTTTTAATCTATTGAAACAATGTCGCATCAGTTAAACAAATCTGGAAAATGATCAAGAACATTTTAACAGATTAAAAGAAGTTTTAACAGATTAGTTCAAGACTTTTAACAAATTAAAAGATTGTTTTAACAGATTAATTACACCAGCAGTTTGAACAATCTTCTATATAAACAAGATTGCTTGAGTCTTTTAAAATATACCTTTGTGCAATCGATCAAGCAATCATAAGAGCTACTTTCAAGAAAGAATCACGCAAGTTTTGAGAAGTTTTTCAAAGTTCTTTCTTGAGGCATTTTCTGCATTTCTTTTGTGAAGAAACTCATTCTGCAGAGCAACATAATCCGGGTTTGAGTGTTCTAGTTTCTTCTCTTTGTTTCTTTTATATTTCATTATTGTATTGTGGGTGCTTGGAAGTGTGGGCACTGGTTTCTGTGGATAGAATTTGGCTGCAGGGTAGTTTAAGAACTGGAAGTTGGTTCTTGGTGAAGGTTTAGGTGCAAGGACTCGAATTTTTGTTCTTGTGGTAGATTGGATGTGTGATTGGAGTTGTAATCTGTAAAACATTCAATCTGGTGGAACTCAGCTGGAATTTGGCTGAGAACTGGACGTAGCCCTGGGATTGGGTGAACCAGTATAAATCTTGGTTGTATCTCTCTAAACCTTTCTCTCTTTAATTCTGCTGCTGTCTTTATTTTAATTGTTTGTTTTGCTTGATTCAAGAATTGGTTAGAACTCTTAATCTTTGAAATAGATAATCTGTAATTTGCAAAAATCTTTCAAAGATCAATTCACCCCCCCCCCCCCTCTTGATCTCAGCCTCCTTTTCTAACAATTGGTATCAAGAGCAAGGGTCTTGAAAAATACTCAAGACTTTCGGTCCAAATCTTTCATGGTTGAAAACAAATTACCTTTTTTCTGAGGGAGTTTCTATTAATAGATCCCCACTGTTTTGTGGTACAGATTATCCATTTTGGAAGATTAGGATGAAGATCTTTATTGAATCCATTGATAGGAATGTTTGGGATGTAATTGTTAATGGTCCATTAATTACAGAAAAAGAGTGGTCTAGTCTAAATGATGAAGAGAAGAAAAAAGTTCAAAGTGATTGTACTGCTAAAAACATAATTACTTCTGCACTAAACATGGATGAGTTTTTCAGGGTCTCTCAATGCAAATCTGCCAAGGAAATGTGGGAAGTTCTCGAGGTCACTCATGAGGGAACAACTGATGTAAAGAGAGCTAGAAAGCATACTCTCATAAGAGAATATGAGTTGTTTAAAATGCAAACTAGAGAAAGTATTGCAGATGTGCAGAAATGCTTCACTCATATCATCAATCATCTAATGGGCTTAGGTAAAACTTTTGATAAAGAGGAATTAAATATAAAAGTTTTGAAATGTCTTGATAGGTCATGGCAGCCTAAGGTCACAGCAATTTCAGAGTCAAAAGACTTATCCATCATGACAACAACTTCCTTATTTGGCAAACTCAGAGAGCATGAGATGGAAATTAACAGATTCAATGAGCAAGAAATATCTGAAAAGAAAGGTAGAAGCATAACACTCAAATTTGAAGAAAAAGGTCAAGAATCAGAGGAAGAAGCATTTAATGAAATGCATGAAGAAACCAAGAAACTTCAAAAAGAAAATGATAGGCTAAAAGGCATGAACAATTGGTTAGTAAATAGAGTTGATTCTCTTAAAAAGAAAATTCTTGAAGATGAAACTGATCTTGATTTCTTAAAATTAATCCATGATAATTCTGATTGTGTATGTAATAAACCATGCAATAATTGTCCAGATTTACAAAAGAAGATTGATTTTTCGTCATAAACTATTTCTAAATTTACACAAGGTCAAGCTAATCTTGATGTTCTTCTTGGGTCACAAAAACTTATTTTTGACAAATCTGGCATTGGATTTACATCTAGCAAGAAAATCAGAAAAACAATTGTAAATAGGAAATCATACTCATCATCTCGTTATTAAATGTTTCTATTGTATGAAAAGAGGTCATTCTGTTAAATTTTGTAGAATAAAAAAATATGTTATACTAAGAGGTAGAATGAATTGGATTCCCAAGAATTCATTTCAAATAACCTGATTGGACCCAATTATTATAAAAAGGGTATCAGATATATGTTAAATCTGTTTTGCAGGAACAAAATCTGGAAGTTCTTTGGTACCCAATCAGCAAATTTCGATTATGGATTCATGAACTGAGTATTTTAATTGATATAAAACTATTTTAATCGATTAATTTCATTTACAGAGAATACCAGAAAAGTTGTTCAGTACAGTTTTAATCGATTAAATACGAATTAATCGATTAAAATGTTTAGTATAGTTTTGTTCTCTCTGTTTTAATCAATTAAAAAGGGTTTACATCAGTTAAAACCATTAAAAGGTTAAATTTAATCGATTCTTCTTCGTTTTAATCGATTAAAATTTTGTTGTCATTTCATTAAATCTTTCAGTACAAAAATAATAGATTCTTTTATGTTTTTAATCGATTATTGTTGAACATACAAGGACTTGATGTTGAACTTACATGGACATGAAGCTTGTTGATTTTGATGATGATTCAAGAACAAAGAACTTAGAGAGTTGAAGACTTGTATTCTTGTGTAATAACTTTGTTTTGATAAGTTTGAGTCTGTAATATTAGAGTCTAAGATAGCCAGTACATAGTCTACTCTTTAGAATCTTCAAAAACTCATTTTTATCAAATACTCACGGGTTTAATCGATTAAAGGGTCAAATAATCGATTTGAGTCTGTATCAGCTCTCTGTAATAATTGAGTAAAATATTTGAGTCTAATATTTGAGTCTAATATTTGAGTATGTATCAGCTCTCTGTAATAATCGATTAACACTCCTGTTAATCGATTAACAGCCCTGTTAATCGATTATCAGGGCAAATAATCGATTAAAACAGTGCATTGAGGGTTTCTGTTGATTTTGGCTTTGTAATAATCGATTAACACTTGAGATAATCAATTATTTCAGTCATATTTGCATTTTGAACTTCAAATTAAACCTATTTTCGAAAACCCTAGTTCCAATACACCAAGATTCAAAAATCCCCAATTCCCAAACCCTAATTCATCTAATTAAGGTTCTCTATGGCTCTCAGAAAATTGAACAACCTTTTTCAAACAAAAGTTGAGAGTTGTGATTGCTAGAGAAATGTTTGTTGGAGGAAAAAGGGGCTTTTGGAACCTGGTGTGGGCTAGAAGCGATAAGAATCACTAAGTGGAGTTCTTAGTGGATTGTGTGTTGTGTCGTCTCTAGGGAAAGCTGTTCTTCATCTCTTGTGTGACTCAAGAGAGGTGTTTTCATTACTCTATCTTTTCCATTGTTATCTGTTTGTAATAACTTTGATTATAGTGACAGCGTTAATCCTCTGTTTGAGTGATTAGCAACTGGACGTAGGGTCTTTTGATCCGAACCAGTATAAATCTTCTGTGTAAGGCTCTATCCTTATCCTATTTACGTTTACACAGTATTTTAATCGGTAAAATTTGGGGAAAATTTTTAAAACCTAATTTTTGTTAAGAAACCAATTCACCCCCCCTCTTGGTTTTTGTTCGTTCACACAAACATTCCCCTGCGCGATTCTAACAAGTGGTATCAGAGCTTGCTTTGATAGTCATTCAAATTTTTCGAAAATGGCCGGACAAAATCAAACTTTTGCCGAAGGTGCTTCTATCAACAGACCCCCACTTTTTGCAGGTAAAAATTATCCTTTTTGGAAAGTTAGAATGCAAATCTTTTTAGAGTCTGTTGATAGAGGTGTTTGGGACGCTATTTTAAACGGTCCCTATATTCCAAAAATTTCTGAAACGAAGTAGACGTTCCTAAACCATTTTCTAGATGCACAGCGGAGGAAAATAGAAAAGCTCAATTTGACGTTAGGGCTAGAAATATTATTTCATCTACTTTAACCCTTGAAGAGTTTTACAGGATCTCCATATGTAAAAGTGCTCAAGAGATGTGGGAAATGCTAAGACTGACCCACGAAGGTACCGACGATGTTAAGAGAGCACGGAAAAATTCTCTAATCCAAGAATATGAGATGTTCCGAATGCAACAAGGCGAAACGATATTTGACGTTCAAAAGTGTTTCACACACATTGTGAACCATCTCACCGGGTTAGGTAAAATTTTTGACGTTGATGAATTAAATGTTAAAATCTTGAAATCCTTGGATAGGAAATGGAAACCTAAAGTGACGGCCATCTCAGAGTCACAAAACCTTGCCACAATGTCTATGGCGGCGCTCTTTGGAAAGTTGAGAGAGCATGAGCTTGAGCTAGGAAGGCTAAATGATGAGGAAGGACAACATCAAAAGAGGAACTTAGCTTTCAAAACTGAAATTTCCAAAGGTAAGAGTAAAAAGGAAGAAGAAGACTCGGAGAATGAAGAAGAAGAATTGAGTCTTATGATAAAGAAGTTTACAAAATTCATGAAAGCCAAAGGAAGACATCCATTTAAAGGTAAAGGAAAGGTAAGAGAAAATACTTCCATAAATATCAAATGTTATGGTTGTGGTGAAACAGGACATATGAAGACCGAATGTCCAAACAAGAAAAATGAAGATAATAGAGGTAAAAAGTTCTTCTAGAAGAAAGCCTACATCGCTTGGGACAATAGTGATTCGAGTTCGGAGTCAAGTGACTCGGAAATTGAAGCCAATATTTGCTTAATGGCAAATGACAATATATCTTCTGATTTTGAGATAAGTGATTATGACTCATCTTCAAGTGATGATGGAAATAATGTTGATGAACTGCAAAATGCATATAATGAATTGTTTAGTGCCTTTAAGGACTTGAAAAATGAATACAAAGTTGTGAAAAAGAGTTTAAGTAGATCTGAAAAGGAGGTGGAGTCCTTAAAAACGAAAATTGCATGTTTAGAGGAAAAGGAAACCTTAGAAACGAAAATTGTATGCATAGATGAGAATGATGATAAGAATATAGCATGTGCATCTTGTAAAGAGTATGAATATGACATTGATATACTTAATCATTTGCTTGATAAAGCCGAAAAGGAATTAAGTAATAGTAATAAAGATAAAGTTGTTATAGCTCAAAATAGAGTAAACCATCAAGTTCCCTTGAAAAAGCCTAAAATGAAAAATAGAAGAGTATGGGTTGAAAAAGGAACTAGAGTATCTATTGTTCGAAATGCCTCATATTCAAAAGCTACATCTAAAGCATGTTTTTATTGTATGAGAAATGGTCATACTTCAAATAGATGTAAAATCAAACATTTTGGTGTTCCTAAAGGAAAATACATTTGGGTTCCTATTGTTAAATGACTTGTTTGTCTCTAACCCCAAGGACCCAAAAGTTATGGGGACCTAAGTTTACTATGTTCTTGTTTTGTAGGAAACTTCCAAATCAAAGAAGTCTATGTGGTATCTTGATAGTGGATGCTCTAAGCATATGACCGGAGACAAAATAAAAATTTTGAGTTTCAAAGCTAAAGAACAAGGATATGTAACTTATGGAGACAACAACAAAGCAAAGATTCTTGGAATTGGAAATATAGGTGGTGCAAACACTTTGGAGATTAAGGATGTGCTACTTGTTGATGGGCTAAAGCATAATCTCCTTAGTATAAGTCAACTATGTGACAAAGGATTTAAGGTAATCTTTGAAAGCAAGTTTTGTACCATACATTTGATAGATTCCGAAAATGTAGCATTGAAAGGCATTAGGCATAATAATATATATTTGATTGATTTGGATTGTATACATGATACTAGTATAACATGCTTAGTTGCTAAGGAAGAGAACCCATGGTTATGGCATAAGAGCGCAACTCATATAAATATGCATCATTTAAACAAATTGATATCAAAAGGCTTAGTTATTGGTTTGCCTAAGTTAAAATTTGAAAAAGATAGATTATGTGATGCATGTCAAAAAGGTAAACAAGTAAAATCATCATTTAAATCAAAGAATGTTATTTCCACATCAAAACCTTTAGAATTATTACATTTAGATTTATTTGGTCCTTCTAGGATAAAAAGCTTTGGTGGAAATTATTATGCTCTTGTGATTGTTGATGACTTTTCTAGATATACTTGGACATTTTTCTTAACATTGAAAAGTGAAGCTTTTAAGGTCTTTAGGAAGTTTGCAAAGCAAATTCAAAATGAGAAAGACTTAAGAATTAAAGTTTTAAGAAGTGACCATGGTGGTGAGTTTCAAAATGAAAGGTTTGAAAATTATTGTGAGGAAAATGGAATATTACATAATTTTTTTTGCTCCTAGGACTCCCCAACAAAATGGTGTAGTTGAAAGGAAAAATAGGTCATTAGAGGAACTTGCTAGAACAATGCTAAATGAATCAAATGTTCCTAAATATTTTTGGGTTGATGCTGTAAGTACTGCATGTTATGTTTTGAATAGAATGATCATTAGGCCAATTATAAAATCAACTCCCTATGAATTGTTAAATGCTAGAAAGCCTAATGTTTCTCATTTGAAAATATTTGGATGTAAGTGCTTTTTGTTAAATAATGGAAAGGACAACTTAGGAAAATTTGACTCAAAAGCCGATGAGGGCATTTTCTTAGGTTATTCATTAACTAGCAAAGCTTATAGAGTGTTTAATAGAAGAACCTTAATGTTGAAGAATCTATGTTGAACATTCAAGGACTTGATGTTGAACTTACATGGACATGGAGCTTGTTGATTTTGATGATGATTCAAGAACAAAGAACTTAGAGAGTTGAAGACTTGTTTTATTGTGTAATAACTCTGTTTTGATTAGTTTGAGTCTGTAATATTAGAGTTTAAGATAGCCGGTACATAGTCTGCACTTTAGAAGCTTCAAAAACTCAAATTTATCAGTTTGCCTCGGCTTTAATCGATTAAATGGTCAAATAATCGATTATTACAGTGAGAAAAACCATTTTCTATATCTGTTCCCTGTAATAATCGATTAACACACCTGTTAATCGATTAATAGGCTTGTTAATAGATTAACAGGGCTTTTAATTGATTAAAACAGAGAGTTTTGGGGTTCTGTTGATTTTGGCTCTGTAATAATCGATTAACACTTCATTTAATCGATTATTTCAGTCAGATTTTGATTTTCAACTTCAAATCAACCCTATTTTCGAAAACCCTAATCCCAATACTCCTAGTTCCAAAAACCCCCAATTCCCAAACCCTAATTTCTCTACTTAAGGTTCTCTAAGGCTCTCAGAAAAATTGAACAACCTTTTTCAAACAAAAGTTAAGTGTTATGAGTGCCAGAGAACTGTTTGTTGGAGGAAAAAGGGGCTTTTGGAACCTGGTGTGGGCTAGAAGCGATAAGAATCACTAAGTGGAGTTCTTAGTGGATTGTGTGTGGTGTCGTCTTTGGGGAAAGTCGTTCTTCATCTCGTGTGGGTTTCAAGAGAGGTGTTTTCTTTACTTTATATTTTCAATTGTTATCTGTTTGTAACAACTTTGATTATAGTGACAGCGTTAATCCTCTGTTTGAGTGATTAGCAACTGGACGTAGGGTCTTTTGATCCGAACCAGTATAAATCTCCTGTGTAAGACTCTATCTCTATCTTATTTACGTTTACATAGCTTTTTAATCGGTAAAATTTGGGGAAAATTTTGAAAACCTAATTTTTGTTAAGAAACCAATTCACTCCCCCTCTTGGTTTTTGTCCGACCACGCAAACATTCCATTGCGCGATTCTAACAAGTGGTATCACAGCTTGCTTTGATAGTCACTCAAACTTTTCGAAAATGGCTGGACAAAATCAAAATTTTGCCGAAGGTGCGTCTATCAACAGGCCCCCACTTTTTGCGGGTCAGAATTATCCTTTCTGGAAAGTAAGAATGCAAATCTTTTTAGAGTCTGTTGATAGAGGTGTTTGGGACGCTATTTTAAACGGTCCATATGTTCCTAAAGTTACTGAGAACGGTGTTGACGTTCCTAAACCTTTTTCTAGATGGACAACAGAGGAAAACAGAAAAACACAATTTGACGTTAGGGCTAGAAATATTATTTCATCTGCTTTAACCCTTGATGAGTTTTATAGGATCTCTGTTTGTAAAAGTGCTCAGGAGATGTGGGAAATGCTAAGAGTGACCCACGAAGGTACCGATGACGTTAAGAGAGCACGAAAAAATTCTCTAATCCAAGAATACGAGATGTTCCGGATGCAACAAGGCGAAACGATATTTGACGTTCAAAAGTGTTTCACTCATATTGTGAACCATCTCACCGGATTAGGTAAAATCTTTGACATTGATGAATTGAATGTTAAAATTTTAAAATCTTTGGATAGGAAATGGCAACTTAAGGTGACGACCATCTCGGAGTCACAAAATCTTTCCACAATGTCTATGGCGGCGCACTTTGGAAAGCTAAGAGAGCATGAGCTTGAGCTTGGAAGGCTAAATGAAGAAGAAGGACAATATCAAAAGAAGAACTTAGCCTTCAAAACCGAAATTTCCAAAGGTAAAAATAAAAAGGAAGAAGAAGACTCGAAAAATGAAGAAGAAGAATTGAGTCTTATGATAAAGAAGTTCACCAAATTTATGAAAGCAAAAGGAAGGCATCCATTCAAAGGTAAGGGAAAGGTAAGAGAAAGTACTTCCCTAAATATAAAATGTTATGGTTGTGGTGAAGCAGGACATGTAAAGACCGAATGGCCAAACAAGAAAAACGATGAAATCAAAGGCAAAAAGTTCTTCAAGAAGAAAGCCTATATTGCTTGGGACAACAGTGATTCAAGTTCAGAATCAAGTGACTCGGAAGTTGAAGCCAATATTTGCTTAATGGCAAATGACAACATATCTTCCGATTTTGAGGAAACTTCCAAATCAAAGAAGTCTATGTGGTATCTTGATAGTGGATGCTCAAAGCATATGACTGGTGATAAAACGAAATTTGTGAGTTTCAAAGCTAAAGAACAAGGATATGTAACTTATGGGGACAACAACAAAGGGAAAATTCTTGGAATTGGAAATATAGGTGGTGCATACACATTGGAGAATAAGGATGTGCTTCTTGTTGATGGACTAAAGCATAATCTCCTTAGCATAAGTCAACTATGTGACAAAGGATTTAAGGTAATCTTTGAAAGTAAATTTTGCACCATACATTTGATAGATTCCGAAAATGTAGAATTAAAAGGCATTAGGTATAACAACATATACTTGATTGATTTGGATTGTTTACATGATTCTAGCATAACATGTTTAGTTGCTAAGGAAGAGAACCCTTGGTTATGGCATAAGAGAGCGGCTCATATAAATATGCATCATTTGAACAAATTGATTTCAAAAGACTTAGTTATTGGTTTGCCTAAGTTAAAATTTGAAAAAGATAGATTGTGTGATGCATGTCAAAAAGGTAAACAAGTAAAATCATCATTTAAATCAAAGAATGTTATTTCCACTTCAAAACCACTAGAATTATTACATTTAGATTTATTTGGACCTTCTAGGATAAAAAGCTTTGGTGGAAATTATTATGGCCTTGTGATTGTTGATGATTACTCTAGATATACTTGGACATTTTTCCTAACTATGTAAGGTGAAGCCTTTAAAGTCTTTAGAAAATTTCCAAAACAAATTCAAAATGAGAAAGACTTAAGAATTAAAGTTTTAAGAAGTGACCATGGTGGTGAGTTTCAAAATGAAAAGTTTGAAAGTTATGATGAAGAAAATGGAATATTACATATTTTTTCTACTCCTAGGACTCCCCAACAAAATGGTGTAGTTGAAAGGAAAAATAGGTCATTAGAGGAACTTGCTAGAACAATGTTAAATGAATCTAATGTTCCTAAATATTTTTGGGCTGATGCGGTTAGTACTGCTTGTTATGTTTTGAATAGAATGCTCATTAGGTCAATTATAAAATCAACTGCCTATGAATTGTTAAATGGTAGAATACCTAATGGTGCTCATTTAAAAATATTTGGATGTAAGTGCTTTGTGTTAAATAATGGAAATGACAACCTAGGAAAATTTGACTCAAAAGTCGATGAGGGAATTTTCTTAGGTTATTCATTAACTAGCAAGGCTTACAAGGTGTTTAATAGAAGAACCTTAAATATTGAAGAATCTATTCATGTTACATTTGATGAAATTGTAGACCTTGGGGGAAATCCTCTTGAGTCAAATAAAGAACTTGCAGGTGATGATGAGTATATAAGAGAGGCTCTTCATGAATTGTATTTAGAAGAAAATGAGCCTTCTCAAACGCCTGAATTAGGAAAAGAATGGCAATCACCTAGAGGACTCTCAATGGACAATATCATTGGTGATATCTCAAAAAGGGTAAGAACTAGAAATATGACTTATTTCTGCATGTTTGTAGCTTTTGTGTCACAGATAGAACCCAAAAATGTTGAGGAAGCACTTTAAGATGACCAATGGTGCATAGCCATGCAAGAAGAACTTAACCAATTTGAAATGAATCAAGTCTGGGAATTAATCCAAGAGAAGAATCACATCAAGTTATTGGAACCAAATGGGTGTTTAGAAATAAACTTGATGAAGATGGAAACATAACAAAGAATAAAGCCAGACTTGTTGCCAAAGGCTATTTTCAGGAGGAAGGTATAGATTATGATGAAACTTATGCTCCTGTTGCCAAGTTAGAGGCTATACGCCTACTTCTTACTTATGCATCTTTGATGAAAGTTAAATTATATCAAATGGATGTTAAGAGTGCATTTTTGAATGGTTTTATTAAAGAAGAAGTTTATGTGGAGCAACCCCCTGGATTTGAAGATTTTAGTTATCCTAATCATATTTTTAAATTAAAGAAAGCATTATATGGGTTGTAACAAGCTCCTAGATCTTGGTATGAAAGGTTAAGTAGTTTCCTAACTTCAAATGATTTTTCTAGAGGAAAAATTGATTCTACTCTGTTTATAAAGAAAGTTAAAGAACATATCTTATTGGTCCAGGTATATGTTGATGATATTATTTTTGGATCAACTGATAATTTGTTATGTGTAGAATTTTCTAAGATAATGCAGGGAGAGTTTGAAATGTCTATGATGGGAGAATTGACATTCTTCCTTGGACTTCAAATCAAGCAACTTAAAGATGGCATTTTCATCTCTCAAACAAAATACTGCAAAGAGATCCTTAAAAAGTTTGGAATTGACACCTCAAAGGAAGCTAACACACCCATGAGAACTTCATGCTATTTAGACAAGGATGAATCATGTTTGGAAGTTAATCAATCTATGTATAGAGGTATGATAGGTTCTCTGTTATACTTAACTGCAAGTAGACCTGATATTATGCATTCTGTCTGTGTGTGTGCTAGATTTCAGGCTTGTCCAAAAGAATCTCACCTAATTGCAGTAAAACACATTTTAAAATATTTAAAAGGAACTACTGGTTTTGGTTTATGGTATCCATCTGACGCTTGTACTAGTTTAATAGGATATTTTGATGCTGATTATGGTGGATGCAAAATTGATAGAAAGAGTACTAGTGGGACATGTCATTTGTTAGGTTCATCCTTAGTATCTTGGCTTTCTAAGAAACAGGAATGTGTTGCTTTATCTACCACTGAAGCTGAATATATTGCAGCTGGTAATTGTTGTGCTCAAATTTTGTGGATGAAACAACAACTAGAAGATTATAGTATATTTCTAAATGACATACCTTTGATGTGTGATAATACGAGTGCAATTAATCTTACTATGAATCCAGTAATGCACTCTAGGACTAAGCATATAGAGATTAGACACCACTTTTTGAGAGATCATATCAGCAAAGGAAACTGTAAAATAGAGTACGTTGATACAAAGCATCAATTAGCAGATATTTTTACTAAGCCTCTACCCAAGGATAGATTCTATGATCTTAGAAGAGACTTAGGGATATTAGAAATAACTTAAATTTTGCTTAATTAGACAGTTTTTGGATGGTTATAATGTTAAAATTCATTATGTAGGATGTTAAAAGATTATCATGTGTATAAACCTCAAAAATTTGATGAACTCTCTGGAATAATCGATTATTTGGAGTTATAATCGATTATTTGCATCCAAAACACCCAAAACATGACATTTCTCTCTGGATTAATCGATTAATTCACCCATTAATCGATTAAACTTAGTGTTAATCGATTAACAACTCAAATTAATCGATTAAAAGGGTTTGGTACTGGTTTAATCGATTAATTCGAGTTTTAATCGATTAAACCTGGCAAGTTTTGATTCCTAGTCGTTGCCAACGGCTCTTTTGACCCTTATTCACTTTCATATGATCGTTGGAGATGCTTGGTTATAAATAGGGACCTCCATTTCATTTCTACTCACTTTTATCTCTTGAAATCAAGCTTTCTTGCCTCATTCTATCAATCTTGCGTTCTTCTCACTTAACTTGTCCTCCTAAATCTTCTTGTTGCTCTTCTAATCCTACAATGGCCTCATTTTCTCGTGCTAAAATTCCCACCAGAAGAAGATCTGCACCCTCATCTCATCCCCGTCCTAATTCTGTAGAAGGATGGATCTCTGATGCAGAAGGCCGACAAGAATTTATGTCTTATTGGAAGGAACGTGGTATTATTTCTCCTAAGTTCCTTATTGGTGATCAATACGGGATTCAAATTTCCTAATCTCCTTGAAATTCAAGGAGTTCTCCCTTTCATCCAAATGCAAGGTACATATTATCCTGACTTAGTTAGGGTATTTTACTCTAGGTTCAAATTTAGAGATCAAATTGCTACCTCTCGTGTAAAGGGGGTCACAATTATTCTTGATGATGATATTTGGGAGAAGGTTGCCCATTTTCCTATAAGAGAAGATACTATTAACGTATTTGGTGAGTTAGATGATTTTGACAGGATCATGGCTTACTATTCTTTTCTGCGAAACCCTTCCATGGAGATTGGGCGTCTCCTTCTTGCTGGACCTTTGAAGAAGGAGGAACGCATGATTTTTCATTTACTTGTCTGGATCCTATGTCCCCGGGCTACGAATCATGCTCAATGTTCTTCAATTGATCTTCGTATTATTCATGCCATAATGAATAATGAACCTTTAGATTGGGGCATTCTTGTCACCATGACTATGTTAAAAGCCAAACACCATCCCACCTTCAAAATTCCATATGCCCTCCTCGTCTCTCGCATTCTTGAATACAAAGGAGTAAATGTCGAAGGTGAACAAACAGTAAGAACGAATAACTTAAACCGCATGCTGGACAGCACATTGACCTAACTCCAAATGGTGCGTGTCAACAATATTTATGTTCACAAGGATGACGTTCCAAATGAAGGCGACGATAATGAAGAATCTGATGAAGATATGCCTCCTGCTGCTGAGTTTCCCTCTAATCAAATCCAAAGTATTGGAACTTCCTCTACCCATCATGAAACCCGACAATCTATGGAAGACATGTTATCTGATATGAATTAGAGGATGCAGGCATTCTTCACTCTTTCTGGAGTACGACATGAGGAAATAATTCGCCGTATATCTGATGTAGATGATAAAGTGTGCCATTTAGAAAATAAATTTGATGCACACTTTCATAGTGATGATAATGAAGAATTTTAAATTTTTTTTTATTTTCTTTTTTTGTTGTAATGTAATTTCATTTCTGAAATAAAATATGGTGTTCTTTTAATGCTTTGATTAAGGGGGAGTTATCTCCAAGTTATGCATATTTTGAGGGGGAGCTCTTATGATTGTTATAGAAAAATTCTTTTTTATTATAATCAAAATAGGGGGATAAATATTTAAAGCCTACTATGATTGATTTTAAATATTATCTGGTATGTTTAATGTGTTTGGTAGTATGACAGATAAAACAGGTTATTACAAGGCTTTAAAAAGAAAATTTTGATCATCATCAAAAAGGGGGAGATTATTGAACATTCAAGGACTTGATGTTGAACTTACATGGACATGAAGCTTGTTGATTTTGATGATGATTCAAGAACAAAGAACTTAGAGAGTTGAAGACTTGTTTTATTGTGTAATAACTATGTTTTGATTAGTTTGAGTCTGTAATATTAGAGATTAAGATAGCCGGTACATAGTCTGCACTTTAGAAGCTTAAAAAACTCAAATTTATCAGTTTGCCTCGGCTTTAATCGATTAAATGGTCAAATAATTGATTATTATAGTGAGAAAAACCATTTTCTGTATCTGTTCACTATAATAATCGATTAACACACCTGTTAATCGATTAACAGGGCTTTTAATCGATTAAAATAGAGAGTTTTGGGGTTTTGTTGATTTTGGCTCTGTAACAATTGATTAACACTTCATTTAATCGATTATTTTAGTCAGATTTTGATTTTCAACTTCAAATCAACCCTATTTTCGAAAACCCTAATCCCAATACTCTCTAGTTTCGAAAATCCCAATTCCCAAACCCAAATTTCTCTACTTAAGGTTCTCTAAGGCTCTCAGAGAATTGAACAACCTTTTTCAAACAAAAGATAAGTGCTGTGAGTGCCAGAGAACTGTTTGTTGGAGGAAAAAGGGGCTTTTGGAACCTGGTGTGGGCTAGAAGCGATAAGAATCACTAAGTGGAGTTCTTAGTGGATTGTGTGTTGTGCCGTCTCTGGGGAAAGTCGTTCTTCATCTCTTGTGGGTTTCAAGAGAAGTGTTTTCTTTACTTTGTATTTTCAATTGTTATCTGTTTGTAACAACTTTGATTATAGTGACAGCATTAATCCTCTGTTTGAGTGATTAGCAACTGGACGTAGGGTCTTTTGATCCGAACCAGTATAAATCTCCTGTGTAAGACTCTATCTCTATCTTATTTACGTTTACATAGCTTTTTAATTGGTAAAATTTGGGGAAAATTTTGAAAATCTAATTTTTGTTAAGAAACCAATTCACCCCCCCCTTTTAGTTTTTGTCCAACCACGCGAACATTCCGTTGCGCGATTCTAACAATCTATACATGTTACTTTTGATGAAATTGTAGACCTTGGGGGAAATCCTCTTGAGTCCAATAAAGAACTTGCAGGTGATGATGAGTACATAAGAGAGGCTCTTGATGAATTGTATTTGGAAGAAAATGAACCTTCTCAACTGACTGAATTAGCTAAAGAATGGAAATCACCAAGAGGACTTTCAATTGACAATATTATTGGTGATATCTCAAAAGGGGTAAGAACTAGAAATATGACTAATTTCTGCATGTCTGTAGCTTTTGTGTCATAGATAGAACCCAAAAATGTTGAGGAAGCGCTTAAAGATGACCAATGGTGCATAGCTATGCAAGAGGAACTCAATCAATTTGAAAGGAATCAAGTCTAGGAATTAATCCCAAGAGAAGAATCACATCAAGTAATTGGAACTAAATGGATATTTAGAAACAAACTTGATGAAGATGGAAATATAACAAAGAATAAAGCCAGACTTGTTGCCAAAGGTTACTGTCAGGAGGAAGGTATTGATTATGATGAAACTTATGCTCCTGTTGCCAGGTTAGAGGCTATACGCCTACTTCTTGCTTATGCATCATTGATGAAATTTAAATTATGTCAAATGGATGTTAAAAGTGCATTTTTGAATGGGTTTATTAAAGAAGAAGTATATGTGGAGCAACCCCCTGGATTTGAAGATTTTAGTTATCCTAATCATATTTTAAAATTGAAGAAAGCATTATATGGGTTGAAACAAGCTCCTAGGTCTTGGTATGAAAGGTTAAGTAGTCTAACTTAAAATGATTTTTCTAGAGGAAAAATTGACTTTACTTTGTTTATAAAGAAAGTAAATGAACATATCCTATTGGTTCAAGTATATGTTGATGATATCATTTTTGGATCAACTAATAATTCTTTGTGTGTAGAATTTGCTAAGATAATGCAGGAGAATTTGAAATGTTTATGATGGGAGAATTAACGTTCTTCCTTGGACTTCAAATCAAGCAACTTAAAGATGGCATTTTTGTCTCTCAAACCAAATACTGCAAAGAGATTCTCAAAAAGTTTGGAATGGACACTTCAAAGGAAGCTAACACACCCATGGGAACTTCATGCTATTTAGACAAGGATGAATCAGGTTTGGAAATAAATCAATCCATGTATAGAGGTATGATAAGTTCTCTCGTTATACTTAACCGCAAGTAGACCTGATATTATGCATTATGTCTGTGTGTGTGCTAGATTTCAGGCATGCCCAAAAGAATCTCACCTAATTGCAGTAAAACGTATTTTAAAATATTTAAAAGGAACTACTGGTTTTGGTTTATGGTATCCATATGAAGCTTGTACTAGTTTAATAGGTTATTCTGATGCTGATTATGGTGGATGCAAAATAGATAGAAAAAGTACTAGTGGGACATGTCATTTGTTAGAATCATCTTTAGTATCTTGGCATTCTAAGAAACAGGCATGTGTTGCTTTATCCACCACTGAAGCTAAATATATTGCAGCTGGTAATTGCTGTGCTCAAATTTTATGGATGAAACAACAACTAGAAGATTATAGTATATTTCTAAATGACATTCCTTTGATGTGTGATAATACAAGCGCAATCAATCTTACTAAGAATCCAGTAATGCACTCTAGGACTAAACATATAGAAATTAGACATCATTTCTTGAGAGATCATATAAGTAAAGGAAACTATAAAATTGAGTATGTTGATACAAAGCATCAATTAGCGGATATTTTTACTAAGCCTCTTCCCAAGGATAGATTCTATGATCTTAGAAGAGATTTAGGGATATTAGAAATAGCTTAAATTCTGCTTAATTAAACAGTTTTTGGATGGTTGTAATGTTATAATCAATTATGTAGGGTGTTAATAGATTATCATGTGTCTAAACCTCAAAAATTTGATGAACTCTCTGGAATAATCGATTATTTGAAGTTATAATCAATTATTTGCACCTAAGATGTTTAAAACATGAATTTACTCACTGGATTAATCGATTATTTCGTCCAATAATCGATTAAATACAGTGTTAATCGATTAACTGCTTGAATTAATCGATTAACGGGGTCTGTTACTGGTTTAATCGATTAATTCAAGCTTTAATCAATCAAACCTGGTTGTTTTAGTTTTCTAGCCGTTGCCAATGGCTCTTTTGGCCCCCATACACTCCCAAATGACCGTTGGAGATGTTTGGTTATAAATAGGAACCTCCATTTCACTTCTCCACACCTCTCACTCTTGAATCCAAGCTTTCTTGCTTCATTCTATCATTCTTGCCTTCTTCTAACATCACTTATCATCCCAAACTCTCTTATTATTCCTCTAAACTCTACAATGGCCTCATTTTCTCGTGCTAAAATTCCCACCATAAGAAGATCTGCACCTGCCTCTCATCCCCGTCTTAATTCTATCGAAGGATGGATCTCTGATGCTGAGGGTCGACAGGAATTTCTAACTTTTTGGAAGGAACGAGGTATTATCACTCCCAAATTCCTTATTGGCAATCAATTCATCAGTAGGGGATTTAATTTTCCTAATCTTCTTGAAATCCAAGGAGTTCTCCCTTTTATCCAAATGCAAGGTACATACTATCCTGACTTAGTTAGGGTATTTTACTCTCGCTTTAAATTTAGAGATCAAGTACTTACCTCTCGTGTTAAAGGAGTATCCATTATTCTTGATGACGATATTTGGGAAAATGTTGCACATTTTCCTATAAGAGATGCTGCTATTAATGTTTTTGGTGAGTTAGATGACTTTGACAGGATCATGGCTTACCGTTCTTTTCTTCGTAACCCTTCCATGGAGATTGGGCATCTCCTTCTAGCTGGACCTTTGAAGAAGGAGGAACGCCTGCTCTTGCATTTACTCATCTGGATCCTATGTCCCCGGGCAACCAATCATGCTCAATGCTCTTCAATAGATCTTCGCATTATTCATGCAATAATGAATATTGAGCCAATAGATTGGGGCAGCCTCGTCACAATGACTATGCTGAAGGCCAAACGTCATCCCACCTTCAAAATTCCATATGCCCTCCTTATCTCTCGCATTCTTGAATACAAAGGGGTGAATGTCGAAGGGGAACAAACAATTCGAACGACAAACTTAAACCGCATGCTGGACAACACATTAACCCAACTCCAAATGGTGCGTGTAAATAATACTTATGTTCACAAGGATGATGTTCCAAACATAGATGCAGACGATGAAGATTCTGACGAAGATATGCCTCCTGCTACTGAGTTTCCCTCTGATCAAATTCAAAGTGCTGGAACTTCTTCTGCTCATCCTGAAACCCGTCAATCTGTGGAAGACATGTTATCTAATATGAACTAGAGGATGCAGGCGTTCTTCACTCTCTCTGGAGTACGACATGAGGAAATCATTCGCCGTATCTTTGACGTAGATGATAAAGTGTGTCACTTAGAGAATAAATTTGATGCTCACTTTCATAGCGATAATGAAGAATTTTAATATTATTTTCATTTCTTGTGTTGTAAATTACTTTCAATTATGAAATAAAATTTGTATTCTTTTATTGCTTTGTTTGAGGGGGAGTTGTTTCCAAATTATGCATATTTTAAGGGGGAGCTCTTAATTTTTTATCATAATCAAAATAGGGGGAGAAATATTTAAAGCCTCTTATGATTGAATTTAAATATTATTTGGTATGTTTAATGTTTTTGTTAGTGTGACAGATAAAACAGGTTATTACAAGGCTTTAAAAGAAAATTTTGATCATCATCAAAAAGGGGGAGATTGTTGAACATACAAGGGCTTGATGTTGAACTTACATGGACATGAAACTTGATGATTTTGATGATGATTCAAGAACAAATAACTTAGAGAGTTGAAGACTTGTATTCTTGTGTAATAACTCTGTTTTGATAAGTTTGAGTCTGTAATATTAGAGTCTAAGATAGCCAGTACATAGTTTACTCTTTAGAAGCTTCAAAAACTCATTTTTATCAAATACTCAGGGGTTTAATCGATTAAAGGGTCAAATAATCGATTATTACAAAGAGAAAAACCATTTTCTGTATCAACTCTCTGTAATAATCGATTAACACTCCTATTAATCGATTAACGGGCCTGTTAATCGATTATCAGGGAAAATAATCGATTAAAACAGTGCATTGAGGGTTTCTGTTGATTTTGGCTCTGTAATAATCGATTAACACTTGAGATAATCAATTATTTCAGTCAGATTTGCATTTTGAACTTCAAATTAAACCTATTTTCGAAAACCCTAGTCCCAATACACCAAGTTTCGAAAATCCCCAATTCCCAAACCCTAATTCATCTACTTAAGGTTCTCTAAGGCTCTCAGAAAATTGAACAACCTTTTTCAAACAAAAGTTGAGAGTTGTGATTGCCAGAGAACTATTTGTTGGAGGAAAAAGGGGCTTTTGGAACCTGGTGTGGTCTAGAAGCGATAAGAATCACTAAGTGGAGTTCTTAGTGGATTGTGTGTTGTGCCATCTCTAGGGAAAGCTATTCTTCATCTCTTGTGTGACTCAAGAGAGGTGTTTTCATTACTCTATCTTTTCCATTGTTATCTGTTTGTAATAACTTCGATTATAGTGATAGCATTAATCCTCTATTTGAGTGATTAGCAACTGGACGTAGGGTCTTTTGATCTGAACCAGTATAAATCTTCTGGGTAAGACTTTATCCTTATCCTATTTACATTTACGCAGTTTTTAATCGGTAAAATTTGGGGAAAATTTTGAAAACCTAATTTTTATTAAGAAACCAATTCACCCCCCCCTCTTGGTTTTTGTCCGACCACGCGAACATTCCGCTGCGCGATTCTAACAATTATTTCAATGTTGCTCTTTCAAACCTAATATTCAAGATCAAATTAATTGGTTAATTTGTTGATTAATCAATTAATTCGTTCTTAGAAATCATTTTAATTACAATTAATTGAAAAATTCTCAGCTAATCAAGGACAAATTTCCAAGATTTATTACTTATCATATTCTACAAATGAATTTACTGTATCATTTTGACCAAGTCAATACTTATCCAAGAACACTTTAGCTGATGTACCCACTGTCCAGAAACCTACGCCTTTGCCTTTAGTCAAGGGGACATGTGCAATTAAAGCTGTAACTTTGCAGGTTCTGTCAAAATTGGATTTCAATTGACAAATTTGGAATCCGAACCTCTATTCATAAAAGAAAAACCAGGCTCTACATTTTTTAGGTCCTCCTCTTCCTTTCTTCTGTCTTCTCTTGTGCTCACATACTTTACCTATCAAATTTCTTCTCAAATCTGTGCTACAAGATGCTTAAGAGATCAAAATCAAGAAAGAAACATAAGGGGGAATCCTTCTCTCGCTGCGGCCAAGCTAGAGGACATATTCAAGCATGGTTCAATGGAGACATTGACAAAATGAACAACTTCATTTCCAACTTCAGCCAAAAGCAACTGGTAATTCCTAAGTATATTAAGTTTGCTTGGTTGGATGAAGAAGGCTTTACCTCTTTGAGAAGGAAATTAAAAAGACAAAAGTTAAGGACTTTTCTGAAGCACACTGGCAATATTCAACCTGATCTAGTAAGGGTATTTTATGCCAACCTTACTGTCAACGACTCTACTCTTAGGTCTCAGGTCAAAGGTATTAATTTGGTGATCACTCCTGAGGTGTGGGAAGAAGTGGCTGGTCTTCATGATGTTGGTGTAAAGGTATCCAGAGGTAACATTGCAGAGTTACCTGATTTTAATAAAATTCAGTTTTTCCGCAGCTGTCTCAAAAATCAAAATGATTTTGTAAGAACTCTTAACGCTTGAAAAATGGAGCTTGAACCAAGGATTCTTGCTTTTATCATTGCATGGATGCTTACTAAAAGAGGGAGTAATCATGCATTACTAAATGAGGGTGATTTGGCTCTTATGTATTGCATTGAAAATAATATCCGTGTAAATTGGATTTTTGTTATCAAGGATCATATGATAAAAGCAAAAAGATTGGCTGATTATAAACTGCCATATGTTATGCTGATTAATCAATTTTTTAGATACTTTGAAGTAGATCTTGCAGGGGAATATGTGGAAACTCTGAAGGCCTCCAATAATATTGATGATTCCACTTTGCGGAAGATGGGATTTATCAAAATTGATGGAGAGTGGATCTCTAAGATTGATGCTGGGATGTCTGAAGATGAGGAAGAAGACGAAGAAGAAGATGATCAAGGTCAAATTCCTTCTTCTCCAGTTGCTATAGAAGTTCCTGAATCCATTGGTGGTCAAGCTTCCTATGAAAATATGGAGATTATACCATACATGGAGCAACCTGACCGTGGATCTCCTCTCTCCCAGTTTGAAAGAACCATGCTTTCTCAAATGGCCACAATGCAAGAAAATCAAAGGAAGCATATGCAAATGACCTATCAGCACTTCCAACAGACCAACACACAATTCACCAACCTGGGAAATCCAATTGCTGATATTTACACCAAACTAGAGAATATGCAACTGAACCAAGGAAATTGGGATGATTAAGTATCTTCAAAAAGGGTCCTTTCTATTTTTTTTTCATGGTTCTCTTATTTTTCATTACTTTTATTCTACATTATGGTCTGTAATATTGACTGAAATTTGATCTACTATCTTTATATGATATTAGCTATTTTAGTTTTTAATTAGAAACCCCAGATTGAAACAAATAGCATAAAACTGATAGTTTTAACTGATACAAAAACATTTTAATCGATTAAATTCATTTAAAAAAACATTTATATAGAAAGGTTGTACTGTTTTAATCGATTAATTCACGAATTAATCGATTAAAAATCATAAATCATGAATGTGTATCAACTAAAATTGATTTACATCAATTAAAATCACTTGATAAGATGCCTTACTCTAATTTTACTCTATTTTTTTTATTAAAACTTAATCAAATTAGTTGACTTTGTTACTAAACATCTTATAATAACTATTCTTATTAAAATTCAAAATGAATTAGGCAGCTTTAGATACATCAAACATCACTTAGTTTCTAAATCTGGTTGTTTTAATTGATATAAACAAGCTTTAATTGATTAAATGAACTTTACAAAACTTTTTCATATAATTTTAATCGATTAAATGTTGATTTAATCGATTAAGTGAACTTAAGTTTTTAGATTTCAACTTTCATTACTATTTTAATCGATTAAAACATTATTTGTATCAATTAAAATCAGTAATAAGAACAATTTAATCTATTATGCCCTGTTTTTAATCGATTATTACTCTGGAAAGAAAATTAAAGGCTTTAGTTAATGGTTGTTCTTGTAACGTGCTACTAAAGCATGATTCCCTTATCTTTACACGTGTCTATTGTATTCGTTACAAACGTGTTAATGAAGATAAGTTTGAATCAACTTTAATTGGTCTTTAAATGAGTAATACATCTAGATGGTATCATGATTTCTTATAATTTCAAAATAAATTTTGTTACATGCCATGCATAGTGTTTGTTTTGCTTCTCTATTCCCTATTTTGATGAAGTCAAAGGGGGAGAAATGATTGTATGATTATTTTTTATATACTCACTATTTTAGGGGGAGTAGTAATCTAGGGGGAGAAATGATTAATTTTTGAATACTCACTAATCTATATATTCAAGTGACTTCTTTTGCAGAGATATTACTCAAAGAGATGTTTGTCTTCATCAAATAGGGGGAGACTGAAAGTGATGAAGGTCTTAATTGAATCATTTGATTAAAATGAAGATCTTGTTGATTTGATGAAGTCAAAATGAAGTCAAAAGGCTATTCTATTGAAGTCAAAGATTTTTGGTTAAAAGGGTAGAGTGATTAGTGAGTATGCGTCTATACATAGGTATAATCATTCTTATCTCTCTGTTGCATGAGGTTTCATCATTTAAAATATTTTGCAAATGCCTCTAAACGTGTTTAATCTATTAAAAACCAAAGTAATCGGTTAAATGGTTTTTAAGTAATTGTTTTAATTGATATTATATGAGCTTTATCAGTTAAAATGTTCTTAACACTTATATAACAGGTTTTTAACTGATAGGTTTTCAAAATAATCGATTAAAACCTTTTAAAACATTCACTGGAACTGTTTTAATTGATATATCTTCGAATAAATCGATTGTTTTAGGGTTTAGGGTTTAGGGTTTAGGGTTTAGGGATTGCTTGAGTCTTTTAAAATATACCTTTGTGAAATTAATCAAGCAATCATAAGAGCTACTTTCAAGAAAGAATCATGCAAGTTTTGAGAAGTTTTTCAAGGTTCTTTCTTGATGCATTTTCTGCATTTCTTTTGTGAAGAAACTCATTCTGCAGAGCAGCATAATCTGGGTTTGAGTATTCTAGTTTCTTCTCTTTGTTTCTTTTATATTTCATTACTGGATGCTTGGAAGTGTGGGCACTGGTTTCTGTAGCTGGAATTTGGCTGCAGGGTAGTTCAAGAACTGGAAGTTGATTCTTGATGAAGGTTTAGGTGCAAGTACTAGAATTTTTGTTCTTGTGGTAGATTGGGTGTGTGATTGGAGTTTTAATCTGTAAAACATTCAATCTAGTGGAACTCAGCTGGAATTTGGCTGAGAACTACACGTAGCCCTGGGATTGGGTGAACCAGTATAAATCTTGGTTGTATCTCTCTAAACCTTTCTCTCTTTAATTCTGCTGTTGTCTTTATTTTGATTGTTTGTTTTGCTTGATTCAAGAAATGGTCAGAACTCTTAATCTTTGAAATAGATAATTTGTAATTTGCGAAAATCTTTCAAAGATCAATTCACCCCCCCCCCTCTTGATCTCAGCCTCCTTTTCTAATAATTTACTGCAGAAACAGTGGAGTTAGAGGCAGGATGCAGCGCTATATTTCATAAATCATTACCTAAAAAGTCCAAGTATCCTGGCAGTTTTACTATACTAGTCACAATTGGAACATTGCAAGTAGGAAAGACATTACTTGATTTGGGTGCCAGCATAAATCTAATGTCTTTGTCTATGCTTAAAAGAATAGGAGACTTGGAAGTAAAGCCTACAAGAATGACACTTCAGCTAGCTAACAGGTCCCTGAAATTTCCTTATGGTGTGGCGGAGGACGTTTTGGTCAAAGTTGATGAATTTATGTTCCCAGTTGATTTTTTTGTGATGGATATGGAGGAAGATACTGAAGTTCCTCTTATACTGGGAAGACCTTTCATGAAGACGGATAAAGTCATTATTGATGTGGATGATGGAAAATTAAAGGTCAGAGTTGAAGATGAGAAAGTTAATTTTAATGTATTTGAAGTAATGCAACATCCCACAGATAAACAACACTGTCTTAGGATGGATGTGGTAGATGATATCTTTCAAGCAACAAGAAAGCAACTAACCAAAGCAAGCCCGTTAGAAAAAGCTTTGATAGGTGTTAGTGATGAAATTGATGAAAAAGATGAAGAAGAATTTGAGAAATAGCTGAAATATCTTGATTCAGCACAAGAAGTTACTTCAAAAGAAATACGATCGGAGAAATTGCAGCAAGAACATAAAACTGAGAGTCAGAAGCTGGATTTAAAGGTATTACCTCCTCACTTAAAATTTGTTTTTCTTGCAGATGGAGGTAACAAACCAGTGGTGATTAGCAATGCCTTAACAAATTATGAAGAAGAAAAGTTGATCTCAATTCTTAAAGATAATGAGGAGGCCATAGAGTGGACATTATTTGATCTCAAAGGAATCAGTCCATCTTATTGCATGCATAAGATTCACATAGAGAACGATTTCAAGCCTATTGCACAACCTCAAAGACGTCTTAATCCAACCATGAAAGAGGTGGTAAAGAAAGAAGTACTGAAATTTGTTATATGTTGGTATGATCTATCCTATCTCTGGCAGTGCTTGGGTTAGCCCAGTTTAGGTAGTCCCAAAAAAAGGAGGTATGACTGTAATTTATAATAATAAAAATAAATTAATACCTACTAGGACTGTTACAGGTTGGAGAATGTGTATAGATTATAGGAAATTGAATCAGGAAACTAGAAAATATCATTTTCCTTTACCTTTCATGGATCAAATGTTAGAAAGGTTAGCAGGACAAGCTTTTTATTGTTTTCTAGATGGTTATTCAGGTTATAATCAAATAGCAATAGATCCAGAAGATCAAGAAAAAGCTGCTTTTACTTGTCCTTTTGGTGTGTTTACTTACAGGAAAATGTCATTCGGATTGTGCAATACCCAACAACCTTTCAAAGATGCATGATGACAATTTTCTCAGATTTAGTGGAACAATGAATAGAAGTTTTCATGGATGATTTCTCAGTGTTTGGTACATCATTTGACCATTGCTTGAGAAACCTGAATATCGTACTGAAGCGGTATGTTGATACTAATTTGGTGTTAAATTGGGAGAAATGTCATTTTATGATAAATGAAGGCGTGGTGTTAGGCCATAAGATTTTTGCAAGAGGTATTGAAGTTGATAAAGAAAAAGTAGAAATCATTGAAAAACTGCCACCACCAACAAATGTGAAGGGCATCAGAAGCTTTCTAGGACATGTTGGATTCTATAGAAGATTTATAAAAGACTTCTCAAAGATTTTAAAGCAACTCAGCAACTTGCTCAACAAGGATACTTCTTTTAATTTTAACGTTGAATGTTTGCACACTTTTGCACTGTTAAACAAAAATTAATTTCAGTCCTTGTGATAATTGCACCTGATAGGAATTTAGATTTTGAATTAATGTGTGATGCAAGTGATTATGCTATAGGAGCAGTTTTAGGCCAAAGGAAATCTAAGATTTTTCATGCTATACATTATGTTAGCAAAGTTCTTAATGCAGCCCAAATTAATTATGCAACTACTGAAAAGGAATTATTAGCTATAGTATATGCATTGGAAAAATTTATAGCATATTTGCTTGGTTCATCTGTTACTATATATACTGATCATGCAACAATCAAATATCTGTTAACCAAATTAGATTCTAAACCCAGACTAATTAGATAGATTTTATTGTTACAGGAATTTAATTTGGTGATCAAGGACAAAAAGGGCAGTGAAAATTTGGTAATTGATCATTTGTCAAGATTAGTCAATAAAGAAGTGACTAATAATCAATTAGAAGTACCGGAGGAATTTCCAGATGAAAAGCTGATGATGGTACAAGAAAGAACCTAGTTTGCTATCATGGCAAATTTCAAAGCTGCAAAAGTTGTCCCAGAAGATTATACTTGGCACCAAAGGAAGAAATTCATTAAAGATGCGCAGTATTTTGTATGGGATGATCCCTATCTTTTCAAAATAGGAAGTGTAACTTGCTGAGAAGATGTGTGACAAGCAAAGAAGCCAAAAGTATTCTCTGGCATTGTCATAGTTCTCCTTATGGTGGACATTTTAATGGAGTAAGAACTGCTGCAAAAGTTCTCCAATCTGGTTTTTTTTTTCTACTTTGTTTAAAGATGTGCACAACTTTGCACAACAATGTAATAATTGTCAGAGAACAGGGGGAATATCAAGAAGACAGGAAATTCCCCGGAATATCATGTTGGAAGTAGAAATATTTGACTGCTGGGGAATCGATTTCGCAGGACCTTTCCCATCCTCATTCTCTAAAGAATACATCTTGGTGGCAATTGATTATGTGTCAAAGTGGGTGGAAGCAGTGGCTACTATAAAAGCTTATGCCAAAACGGTGATAAAATTTTTAAAGAAGAATATATTCTGTAGATTTGGAACTCCCAGAGTTTTAATCACTGATGGAGGTTCACATTTCTGTAATACTCAACTTCAAAAATGTCTGGAGCATTATGGAGTCAGACATAAAGTCGCATCACCTTATCACCCACAAAATAATGGGCAAGCAGAAATTTCAAACAAAGAAATCAAAAGAATATTAGAAAATATCGTTTCATCTTCAAGAAAAGATTGGTCAATGAAGCTAGATGATGCACTTTGGGCTTATAGAACTGCATATAAATCTCCCACTGGGTTATCTCCCTTTCAACTTATCTATGGTAAGTCATGTCATCTCCCAGTGGAAATGGAGCATAAAGTGTATTGGGCTTTAAATTTTCTAAATTTTGATCTAAAAGCTTCAGCAGAGAAAAGAAAAATTCATATGCATGAATTAGAAGAATGAGACTTAATGCATATGAATCGTCCAAGTTATTCATGGAGAAAGTTAAGGAATATCATGATAAAAAAAAATTGAAAAGAGATTTTAATCCAGGCCGATCGATGTTACTTGTTTAATTCAATGTTAAGGCTTTTCCCTGGGAAATTAAAATCCAAATGGTCGAGGCCATTTGTGATAAGATTTGTTAAACCTTATGGTGTTGTGGAATTGGAAGATCCAAAAACAGGAAGCATATGGACGAGTTAATGGGCAAAGAATCAAAGCATATCCGGGAGATGCAGTGGACCAGCTTCACTTCATCACTTACTTGGATGAACCATAAAGCAAATAGGTGTCGAGTTGAAGACATTAAACAAGCGCTCCCGGGAGTCAACTCGAGTGTTTTACCTTTATTTTCTTTTCTTTTTGCAATTTAAAATTTTTTTACTCGCATTATAATTTGAGTATGAAAAAATTTGAACAATGTTGAAATAGATTTATGTGAAAACTTTTTGGGTTGTTAATTTATCATTGAATTGCATTTGAGTATCATGTTAACAGCAAAAATTCACTGAAATTCGCTCAAGCGACAGATTATTCGCTCAAGCAAGTTTATATTGTTTCTCTTTGTTTCTCTTCGCTCAAACGAAAAATTTCGCTCAGACACTTTTGCTCAAGCGACAGATTGTTCGCTCAAGCGAAAGTGCGTTATTTTTCTCTGTTTTGATTCGCTAAAGCGAATCCTAAGTGATCCGATTTTTGCTTGAGCGAAAGTGCCCAGATTCGGTTTTAAAAAAATCGCAAGTCAGGTCAGTTCTTTAGATTTTCAAAACCCTATGCGAGAACCCACTTCTCTCCCACCCATTTCTTCTCTAATTCAAGCCGAAATCCCTCTAATTTTAGCCTCCCAATCATTATTCCAACTACTTTGGGTGATTTGGTCTAGAACCGATTGGAACTCCAAAATTTTCACCACTTCTCTGAGTCATTCTCATTACACTGTGTTTAAGCGGATTTTGGCAATTAAGGTAACATGTTAAGTTAATTATGGTGTTTTTTGCTTACTTTTCATTGTTGATTGGTGTTTGTGGCTGGATTGAAGGGCTAGATTACATATATATGGGTTAGAATTTCTGCTGCAACTGTTCGATAAAATGTCTCAGAGTAAATAACTTAATTTTTATGTGATATGAAGTTTGTGTTTGTGCATGATTTGCTTAAATGTTTAATTGGGGGAGGATACATACTAGAAATTTGAGTCATAAGGGTTCCAAAATTAGGTGCACACCAAATGTTTATGAAATGCCTAAGTATGAAGCATAGTTGTTCTATTGCAAATGAACCTCTGAAATAAACTATAATGCATAATTATGACCTAAACTCTCATATTAGTCATGATAAGACCAATTTATTCAACTCACTATTAATTATCTTTGGTTATCATGATATTTATATATGGGTCCAAGAAGAGAATTGCATGGTGCTTCATCATCCAAAGCTGTTGGAAAGAGACCCAGAAATGAGTCTGAAGATATCAAAGTAGATAGAAGCAGATTCAGGGATGTAGAGAGGCAGGCAAGATTTGAGAGAATAAGCAATTGGACCTTCATTCCTAAAAAGAGAGTGGAGCTAAATGAAAGAAAATTTCATGAGTTTAACAATGAGATTACACGCAGGAATTCGAGGCAGCTAGCACTGCCAATGCCTAAATATGACCCTGAAATAGTCAAGGAGTTCTACGCCAATACCTGGCTAGTAGAAGGAGAACCATGCCGGTCTAGGTTAAAAGTGAGGGGTTATTAGATTCCTTATGATCAAGATGTGATCAATGATCTTCTGGGAAACCCCCTTTATTTGGAGGAAGGTCACATATGCACATACCAAACCATCAGGAACAACAGGCGGTTAAGCGCCCAAGCATTTGGAGAGGATGATACAGCAAGGGCTCTGTGCATACCAGGACGAACTTTTGAAGTTAATCATGCTAGCAAAGCATTAAGGATATTGAGGGCCAACATGACTACCCTAACCCATATCTGGACTTCATTCCAGCTGGCTAATATAGTTCCCATCAAGCACAGTTCAGATCTAAACATGCCAAGATGCCACATCATCAAGTGTATTCTTGATGAAACCATGATAGATGTCCCCGCAATAATCTCCGAGGAGATCTATCAGTTTGTAGTTCTAGAAAGGGGGCGACTGATAGAGCAAGCCAAGGCTCTTGGATTTCCTGCCCTCATTACAACCTTATGTGCAGCTCATGGTGTGGATGTTAATCCTTCCGTCAGTATCAGACCGCCCATAAACAAAAGATGTTGAACATACAAGGAATTGGTGTTGAACTTACATGAACATGAAGCTTGATGATTTTGATGATGATTCAAGAACAGAGAACTTGAGAGTTGAAGACTTGTATTATTGTGTAATAACTCTGCTTTGATGAGTTTGAGTCTATAATATTAGAGTCTAAGATAGTCGGTACATAGTCTACTCTTTAGAAGCTTCAAAAACTCATATTCATAAAAAAGGCTCGGGTTTAATCGATTAAATCACCAGATAATCGATTATTACAGTGAGAAAAACCATTTTCTGTATCTATTCACTGTAATAATTGATTAACACACCTGTTAATCGATTAACAGGCCTGTTAATCGATTAACAGAGCACTTAATCGATTAAACCAGTGAGTTTTGGGGTTTTGTTGATTTTGGCTCTGTAATAATCAATTAACACTTCATTTAATCGATTATTTTAGTCAGATTTGGATTTTGAACTTCAAATTAAACCTATTTTCGAAAACCCTAATCTCAATACTCCAAGTTCTGAAAATCCCCAATTCCCAAACCCTAATTCATCTACTTAAGGTTCTTTATGGCTCTCAGAAAAATTGAACAACCTTTTCCAAACAAAAGTTAAGAGTTGTGATTGCTAGAGAACTGTTTGTTGGAGGAAAAAGGGGCTTTTGGAACCTGGTGTGGGCTAGAAGCGATAAGAATCACTAAGTGGAGTTCTTAGTGGATTGTGTGTTGTGTCGTCTCTAGGGAAAGTTGTTCTTCATCTCTTGTGGGTTTCAAGAGAGGTGTTTTCTTCACTTTATATTTTCAATTGTTATTTGTTTGTAACAACTTTGATTATAGTGACAGCGTTAATCCTCTGTTTGAGTGATTAGCAACTGGACGTAGGGTCTTTTGATCCGAACCAGTATAAATTCTCTGTGTAAGACTCTATCCTTATCTTATTTATATTTACACAGTATTTTAATCGGTAAAATTTGGGGAAAATTTTTAAAACCTAATTTTTGTTAAGAAACCAATTCACCCCCCCCTCTTGGTTTTTGTCCGTCCACGCGAACATTCCGCTGCGCGATTCTAACAAGTGGTATCAGAGCTTGCTTTGATAGTCATTCAAACTTTTCGAAAATGGCCGGACAAAATCAAACTTTTGCTGAAGGTGCGTCTATCAACAGACCCCCACTTTTTGCGGGTCAAAATTATCCTTTCTGGAAAGTAAGAATGCAAATCTTTTTAGAGTCTATTGATAGAGGCGTTTGGGATGCTATTTTAAACGGTCCCTATATTCATAAAGTTACTGAGAACGGTGTAGATGTTCCTAAAACTTTTTCTAGAAGGACAACAGAGGAAAATAGAAAAGCACAATTTGACGTTAGGGCTATAAATTTTATTTCATTTGCTTTAACCCTTGATGAGTTTTACAGGATCTCTATTTGTAAAAGTGCTCAAGAGATGTGGGAAATGTTAAGAGTGACCCACGAAAGTACCGATGACGTTAAGAGAGCACGGAAAAATTCCCTAATCCAAGAATACGAGATGTTCTGGATGCAACAAGGCGAAACAATATTTGACGTTCAAAAGTGTTTCACTCATATTGTGAACCATCTCACCAGATTAGGTAAAATCTTTGACGTTGATGAATTGAATGTTAAAATCTTAAAATCTTTGGATTGGAAATGCAACCTAAGGTGACGACCATCTCGGAGTCACAAAACCTTGCCACAATGTCTATGGTGGCGCTCTTTGGAAAGTTGAGAGAGCATGAGCTATAGCTAGGAAGGCTAAATGATGAGGAAGGACAATATCAAAAGAAGAACTTAGCCTTCAAAACCAAAATTTCCAAAGGTAAGAATAAAAAGGAAGAAGAAGACTCGGAAAATGAAGAAGGAGAATTGAGTCTTATGATAATGAAGTTTACAAAATTCATGAAAGCCAAAGGAAGACATCCATTCAAAGGTAAAGGAAAGGTAAGGGAAAATTCTTCTGTAAATATCAAATGTTATGGTTGTGGTGAAGCAGGACATATGAAGACCGAATGTCCAAACAAAAAAAACGAAGAAATTAAAGGCAAAAAGTTCTTCAAGAAGAAAGCCTATATTGCTTGGGACAATAGTGATTCTAGTTCAAAATCAAGTGACTCGGAAGTTGAAGCCAATATTTGCTTAATGGCAAATGACAACATATCTTCCGACTTTGAGGTAAGTGATTCCGACTCATCTTCAAGTGATGATGAAAATAATTATGATGAACTGCAAAATGCATATAATGAACTGTTTAGTGCCTTTAAGGACTTGAAAAATGAATATAAAATTGTGAAAAAGAGTTTAAGTAGGTCCGAAAAGGAGATTGACTCATTAAAAACGAAAATCACATGCTTAGAGGAAAAAGAAACCTTAGAAACGAAAATTGTATGCTTAGATGAGAATGATGATAAGAACTTAGCATGTGCATCTTGTAAAGAGTATGAATATGACATAGATATACTTAATCATTTGCTAGATAAAGTCGAAAAGGAGATAAGTGACTTTAAGAAGAATAAAGTTGTTATAGCTCAAAATAATGTAAATCATCAAGTTCCTTTGAAAAAGCGTAAAATGAAAAAGAGAAGAGTATGGGTGGAAAAAGGAACTAAATCATCTATTGTTAGAAATACATCATTTTCAAAAGTTACATCTAAAGCATGTTTTTATTGTATGAAACAAGGTCACACTTCAAATAGATGTAAAATAAAACATTTTGGTGTTCCTAAAGGAAAATACATTTGGGTTCCTATTGTTAAATAATGTGTTTATCTCTAACCCCAAGGACCCAAAAGTTATGGGGACCTAAGTTTACTATGTTCTTGTTTTGTAGGAAACTTCCAAATCAAAGAAGTCTATGTGGTATCTTGATAGTGGATGCTCAAAGCATATGACCGGTGATAAAACGAAATTTGTGAGTTTCAAAGCTAAAGAACAAGGATATGTAACTTATGGGGACAGCAACAAAGGAAAAATTCTTGGAATTGGAAATATAGGCGGTGCAAACACTTTGGAGATTAAGGATGTGCTTCTTGTTGATGGACTAAAGCATAATCTCCTTAGTATAAGTCAACTATGTGACAAAGGATTTAAGGTAATATTTGAAAGTAAATTTTGCACAATACATTTGATAGATTCTAAAAGTGTAGCATTAGAAGGCATTAGGCATAATAACATATACTTGATTGATTTGGATTGTTTAGATGATTCTAGTATAACATGCTTAGTTGCTAAGGAAGAGAACCCTTGGTTATGACATAAGAGAGCAGCTCATATAAATATGCATCATTTAAATAAATTGATATCAAAAGACTTAGTAGTTGGTTTGCCTAAGTTAAAGTTTGAAAAAGATAGGTTATGTGACGCATGTAAAAAAGGTAAACAAGTAAAATCATCATTTAAATCAAAGAATGTTATTTCCACTTCAAAACCCCTAGAATTATTACATTTAGACTTATTTGGACCTTTTAGGATAAAAATCTTTGGTGGAAATTATTATGGTCTTGTGATTGTTGATGATTATTCTAGATATACTTGGACATTTTTCTTAATAATGAAAAGTGAAGCTTTTAAGGTCTTTAGAAAGTTTGCAAAGCAAATTCAAAATGAGAAAGATCTAAGAATTAAAGTTTTAAGAAGTGACCATGGTGGTGAGTTTCAAAATGAAAAGTTTGAAAATTATTGTGAGGAAAATGGAATATTGCATAATTTTTCTACTCCTAGGACTCCCCAAAAAAATGGTGTAGTTGAAAGGAAAAATAGGTCACTAGAGGAACTTGCTAGAACAATGTTAAATGAATCAAATGTTCCTAAATACTTTTGGGTTGATGCGGTTAGTATTGCATGTTATGTTTTGAATAGAATGCTCATTAGGCCAATTATAAAATCAACTCCCTATGAATTGTTAAATGGTAGAAAGCCTAATGTTGCTCATTTAAAAATATTTGGATGTAAGTGCTTTGTGTTAAATAATGGAAAGGACAACTTAGGAAAATTTGACTCAAAAGCCGATGAGGGTATTTTTCTAGGTTATTCATTAACTAGCAAAGCTTATAGAGTGTTTAATAGTAGAACTTTAAATGTTGAAGAATCTATACATGTTACTTTTGATGAGATTGTAGACCTTGGGGGAAATCCTCTTGAGTCAAATAAAGAACTTGCAGGTGATGATGAGTATATAAGAGAGTCTCTTGATGAATTGTATTTGGAAGAAAATGAGCCTTCTCAAACACCTAAATTAATCCCAAGAGAAGAATCACATCAAGTAATTGGAACAAAATGGGTATTTAGAAATAAACTTGATGAAGATGGAAACATAACAAAAAATAAAGCCAGACTTGTTGCCAAAGGCTACTGTCAGGAGGAAGGTATTGATTATGATGAAACTTATGCTCCTGTTGCCAGGTTAGAGGCTATACGCCTACTTCTTGCTTATGCATCTTTGATGAAATTTAAATTATATCAAATGGATGTTAAAAGTGCATTTTTGAATGATTTTATTAAAAAAGAAGTATATGTAGAGCAACCCCCTAGATTTGAAGATTTTAGTTATCCTAATCATATTTTTAAATTAAAGAAAGCATTACATGGGTTGAAACAAGCTCCTAGGTCTTGGTATGAAAGGCTAAGTAGTTTTCTAACTTCAAATGATTTTTCTAGAGGAAAAATTGATTCTACTTTGTTTATAAAGAAAGTAAAAGAACATATCTTATTGGTCCAAGTATATGTTGATGATATTATTTTTGGATCAACTGATAATTCTTTGTGTGTAGAATTTGCTAAGATAATGCAGGGAGAGTTTGAAATGTCTATGATGGGAGAATTAACATTGTCGCCGCCGTCCGTTCCGACGTCCTGGGACATCTCGAACGTTAATGCGAGCGGTCGCGAAAAGATGGTTGAGACTCGCGTTTTTTGTTAAAAATATGTTCATTACTTCCGAGGCGCTCAACGCTGAACTATCCTCTAATAGAAGCAAGGTTTTCGAAAAGGGTTCTTTTGGAGTCGCCACCAATGTTTTAACCATAAACATTGGAAAAGGAGAAAAAGACATTGATTTTAATAAAAACCAAACTTGGCCGTTATAACCAGAGTCGGGTAAGGGAGTTAGTTACGTGTGGGGAAGGTATTAGCACCCCATAACGCCCCTTTTGGGTTCCCTATGACGGATTAATTCATTTAAGTAAAGATTACAAGAAATTACGCTATTACCCTATTTTATTCGTACAGTATTTAAATATGGCTATCTACATGGTTTTATCTACATTGCATACAGAAAGCAGTAAATAAAGCAATAAAAGGGAAGAGAATTGAGAAGAACCTCCGAAGCAAGCTTTATATTATAAGTCTTTTATACAGAGGACGCTTTGCGGCAATCCTTCACTCTACAACGACTCTCCTCTCGAATAAACTCGACTCGACTAAAATTTTCTAGAAGAATCGAATGCCGGAATACAAATTCCTTAACTGATTGTTACCTATTAAAGGCAATCAATCAGAGAGATCATTCGAAGGAGGGAGAGAAGAAGACAAGTCTTGGAGTTGTCTGGGGGTGTCTGAGGTGTGAAAAAGTGCCAAATGAGCCTCCTATTTATAGTTTTTGCTGCCTGGCACATTTGGGACGGCCGTCTGGGCCGGGACGACCGTCTGGGTTGGGACGACCGTCTGGGTTGGGACGGCCGTCCCACTTGAATTTTTAACACAGAGCCTGCCCCCCTGGGAAGTGGGACGGCCGTCCCACATGTGGGACGCGCGTCTCACTTGTCCTAGGATAGTTGGGACGGCCGTCCCAACTCTGGGACGGTGGTCTCGACTTGTTTTGTCCAGTTTTTGTGTTCTGGGACCCCGGGAAGCTTTCCTTGCTTTTTTCGGACATTGGTTGATGTCGATATGTGTCCGTTGAAGCTTTATCTTCATATAGGAAGTCTTCTCGACCCTTATTGAGATGCCGGACGAACTTTTATCTCTGTTATAGAAGGTCTCTTTGGCCTATATCGAGAAATTGGACGAACTCCGTATGATTGTGGGAGGTCTTCTTAGTGTTTATTGATTAGCTGGGCGATCTTTATTTTCGTGTGAAGTTTCCCTAGCTTTTATTGAGAAGCCGGGCAAAATTAGGGGTCTACAGCTGCCCCCCCTTCACCTGCCTAGCTAATTTGTTGGCTTGATATGCCGACAAAATTAGTTGGTAGGGGAAGGAGTTAACCCTTTTGCCCGGTCATCCTTCGGATGCTGCTCCTTGTTGATCCTCCGGATGATAAATATTTTGATAGGTACCAACCCCTATCTGGTTTGAGCCTTCTTTTATAAGGCTCTGGTGAGTATTTTCCCTTCACCAGGTATAAGTCTGTATTTTACTAGACTTTAGTGAGTACCTACCCCCACTAGGTATGAACCTTGTTCTACAAGGTTTTGGTGAGTATTTACCCTCACCTGGTATGAGTTCGCATTTTGCTAAACTCTTGTGGGTACTTACTTCCGAGGTGCTCAACGCTGAACTATCCTCTAATAGAAGCAAGGTTTTTGCACCCGTTTTTTGTAATGCTTCTGGTGAGTATTTTACTCTACCTGATGCATTTTGCTAGGTTTTCTGATGAGTATTTACCCTCATCTGGTATAAACCTTATTTTATAAGGCTTTGGTGGGTTTATTCTTCCACCGGGTACGAATCTGCATCTTGACAGATTCTAGTGGTTTTTACACCTCCACTGGGTGCGAATCTGCATCTTGACAGACTCTAGTGGTTTTTACACCCCCACTGGGTGCGAACCTGCATCTTGACAAGGCTCTAGTGGTTTTTACACCCCCACTGGGTGCGAACCTGCATCTTGACAAGGCTCTAGTGGTTTTTACACCCCCACTGGGTGCGAACCTGCATCTTGACAAGGCTCTAGTGGTTTTTACACCCCCACTGGGTGCGAACCTACATCTTGACAAGGCTCTAGTGGTTTTTACACCCCCACTGGGTGCGATTCTGCATCTTGACAAGGCTCTAGTGGATTTTACACCCCCACTAGGTGCGAACCTGCATCTTGACTAGGCTCTAGTGGATTTTACACCCCCACTGGGTGCGAATCTGCATCTTGACAGACTCTAATGGTTTTTACACCCCCACTGGGTGCGAACCTGCATCTTGACTAGGCTCTAATGGATTTTACACCCCCACTGGGTGCGAACCTGCATCTTGACTAGGCTCTAGTGGATTTTACACCCCCACTGGGTGCGAATCTGCATCTTGACAGACTCTAGTGGTTTTTACACCCCCACTTGGTGCGAGTCTGCATCTTGACAGACTCTTTAGGATGTATTCTTTTGTAATCCATCCTATGGTCATCTGGTTTTAGAGATGTGTTTGGCGGCTTATTGTCTTTGATCATGCGCCTATTCCTTGGGGAATGATTTGGTTTTTCTTCTTGACTTTTTAGTCATCTGATTTTTACCGAGGATTTCATTGTTTTGGCTTTTTCTTTTAGCCATCCGGCTTTTGCCAGGGATTTCATTGTTTTGGCTTTTTTCTTTTAGCCATCCGGTCTTGGCTGGGGATTCTTTGTTTTGGCTTTTTCTTTTAGCCATCCGACTTTTGCCGGGGATTTCATTGTTTTGGCTTTTTAGCCATCCGGTCTTGGCTGGGGATTCTTTGTTTTGGCTTTTTCTTTTAGCCATCCGGCTTTTGCCGGGGATTTCATTGTTTTGGCTTTTTAGCCATCCGGTCTTGGCCGGGGATTCTTTGTTTTTGGCTTTTTCTTTTAGCCATCCGGCTTTTGCCGGGAATTTCATTGTTTTGGCTTTTTAGCCATCCGGTCTTGGCCGGGGATTCTTTGTTTTTGGCTTTTTCTTTTAGCCATCCGGCTTTTGCCGGGGATTTTCGCAGATTGCCTCCTTTTAGGCAGGGATCCACTGGGGATTTGTTGATTTTTGTTGGTTGTGCCTCTTGATTAGGCGGGTGCTTCAATAGTGGTGAAGACTTTATATTTGTTATTTTTCGCCTCTGCATAGGCTGATGCTCCTCTTGAGGATATTTGCTCTTGATAATACCTCTGAGTAGGCGGATGCTTTATTGGAAGCTTTGTGCTTTGGGCTTGTATTGCCTCTTGCGTAAGTTGATTTCCCGTTTCTTGGGGATATTGGCCCTTTGCTTGCCTCTGAGTAGGCATAGGCATTCTTGGGAGTGAAGGTTTTGCCTTTCACTGGGGATATTCATATTGGGTGTTATAGGCGATTAACTCCCTGAGGATATGAATTTGTATTTTATCTTTTGTTGGTAGGCTTGCTGGGGATTTTTTCTTTTCGGTAATCCACCAGGGATTTGGTTGTTTCCTGGGGATCTATTTTGAATTGCCCCCTAGGGAGGAATGGAGTTTTTGACTCCTTATTGGACACTGTTGTTTGAGCTGGCTTTGCTTATGCTCTTATTCCTACTGGAGAATGGGCTTTTGCCTTTTTCTTGCGATTATACTTTTTCGCGATTTTGAAATTTTGATTTCGAATGCGTGTGCTTTTTTCTTTTGTGCACGCAGGCTCTTTATTATCTGCTGGGGATAAAGAGATTTTATCTCTTTTCTTCTTTTTTCTTTTTTAGCAACCCTGGGAAATTTATTGACTTCCTGAAGGTATGATGGAGTCCTGGCTCCTGTCTTTGTGAAACTCTTTATTGAGCGGGGTGAAGATATTTTCTTCTTTTTTCTTTCTTTTTGTAGACTTTTCTTGATATGCTCTACTTTGGGGATTTTCACGCGGCCTTTTTCGTTGTGGCCTTTATTGGGGAATGAAAGTTTTTCTTTTCTTTCTTTTTTGTTGCCCCCTGGTGATATGGAGGATTTGACTCCGTATTTTCTTTGATGGACTCTTGTGTAGTCCTTATTCTTCTTTGGGAAATGAAGCGGAGACTCTTGCATGAGTGTGCTTGATGACTCATGTGGTGATGAAGCTGAGTCGTGAGGTAATCTTTTTATTTTGCCTCTAGAGTAGGCAAGGATCCTCTTGGGGATGATCAAGCCTTTCCGTTGGCTTTTCTACGTTGATGGCTTCCTTCTCCTTGGATGGAAGGATAGTGGTCGGATCTTTAAATGACTATGGTTGATGACTCATGTGATGATGATGCTGAGTCGTGGAGTGATTTTGTTTTGCCTCTGGAGTAGACAAGGATCCGCTTGGGGATCATCAAGCCTTTCCGTTGGCCCTTTTCTTCGATGTACCTTCTTTTATTGGTGTATAAAGTTGGAGCTAGTTTCCTTGAAGCTCTTTATTCTGCTAGAATGGTTTTGATTTCGCCTTTCGCGATTTTGATTTTCATATGGAGACTGGATTCTGGCGCCTCCTGTTTTCGATCACAAGTATGGAGACTATCCTCCTTATATGCATGTTTATTATTCTTGTTTGAAGAAAATTATTTTTTCTTGATTTTGACAAAGTCATATTATGCGACTACTTTGTGTGTGGATGTCCTAAATGCAATCTATTGTTTATTTATTTTTGATGCATTTAGAAAGTAACTGGCCTTCTCCCGTTGGCTTCTTATGAATACGCCGATGGGCTCCTCCTTTATGACCATGATGACGGGCTCCTCTTTTTATTCATCTCTTGGTTTTAGCCCTATCTTTTGCCTAGACCGCCCTTTACGGGTTTTCAATCTAGCGGGCTGCCTTAATTTTTGCCTAGAATATCTTAGGGGGCTTTTGCCTTATCTTTTGCCTAGACCGTTCTTTTGGGGTTTCCGATCTAGCAGGCTACCCTAGTTTTTCCTAAGAATATCCTAGCAGGCTTTTATTCTTTTATTATTTTTATGCTTCCCTTTTTTAGATGCATGCTTGATCTTTGATTAAAGGTCTTTGCGCATATTTATGATTTATCAATAAAGAGGCATTTCCATAATATTTGGTCAAGAGAAAGGAAATGAAAAGGAATTTTATTGATAAATGAACAAAAGTTTTATTTCTTTTATAGAAGAATTTCAAAAGGTATTTAGAAGAATGGGTGGTCAGGGTTGGCTATACTGTATAGGCTTAAACAGTCATGTCCATGATATCTGCCCCCTGGTTCTCCTAATTGCTTCAGTTGAGATGCCTGAGCTCAGAGTGAAGACTATGCAGACTGCTTGCTTCTGGAAGAATGTTACTTTAGCCGCCTTTTCGGTTTTCAACTAAAGTAACCATTGCTCTTAGTTTCTTCTTTTTTTTTTTTTTTTTTTTTTACTTACTTTTTTTTACCTCTTCTTTTTGCCTAGGACGTATCCTAGCAAGGAATATGGACCCTATCTTTTGCCCAGGAATGTCCTTTGCGGATTTTCATTCCTGACGGGTTTTGAGCAATGTCTTCAAGCATAATACTTCTTCACCGCATCAGAGTTGATTAGGTGTCGAAGTTCTTTTCCATCCATATTGGCGAGGATAAGAGCTCTTTCCGAGAAAGCTCATTTGACCACAAAGGGTCCTTCGTAGTTCACTGCCCATTTTCCAATTTTATCCTTTTGGGCTGGAAGCAACTTATTTACCATTAAATCCTTCTTATGGTAAATGTGAGGGTTGATCTTTTTTCATAAGCCTTTTTGACTTTCCTTTGATAGGCTTGTCCCGACATATAACATTCAGCTGTTTTTCTTAATAAGGTTTAGCTGGTCATATCAGCTTTGAATTCATTCAGCTTCTGTTAAGTTTACTTCCATCATCATGTGCTTTTGTCAACATGATTAGCTGTACCGATTTGCCGTCTCAGATCTTTGCTATAACCGAAGAGTAATCCTTTTGAATGTAGAGCAATTGTCATGTCAATGCCCCTCTTCCTTTCCTTTAGGGATTTCAATCCTCCTATTGATCACCATATTTCCACGACTTTGCTACTGTAGTCTGATTTTAATGGCACAAAATGGCTGTATTTGGAAAGTCTATCGATCACCACCATAATAACTGTGAACCCACATGAATTTGGCAACCCAGTGATGAAATCCATGGCAATATCCTCCCATACTTGTTGGGGTATGGGTAGCGGTTGTAACAAACCTGCAGGGAGTGAGTGACTCGCTTTGGCCTGTTGACATATAATGCATTGTTGCACAAACTTAGTAACGTCTGCTCGCATTGTAGGCCAATAAAATTGAGAGGAAAGACGTGCTAACGTTCTGGCAATACCAGCATGGCCCCCAATCGAGTGAACTATGATATTCCCGAAACACCTTTTCAATCAAAAGACTTGGTGCGGGTAACACTAGGCGATCCTTCCAATAAAGCAACCCATCTTGCACTTTGTAACGTGCATCAATATGACCATTTGCCAAACATAATTGAATGAGTTCATGAAATTTAGAATCAGCCTCAAGAGCATGCTTTAACTCGAGTAAGAATTGTGACTTAGGCTCGGACCAAGCCATAAAAAAAACACGTGACAATGCATCGAGCAGCAATGTTCTCTTTCCCTGGTTTATATTCAATTGTGAAGTCATAGCCCAAAAATTTATGCAGCCAAGCTTGTTGCTCAGGAGTTTGTAAGGACTCGGTCTAGCAAACTTTTTAAACTTTGGTGATCTCGTTCGGATGACAAACTTATGCCCCAACAAATAATGACGAAATTTTGCCAACGCTTGGGTGATAGCAAACAATTCTCTAATATAGGCGGACTCGTTTCTGCATTCTAGGTGCCATCTTTTTGGAGAAAAAAGCAATTGGGTGACCAAGTTGACTCAACACCGCACCAATTCCCGTTCCGAAGCATCAGCTTCAAGAGTAAAAGGTTGAGTAAAATTAGGAAGGGCCAAGACGGGGCTGTAGTAATGGCTTGTTTTAGTAATTGAAATGCGTCATCGGCCGCAGTAGTCCAAGCAAAAGCTTCCTTTTTCAGCAAATCGAGTAAGGGAAGCCGCAATAGTAGCATAAGACTGGATGAAATGTCTATAATATCCAGGTGAGTCCCAAGAAACCCCGTAGTTGTTTGACATTCTTCGGATGAGGCCATTCCAACACTGCTTGGACCTTACCTTTGTCCATTGTGACCCCAGAACCCGACACCACATGGCCCAAATAATCTACCGCCAGTAGGCCAAAAGAACACTTAGAAAGTCGAGCATACAATACATGTTGTTGTAAAGTCTGCAAAACTGATTCCAAATGGGCCAAATGCGCCACCCAAGAGGAGCTATACACGAGAATATCATCAAAGAACACAAGCACATATTTGCGCAAAACATGTTGAAAAATGTGATTCATCAAGCTTTGAAAAGTGGCTGGTGCATTAGTGAGACCGAATGGCATGACTAACCATTCGTAATGGCCATGATGCGTTTGAAATGCCGTTTTATGACGATCAGCGGGTTGGACCAAAATCTGATGATACCCGGAGTGTAAGTCCAACTTAGAAAAATATTTGGCACCATATAACTCATCCAATAGTTCATCCACAGTTGGCATGGGAAAACTATCCTTGATAGTTACTGCATTCAGGGCCCGATAATCAGTGCAAAAGCGCCATGAGCCATCTTTTTTCTTAACTAACAAAATAGGGGCTGAGAAAGGACTTGTGCTAGGCTGGATAAGGCCTTGCTCCAGCATTTCATGGACCAATTTTTCAATTTGCTCCTTCTGGCTATGAGGATACCGGTACGGACGAACTTTGACTGGTTTAGTGCCTATCTCGTAAAGGAATAACATGGTCATGAGCTCTTGGAGGTGGCAGGCCCGATGTAAGCTGAAAAATGTTCTCGATACTTGTGCAATAAAACAACCAGATCAGGGGCCAAGTCAGTAGGGATCTGTAATGGCCCTTCCACACCAGGCTCAGGCTGCACCAGCTGAATTGAAAAACATTCAAGCAATAGCTTGTGTCTGTTGCATCCGGCGCAGATGATGTAACTGTGCCTGGTTGAGGTTGGGTCAGATGTTCTCCTTGCAAAACAACGAACTTACCCTGTTGAAAAAATTTAAGAGTGGACGTGGCATAGTCTCGCAATGTGAGGACCAAGAGTGGCGAGCCAAGACGACCCTAGCACAAGGTCGGCACCGGAAACTGGAAGTAAATACACTGGAACCACCAACCGATGACCCTGAATTGTCACTGCCAACCGTTGTATCCTTCCCTCCGTAGTCATGGATTGACCATTGCCTACAAAAACTGGAAAGCCGGTAACAGGTTCGATTGGTAGCTTAAAAAATTGCGCAATCCGAGGTTGGATAAAGTTGTCTGAACTGCCGCCATCAACCAAAACCTTAACTGTAATAGGCCCAATATGACCAATGAAGCCAATGGTGCCCACACCACCCACTCCCTTCATGGCATTAAGTGAAAGATGATGCTCGGTTGGGCACACTTCATTAGTCGTTTGTGATAAATCGGGGGATCTGGTTCATGAGAATCCTCAAAGTCATCATCAATTAATTGCAAGCATCAACATTTGACGATTTGGACATTTGTGATTGAAGGAAAATTTCTCGTCACAAAAATAGCACAGGCCTTTTTCTCTTCGAAGCTGCATCTCCGCAGGGGAAATTTTTTTAATTTGGTTGTGTTTGGTGTTTTGAGATAGAGGTTTAATGTTAGGATTGGGAAGTAAAGGTGGTAAGTTGGATTTTGGTAGGGTACTAAAGGTATCAATTTTGGTATTATAGGGGGTGCGGTTAGGAAAAAATTAGATGATCTCGTGCGGAAATACAGTGGTTCTTAGCTGCAATTGGTGGATTATATTTCTCCTCAAATAATTTGGCTAATGCGACAGACCTTGGGAAGGCTATGCGGAGATAATGCCATAACATCCCTACGAATCTCATCTTGAAGGCCACTCAAAAAACAGTCCAATAAGGCCTCATTATTGATGCCCGACACACGGTTAGCTAAACCAATAAATGCTTTGTAATACTCACCAACAAGTACTAGTTTGGGTAAGTTTGAATAAAGAAGCCCGAGGACACTCATATGAAGATGGCCCAAAATCCAGTGTTAGGGCGTCAGTAAAAGCATGCCAAGAGCAGAACGGAGATGATCGTTGCATCATTTGGAACCAAGACACAACATCATTATCTAAATGCACCGAGGCAATGGACAAGCGATCAGCCTCGCGGTAGCATAATAGTCAAAAAATTGTTCTGCTTTAAAGATCCAATCCAGTAACATTGTTACCATCACAACGAGGAAAATCCAGCTTCACGTTTCGTACTTGGAAGGGTGGCTTATACGAGTTCGATGTACCATGGGAGGAAGAATGACGTTGCAGCAGAGTCTCCAAAGCACTAGAAATCTGATTGAATTTGGAATCATTTTCTTGAATCACCGACTCCAGCGTTCAAAACGAACGTAATTCACCGATTCCAGCTTTGCGATCTGGGTTTGTAGGTCCAAGTAATATCTCTCCAATGTTTCAGAATTTCGTTTAACGTCCGCCTGGAGATCCTTCAATCTGGTGTTTTCCGCCATGGCTCAATGAAAGCACCAATGTGGTGGGTTTTGAGAATACAGATAAAGAAGAGATAAGCAAGAAAATGACGGTACTATTTTATTAAAATCTGTAAGGAATTTCCTATCAACCAAGATGGTTGAAAAGGGTACAGCAAAATCACAGAGTCAGAGAAAAGTAAGAGAATTCTTAGAAAGAGAGATACATGTTCATTCACACCCCCTACCTCCTTCTCCTCTCCTTATATAAAAGATTCCTCACACAAATTCTCTCAACATGCTACTGCGGTTACGTGTCCTCGTCCCACCTCTCACTTCCTGAATTTCCGGGTTGTTAGCAACTACCCAATCATTTCCCATATTGTGCCCCTCTCTTTGTATATTTGCTGCATCATTATTTTTCATGTAAGCTTGTCCAGCTGGCACCTTCATTACAGCTATCTACATGGTTTTATCTACATTGCATACAGAAAGCAGTAAATAAAGCAATAAAAGGGAAGAGAATTGAGAAGAACCTCCGAGCCAAGCTTTATATTATAAGTCTTTTATACAGAGGACGCTTTGCAGCAATCCTTCACTCTACAACGACTCTCCTCTCGAATAAACTCGACTCGACTAAAATTTTCTAGAAGAATCGAATGTCGGAATACAAATTCCTTAACTGATTGTTACCTATTAAAGGCAATCAGAGAGATCATTCGAAGGAGGCAGAGAAGAAGACAAGTCTTGGAGTTGTCTGGGGGTGTCTGAGGTGTGAAAAAGTGCCAAATGAGCCTCCTATTTATAGTTTTCGTTGCCTGGCACATTTGGGACGGCCGTCTGGGTTGGGACGGCCGTCCCACTTGAATTTTTAACACAGAGTCTGCCCCCCTGGGAAGTGGGACGGCCGTCCCACATGTGGGACGCGCGTCTCACTTGTCCCAGGATAGTTGGGACGGTCGTCCCAACTCTGGGACAGTGGTCTCGACTTGTTTTGTCCAGTTTTTGTGTTCTGGGACCCCGAGAAGCTTTCCTTGCTTTTTTTGGACATTGGTTGATGTCGATATGTGTCCGTTGAAGCTTTATCTTCATATAGGAAGTCTTCTCGACCCTTATTGAGATGCCGGACGAACTTTTATCTCTGTTATAGAAGGTCTCTTTGGCCTTTATCGAGAAATTGGACGAACTTCGTATGGTTGTGGGAGGTCTTCTTAGTGTTTATTGATTAGCTGGGCGATCTTTATTTTCGTGTGAAGTTTCCCTAGCTTTTATTGAGAAGCCGGGCAAAATTAGGGGTCTACAAACATTCTTCCTTGGACTTCAAATCAAGCAACTTAAAGATGATATTTTTGTCTCTCAAACCAAATACTGCAAAGAGATACTCAAAAAGTTTAGTATCTTGGCATTCTAAGAAACAGGCATGTGTTGCTTTATCCACCACTGAAGCTGAATATATTGCAACTGGTAATTGTTGTGCTCAAATTTTGTGGATGAAACAAAAACTAGAAGATTATAGTATATTTCTAAATAACATTCCTTTGATGTGCGATAATACAAGTGCAATCAATCTTACTAAGAATCCAGTAATGCACTCTAGGACTAAACATATAGAAATCAGACATCCTTTCTTGAGAGATCATATAAGTAAAGGAAACTATAAAATTGAGTATGTTGATACAAAGCATCAATTAGCAGATATTTTTACTAAGCCTTTTACCAAGGATAGATTCTATGATCTTAGAAGAGACTTAGGGATATTAGAAATAGCTGAAATTCTGCTTAATTAACAGTTTTTGGATGGTTGTAATGTTATAATCAATTATGTAGGGTGCTAATAGATTATCTTGTGTTGTAAATTACTTTCACTTATGAAATAAAATTTGTATTCTTTTATTGCTTTGATTGAGGGGGAGTTATCTCCAAGTTATGCATATGTTGAGGGGGAGCTTTTATGTTTTGATTATAATCAAAATAGGGGGAGAAATATTTAAAGCCTCTTATGATTAAATTTAAATATTATCTAGTATGTTTAATGTGTTTGTTAGTATGACAGATAAAACAGGTTATTACAAGGCTTTAAAAGAAAATTTTGATCATCATCAAAAAGGGGGAGATTGTTGAACATTCAAGGACTTGATGTTGAACTTACATGGACATGAAGCTTGTTTATTTTGATGATGATTCAAGAACAAAGAACTTAGAGAGTTGAAGACTTGTTTTATTGTGTAATAACTCTGTTTTGATTAGTTTGAGTCTGTAATATTAGAGTTTAAGATAGTCGGTACATAGTCTGCACTTTAGAAACTTCAAAATCTCAAATTTATCAGTTTGCCTCGGCTTTAATCAATTAAATGGTCAAATAATCGATTATTACAGTGAGAAAAACCATTTTCTATATCTGTTCACTATAATAATCTATTAACACACTTGTTAATCGATTAACAGGCCTGTTAATAGATTAACAGGGCTTTTAATTGATTAAAATAGAGAGTTTTGGGGTTCTGTTGATTTTGGCTCTGTAATAATCGATTAACACTTCATTTAATCGATTATTTCAGTCATATTTTGATTTTCAACTTCAAATCAACCCTATTTTCAAAAACCCTAATCCCAATACTCTCTAGTTCCGAAAATCCCAATTCCCAAACCCTAATTTCTCTACTTAAGGTTCTCTAAGGCTCTCAGAAAATTGAACAACCTTTTTCAAACAAAAGTTAAGTGTTGTGAGTGCCAGAGAACTGTTTGTTGGAGGAAAAAAGGGCTTTTGGAACCTGGTGTGGGCTAGAAACGATAAAAATCACTAAGTGGAGTTCTTAGTGGATTGTGTGTTGTGCCGTCTCTGGGGAAAGCCGTTCTTCATCTCTTGTGGGTTTCAAGAGAGGTGTTTTCTTTACTTTATATTTTCAATTGTTATCTGTTTGTAACAACTTTGATTATAGTGACAGCGTTAATCCTCTGTTTGAGTGATTAGCAACTGGACGTAGGGTCTTTTGATCCGAACCAGTATAAATTGAAGCACTTGGTGGATTTGATGAAGACATAGATATAGCTTAAGTTATGGGTGTGTAGATGATTAGGATTTTAGTTTAAGCACTTAATCTCTTGATAGTCCATTATATTTTGTGATAAGCGCCTTATAATGTTGCATCCCATTGAAAATCATTTTTCTGCATGAAAAACTAACATCTAAGTATTAAAAGAACAAACTAAGTTTTTCAATCTGTTGAAAAGGATTTTCAATCTGTTAAAATCACTCAACATAATAAGTGGTCATACATAGTTGTATTTTCAATTGATTGATTCGCGGAATCAACAAGTTAAAATAACTCAATGAATTTTTCAATATCAAAGTTTTGCATTTTCAATCTGTTGAAATGATTTTTAATCTGTTGAAACAGAAAGACTATTTTTTCAGTCTAAGAGTTTTTCAGAAAATCAATCTGTTGAAATAATTTTTAATCTGTTAAAACAGAGAGGCTATTTTATTAACTAAGTGTTTGCAGGATTTCAATCTGTTGAAATAATTTTCAATCGATTGAAACAGAGAGCTGTCATTTTTCATAAAGCTGTTTCAATCCATTGAAAACTCGAAACAATCGATTGAATGAACTTTTTAATGAAATCAATCGATTGAATCGACGTTTTAATCGATTGAAATGTATTCTGATCGATCATAGTTTCATTCTTATCGATCATAACTCGGTCTGATCGATCATACTTCAGTTCTAATCGATCAGAGTCTCTTCTAAACTGTTATACTCTCAAACTAATCGATCTTGTGACTCTCTGAAATAGTTTTTGACAAATGAAATGTTCTGATTCTTTGTTTTACTCTATATATACAGAATTGATCTATCTTTTGAAATATATACACAACACACTACTTGAGAAAACTTGTGAAATCAATCTGTGAAACTTTCATATACGTGACTTTCTCTGCATTCAAGAATCTTTTCATATCATAAGGTGCTGTGATCAGAATTGTGGTCAATAAAAGAGAGAAAGTGCTGTTAGAATTTGTTCTGGACAATTAGAACTTCAAGTCCAGGTTTTTTCTTTCCATACTCTTTTGTAAAAGTGTGATTGTGCAGGTTGGATTGTGATCTCGCACTTGGTACAAGAATCGGATTTGGTTACTCGGGTGGTTTTCAAGATTCTATCTTGTGGGTTTGCAAGATAGTTCTTGGGGTAGATTGGTGAGTATCTACTCGGTTGTAATTTTCACTTGGTATTAGTGGAACTTGACTGGTTTGTCAAGAACTGGATGTAGCTCTGGATTAGAGTGAACCAAGTATAAATTTGTGTGTTAAAATTCTTCTTTCATCTCTTTTATTTTCTCGTCTATAAACTTGTTGTGTTTAAACCAAATTACCTTCGCAAAGATTGAATAAAGATAACTCATTCTTCCGAAAGAAAGTAAGTTTTGCGAAAAAGTTTTAAAGTTCAATTCACCCCCTCTTGAACTCAACCATTAATTCTTTCAATTGGTACCAGAGTCTGGTTCTTGTAAGTTACTCAAGAAATCATTCCAATGGCTGAGGGAAAGATGACTTTTTCGAAGGAGCCTCCATAAACAGGCCTCCACTTTTTTCTCGGTGTGAATTATTCTTTCCGGAAGGTTAGAATGAAAATCTTTATTGAATCTCTTGATAGAGGCATTTGGGAAACAATTGTTAATGGTCCTTACAAACCAACTCATACAGTAGATGGTAAAGTAGTTGAAAAGATTGGGCTGAATTAACTCGATGTAGAAAATAGGAGAGTCCAATATGATTATACTCGCAAAAAATATTATTACCTCTGCTTTAAATCTTGATGAGTTTTTCGGGGTGTCTCAAGTGTGCCTCTGCCAAAGAGATGTGGGAAATTTTAGAGGTCACACATGAAGGAACATCTGATGTGAAAAGGGCAAGAAAGCATGAGTTAATCAGGGACTATGAGTTGTTTAAAATGCAAGCAAGGAGAAACAATTGCAGATGTGCGTAAAAGGTTCACGCACATAGTCAATCATCTAATTGGGTTAGGAAAGATTTTTGACAAAGAAGAGTTGAACATCAAAATCTTAAAGTGTTTGGACAGAACGTGGCAACCAAAGGTGACAGCTATATCAGAATCAAGAGACTTGACTCGAAATGACTACCGCTTCACTTTTTGGTAAGTTAAGGGAACATGAGTTGGAAATCAATCGGTTCAAAGAACAAGAGAATGCAGAAAAGAAAAGTAGAAATATTGTTCTCAAGACGATTGAAGAAAACAGTGGATCTGAAGAAGATGAATCAGAGAACCTGACTTTGTTGGTTAAGAAATTTGGGAAATTTCTTAGAAGAAAGAACAGAACTGGCCAAGTAAAAAGGTACAATGATAAAAAGACTGAATCTGTTCAAAATACTATTACTTGTTATTCTTGTGGTAAACAGTGGTCACATAAAGAGTGATTGTCCGGAAAAGACCAAGAATCGAACAAGAAAGAATCAAGATACAAAGGGAAAAAGGCCTATATAGCCTGGCAAGACAATGATTCATCTTCCAGCTCTGAATCTGAAAGTGAAGAGGTGAACCTGTGTTTGATGGCTGACTGTGAATCCTCTTCATCACATGTAAGTTCAACTCCTACAGAGAATGAAATGAATTACAGCACATTACTAAATGCTTTCAATGAAATGCATAGTGAAGCCAGAAATTTATCTCATACAAATAATCGGTTAAAAGGTTTAAATAACTGGTTAGAAAATAGAGTTAAAGTTCTGGAAAAAGAACTATTAGAAAGCAAAACAGATTTAGAACATCTAGATATTATCTATTCATCTGCGGATAATGTTGTTGTTAATAAGAATTGTGAAAAGTGTATTGTTTTACAAAATAAGGCTGATTACTTGACTAAAACCTTGACAAAATTTACTCAAGGTAAAGGGAATTTAGATGCACTTCTTGGGTCTCAAAACTGTGTGTTTGAACATTCTGGAATCGGGTACAAACCTAAGATTGGAGTAAAAACTAAAAAGTATTTGAACTTCTTTTCATTTAGAAAAACAACTACATCCCCTTTCTCATCTTGTCATTACTGCATGAAGAAAGGACATACTATCAAATTTTGTCATGCTAGAAAATATTTTGTGCCACAAGGTAGGAAGAAATGGGTTCCAAAACATGTTAAACAGAAAATTTGACTCCTAAGGACCCAAAATACGTAAGGGTACCAGAAAATTTCTTAACTTGTTTTGCAGGAACAAAGTCTGGGAATCCCTTGAAGTTCAGAGCTACGAATCAGGTTCTGTTTGTCTAAACTGATTGTTTTAATTGATATAAACCAGTATTAATCGATTAAAATAACTTACAGAAGATATTAATAAATCTGTCCGTACAGTTTCAATCGATTGAAATGCGAATCAATCGATTAAAATGTTCTCAGGATTTGAGTTTAACTGTTTTAATCGATTAGAATGAATTTATATCAACTAAAATCACTATGGTATCAAATTTAATCGATTCATTTTCGTTTTAATCGATTTAAATTCTGGATTTTAATCGATTTAGTTTCTGGGCGACCTAAGCTTCGAATCTTGAAAGACAAAATCTGTGAAGCTTGTTTGAAAGGCAAACAAACTAGAAAATCCTTTTCAAACAAAAACATTGTTTCAACTTCCAGACCTTTGGAACTGCTTCACATGGATTTGGTTGGTGCTTCAAGGAATAAAAGCCTAGGTGGTAATCTTTATATCATGGTAATTGTTGATGACTTTTCCAGATTTACCTGGATTGTTTTTCTTAAAGCCAAATATGATTCTTACAAATCTTTCAAAAAGCTTGCCAAGGTTTTGCATAATGGAAAAGGGTATTTCATTACATCTATTCAAAGTGACAATGGTGGAGAATTTGTAAATGAAAAATTTGAATCTTTTTGTGAAAAGTTTGGCATAAAACACAATTTTTCTGCTCCAAGAACTCCTCAACGAACGGTGTTGTGGAAAGAAAGAACAGATCCATTGTGGAACTTGCTAGAACAATGTTGTGTGAAAATTCTTTACCTAAATACTTTTGGGTAGATGCGATAAACACTCGCTTGTCATGTTTTGAATAGAGTCTTGATTAGACCCATGCTTAAGAAAACCCCATATGAACTGTATAAAGGAAGAAAACCCAACATAAACTATTTCAGGGTTTTTGGATGTACATGTTTTGTTTTAAACAATGAGAAAGAAAATATTGGCAAGTTTGATGAGAAATCTGACAAAGGAATCTTTCTTGGTTATTCAACTAATGGTCATGCATATAGAGTTTACAATTTAAGATTGAAATCAGTTGAAGAATCAGTACATGTTGTGTTTAATGAATCTCCTCGAGTGGTGCAGAATAGAACAACAGGTACTGCAGATGAAGAAGATTTAACTGATAATTCTTATCAGTTGAAACATGCCAGTAACACAGATCAGCGTACTGTTGAAGAAGATGATCCATCAGTGGACCCTGCAAAAGCTGATTCACCAAAAATTACTGAAGAACAGGAAGAAGATGTTCTGGAAGTGCTTCCTAAAGAGTGGATTGTCCCAAGAGATCTCTCTCTAGACAATGTCATCGGGCAAATCAATAAGGGAGTATCTACTAGACATTCTCTTAGCCAATTCTGTAATCATATGGCATTCATTTCACAAATAGAGCCTAAGACAGTTAAAGAAGCATTAAATGATGAATATTGGGTTAGTGCCATGCATGATGAGCTTAATCAATTTGAAAGAAATAAAGTGTGGGAATTAGTTCCTAAAATCAAAGATATCAATGTAATTGGTACTAAGTGGGTATTCAAAAACAAGGTAGATGAACATGGCATTATCACTAGAAATAAAGCTAGGTTGGTAGCCAAAGGGTATAACCAACAGGAGGGTATTGATTTTGATGAAACCTTTGCACCTGTAGCTAGACTTGAAGCTGTCAGATTATTATTAGCTTATGTCTGTATAAGTGGTTTCAGATTACTACAGATGGATGTAAAGAGTGCCTTTCTTAATGGACTCATCAATGAAGAAGTATATGTTTCTCAACCTCCTGGGTTTGAAGATCACAAGCATCCTGACCATGTCTACAAATTGAAAAAGGCCCTTTATGGTTTAAAGCAAGCACCTAGACAATGGTATGAGAGGTTAAGTAACTTCCTAATTGATCAAGGGTACAAGCGAGGTGAGGTTGATAAAACTCTTTTCATTAAGAAATCTGGAACTGACATTATTCTGGTGCAGGTGTATGTGGATGATATCATTTTCGGTTCCACTAATAATGCCATGTGTAATAAGTTTGTAAAAGAAATGCAAAGTGAATTTGAAATGTCTATGATGGGAGAATTGAATTTCTTCCTTGATCTCCAGGTTAAGCAATTAAGAAATGGCATTTTTCTAAGTCAATCTAAATACTGCAATGAGTTGTTAAAGAAATTTGATATGCACAATTGCAAGGAATCCTCTACACCCATGTCTACTAATTGCTGTCTAGATTTAGATGAAAAAGGGAAATCTGTTGTCTAGGTGCTGTGATCAGAATTGTGGTCAATCAAAGAGAGAAAGTGTTGTTAGAATTTGTTCTGGACAATTAGAACTTCAAGTCCAGGTTTTTTCTTTCCATACTCTTTTGTAAAAGTGTGATTGTGCAGGTTGGATTGTGATCTGCACTTGGTACAGTAACTGGATTTGGTTACTGGGTGGTTTTCAAGATTCTATCTTGTGGGTTTGCAAGATAGTTCTTGGGGTAGATTGGTGAGTATCGACTGGTTGTAATTTTCACTTGGTATTAGTGGAACTTGACTGGTTTGTCAAGAACTGGATGTAGCTCTGGATTAGAGTGAACCAGTATAAATTTGTGTGTTAAAATTCTTCTTTCATCTCTTTTATTTTCTGTCTATAAACTTGCTGTGTTTAAACCAAATTACCTTCGCAAAGATTGAATAAAGATAACTCATTCTTCCAAAAGAAAGTAAGTTTTGCGAAAAAGTTTTAAAGTTCAATTCACCCCCCCTCTTGAACTCAACCATTAATTCTTTCATAAATCTCCTGTGTAAGACTCTATCTCTATCTTATTTACGTTTACATAGCTTTTTAATCGGTAAAATTTGGGGAAAATTTTGAAAACCTAATTTTTGTTAAGAAACCAATTCACCCCCTCTCTTGGTTTTTGTCCGACCACGCGAACATTCCGCTGCGTGATTCAAACAAGTGGTATCACAGCTTGCTTTGATAGTCACTCAAACTTTTCGAAAATGGCCGGACAAAATCAAAATTTTGCCGAAGGTGCGTCTATCAACAGACCCCCACTTCTTGCGGGTCAAAATTATCCTTTCAGGAAAGTAAGAATGCAAATCTTTTTAGAGTTTGTTGATAGAGGTGTTTAGGACGCTATTTTAAATGGTCCATATGTTCCTAAAGTTACTGAGAACGGTGTTGACGTTCCTAAACCTTTTTCTAGATAGACAACAGAGGAAAACAGAAAAGCACAATTTGACGTTAGGGCTAGAAATATTATTTCATCTGCTTTAACCCTTGATGAGTTTTACAGGATCTCTATTTGTAAAAGTGCTCAGGAGATGTGGGAAATGCTAAGAGTGACCCACGAAGGTACCGATGACGTTAAGAGAGCACGAAAAAATTCTCTAATCCAAGAATACGAGATGTTCCGGATGCAACAAGGCGAAACGATATTTGACGTTCAAAAGCGTTTCACTCATATTGTGAACCATCTCACCGGATTAGGTAAAATCTTTGACATTGATGAATTGAATGTTAAAATTTTAAAATCTTTGGATAGGAAATGGCAACCTAAGGTGACGGCCATCTCGGAGTCACAAAATCTTTCCACAATGTCTATGGCGGCGCACTTTGGAAAGCTAAGCGAGCATGAGCTTGAGCTTGGAAGGATAAATGAAGAAGAAGGACAATATCAAAAGAAGAACTTAGCCTTCAAAACCGAAATTTCCAAAGGTAAAAATAAAAAGGAAGAAGAAGACTCGAAAAATGAAGAAGAAGAATTGAGTCTTATGATAAAGAAGTTCACCAAATTCATGAAATCAAAAGCAAGGCATCCATTCAAAGGTAAGGGAAAGGTAAGAGAAAGTACTTCCCTAAATATAAAATGTTATGGTTGTGGTGAAGCAGAACATGTAAAGACCGAATGTCCAAACAAGAAAAACAATGAAATCAAAGGCAAAAAGTTCTTCAAGAAGAAAGCGTTTATTGCTTGGGACAACAGTGATTCAAGTTCAGAATCAAGTGACTCGGAAGTTGAAGCCAATATTTGCTTAATGGCAAATGACAACATATCTTCCGATTTTGAGGAAACTTCCAAATCAAAGAATTCTATGTGGTATCTTGATAGTGGATGCTCAAAGCATATGACCGGTGATAAAACGAAATTTGTGAGTTTCAAAGCTAAAGAACAAGGATATGTAACTTATGGGGACAACAACAAAGGGAAAATTCTTGGAATTGGAAATATAGGTGGTGCAAACACATTGGAGAATAAGGATGTGCTTCTTGTTGATGGACTAAAGCATAATCTCCTTAGCATAAGTCAACTATGTGACAAAGGATTTAAGGTAATCTTTGAAAGTAAATTTTGCACCATACATTTGATAGATTCCAAAAATGTAGAATTAAAAGGCATTAGGCATAACAACATATACTTGATTGATTTGGATTGTTTACATGATTCTAGCATAACATGTTTAGTTGCTAAGGAAGAGAACCCTTGGATATGGCATAAGAGAGCGGCTCATATAAATATGCATCATTTGAACAAATTGATTTCAAAAGACTTAGTTATTGGTTTGCCTAAGTTAAAATTTGAAAAAGATAGATTGTGTGATGCATGTCAAAAAGGTAAACAAGTAAAATCATCATTTAAATCAAAGAATGTTATTTGTACTTCAAAAGCCCTAGAATTATTACATTTAGATTTATTTGGACCTTCTAGGATAAAAAGCTTTGGTGGAAATTATTATGGCCTTGTGATTGTTGATGATTACTCTAGATATACTTGGACATTTTTCCTAACTATGAAAGGTGAAGCCTTTAAAGTCTTTAGAAAATTTCCAAAACAAATTCAAAATGAGAAAGACTTAAGAATTAAAGTTTTAAGAAGTGACCATGGTGGTGAGTTTCAAAATGAAAAGTTTGAAAGTTATTGTGAAGAAAATGGAATATTACATAACTTTTCTACTCCTAGGACTCCCCAACAAAATGGTGTAGTTGAAAGGAAAAATAGGTCATTAGAGGAACTTGCTAGAACAATGTTAAATGAATCTAATGTTCCTAAATATTTTTGGGTTGATGCGGTTAGTACTGCTTGTTATGTTTTGAATAGAATGTTCATTAGGTCAATTATAAAATCAACTCCCTATGAATTGTTAAATGGTAGAATACCTAATGGTGCTCATTTAAAAATATTTGGATGTAAGTGCTTTGTGTTAAATAATGGAAATGACAACTTAGGAAAATTTGACTCAAAAGCCGATGAGGGAATTTTCTTATGTTATTCATTAACTAGCAAGGCTTACAAGGTGTTTAATAGAAGAACCTTAAATATTGAAGAATCTATTCATGTTACATTTGATGAAATTGTAGACCTTGGGGGAAATCCTCTTGAGTCAAATAAAGAACTTGCAGGTGATGATGAGTATATAAGAGAGGCTCTTGATGAATTGTATTTAGAAGAAAATGAGCCTTCTCAAATGCCTGAATTAGGAAAAGAATGGCAATCACCTAGAGGACTCTCCATGGACAATATCATTGGTGATATCTCAAAAGGGGTAAGAACTAGAAATATGACTAATTTCTGCATGTTTGTAGCTTTTGTGTCACAGATAGAACCCAAAAATGTTGAGGAAGCACTTAAAGATGACCAATGGTGCATAGCCATGCAAGAAGAACTTAACCAATTTGAAAGGAATCAAGTCTGGGAATTAATCCAAGAGAAGAATCACATCAAGTTATTGGAACCAAATGGGTGTTTAGAAATAAACTTGATGAAGATGGAAACATAACAAAGAATAAAGCCAGACTTGTTGCCAAAGGCTATTTTCAGGAGGAAGATATAGATTATGATGAAACTTATGCTCCTGTTGCCAGGTTAGAGGCTATACGCCTACTTCTTGCTTATGCATCTTTTATGAAAGTTAAATTATATCAAATGGATGTTAAGAGTGCATTTTTGAATGGTTTTATTAAAGAAGAAGTTTATGTGGAGCAACCCCCTGGATTTGAAGATTTTAGTTATCCTAATCATATTTTTAAATTAAAGAAAGCATTATATGGGTTGTAACAAGCTCCTAGATCTTGGTATGAAAGGTTAAGTAGTTTCCTAACTTCAAATGATTTTTCTAGAGGAAAAATTGATTCTACTCTGTTTATAAAGAAAGTTAAAGAACATATCTTATTGGTCCAGGTATATGTTGATGATATTATTTTTGGATCAACTGATAATTCGTTATGTGTAGAATTTGCTAAGATAATGCAGGGAGAGTTTGAAATGTCTATGATGGGAGAATTGACATTCTTCCTTGGACTTCAAATCAAGCAACTTAAAGATGGCATTTTCATCTCTCAAACAAAATACTACAAAGAGATCCTTAAAAAGTTTGGAATGGACACCTCAAAGGAAGCTAACACACCCATGAGAACTTCATGCTATTTAGACAAGGATGAATTAGGTTTGGAAGTTAATCAATCTATGTATAGAGGTATGATAGGTTCTCTGTTATACTTAACTGCAAGTAGACCTGATATTATGCATTTTGTCTGTGTGTGTGCTAGATTTCAGGCTTGTCCAAAAGAATCTCACCTAATTGTAGTAAAACACATTTTAAAATATTTAAAAGGAACTACTGGTTTTAGTTTATGGTATCCATCTGATGCTTGTACTAGTTTAATAGGATATTTTGATGCTGATTATGGTGGATGCAAAATTAATAGAAAGAGTACTAGTGGGACATGTCATTTGTTAGGTTCATCCTTAGTATCTTGGCTTTCTAAGAAACAGGAATGTGTTGCTTTATCTACCACTGAAGCTGAATATATTGCAGCTGGTAATTGTTGTGCTCAAATTTTGTGGATGAAACAACAGCTAGAAGATTATAGTATATTTCTAAATGACATACCTTTGATGTGTGCTAATACGAGTGCAATCAATCTTACTAAGAATCCAGTAATGCACTCTAGGACTAAGCATATAGAGATTAGACATCACTTTTTGAGAGATCATATCAACAAAGGAAACTGTAAAATAGAGTACGTTGATACAAAGCATCAATTAGCAGATATTTTTACTAAGCCTCTACCCAAGGATAGATTCTATGATCTTAGAAGAGACTTAGGGATATTAGAAATAGCTTAAATTCTGCTTAATTAGACAGTTTTTGGATGGTTGTAATGTTAAAATTCATTATGTAGGATGTTAAAAGATTATCATGTGTATAAACCTCAAAAATTTGATGAACTCTCTGGAATAATCGATTATTTGGAGTTATAATTGATTATTTGCATCCAAAACACCCAAAACATGACATTTCTCTCTGGATTAATCGATTAATTCGCCCATTAATCGATTATACTTAGTGTTAATCGATTAACAGCTCAAATTAATCGATTAAAAGGGTCTGGTACTAGTTTAATCGATTAATTCGAGTTTTAATCGATTAAACCTGGCAAGTTTTGATTCCTAGCCGTTGCCAACGGCTCTTTTGACCCTTATTCACTTTCATATGATCGTTGGAGATGCTTGGTTATAAATAGGGACCTCCATTTCACTTCTACTCACTTTTATCTCTTGAAATCAAGCTTTCTTGCCTCATTCTATCAATCTTGCGTTCTTCTCACTTAATTTGACCTCTTAAATCTTCTTGTTGCTCTTCTAATCCTACAATGGCCTCATCTTCTCGTGCTAAAATTCCCACCAGAAGAAGATTTGCACCCTCATCTCATCCCCGTCCTAATTCTGTAGAAGGATGGATCTCTGATGCAGAAGGCTGACAAGAATTTATGTCTTATTGGAAGGAACGTGGTATTATTTCTCCTAAGTTCCTTATTGGTGATCAATAGGGGATTCAACTTTCCTAATCTCCTTGAAATTCAAGGAGTTCTCCCTTTCATCCAAATGCATGGTACATATTATCCTGACTTAGTTAGGGTATTTTACTCTAGGTTCAAATTTAGAGATCAAATTGCTACCTCTCGTGTAAAGGGGGTCACAATTATTCTTGATGATGATATTTGGGAGAAGGTTGCCCATTTTCCTATAAGAGAAGATGCTATTAACGTATTTGGTGAGTTAGATGATTTTGACAGGATCATGGCTTACCGTTCTTTTCTGCAAAACCTTTCCATGGAGATTGGGCGTCTCCTTCTTGCTAGAACTTTGAAGAAGGAGGAACGCATGATTTTGCATTTAGTTGTCTGGATCCTATGTCCCCGGGCTACGAATCATGCTCAATGTTCTTCAATTGATCTTCGTATTATTCATGCCATAATGAATAATGAACCTTTAGATTGGGGCATTCTTGTCACCATGACTATGTTAAAAGCCAAACACCATCCCACCTTCAAAATTCCATATGCCCTCCTCGTCTCTCGCATTCTTGAATACAAAGGAGTAAATGTCGAAGGTGAACAAACAGTAAGAACGAATAACTTAAACCGCATGCTGGACAACACATTGACCCAACTCCAAATGGTGCGTGTCAACAATATTTATGTTCACAAGGATGACGTTCCAAACGAAGGCGACGATAATGAAGAATCTGATGAAGATATGCCTCCTGCAGCTGAGTTTCCCTCTGATCAAATCCAAAGTATTGGAACTTCCTCTACCCATCATGAAACCCGACAATCTATGGAAGACATGTTATCTGATATGAATTAGAGGATGCAGGCATTCTTCACTCTTTCTGGAGTACGGCATGATGAAATAATTCGTCGTATATCTGATGTAGATGATAAAGTGTGCCATTTAGAAAATAAATTTGATGCACACTTTCATAGTGATGATAATGAAGAATTTTAAATTTGTTTTTATTTTCTTTTTGTGTTGTAATGTAATTTCATTTCTGAAATAAAATATGGTGTTCTTTTAATGCTTTGATTGAGGGGGAGTTATCTCCAAGTTATGCATATTTTGAGGGGGAGCTCTTATGATTGTTATAGAAGAATTCTTTTTTATTATAATCAAAATAGGGGGATAAATATTTAAAGCCTACTATGATTGATTTTAAATATTATCTGGTATGTTTAATGTGTTTGGTAGTATGACAGATAAAACAGGTTATTACAAGGCTTTAAAAAGAAAATTTTGATCATCATCAAAAAGGGGGAGATTGTTGAACATTCAAGGACTTGATGTTGAACTTACATGGACATGAAGCTTGTTGATTTTGATGATGATTCAAGAACAAAGAACTTAGAGAGTTGAAGACTTGTTTTATTGTGTAATAACTCTGTTTTGATTAGTTTGAGTCTGTAATATTAGAGTTTAAGATACCCGGTACATAGTCTGCACTTTAGAAGCTTCAAAAACTCAAATTTATCAGTTTGCCTCGGCTTTAATCGATTAAATGGTCAAATAATCGATTATTACAGTGAGAAAAACCATTTTCTGTATCTGTTCACTATAATAATCGATTAACACACCTGTTAATCGATTAACAGGGCTTTTAATCGATTAAAACAGAGAGTTTTGGGGTTCTGTTGATTTTGGCTCTGTAACAATCGATTAACACTTCATTTAATCGATTATTTTAGTTAGATTTTGATTTTCAACTTCAAATCAACCCTATTTTCGAAAACCCTAATCCCAATACTCTCTAGTTTCGAAAATCCCAATTCCCAAACCCTAATTTCTCTACTTAAGGTTCTCTAAGGCTCTCAGAAAATTGAACAACCTTTTTCAAACAAAAGATAAGTGTTGTGAGTGCCAGAGAACTGTTTGTTGGAGGAAAAAGGGGCTTTTGGAACCTGGTGTGGGCTAGAAGCGATAAGAATCACTAAGTGGAGTTCTTAGTGGATTGTGTGTTGTGCCGTCTCTGGGGAAAGTCGTTCTTCATCTCTTGTGGGTTTCAAGAGAAGTGTTTTCTTTACTTTGTATTTTCAATTGTTATCTGTTTGTAACAACTTTGATTATAGTGACAACGTTAATCCTCTGTTTGAGTGATTAGCAACTGGACGTAGGGTCTTTTGATCCGAACCAGTATAAATCTCCTGTGTAAGACTCTATCTCTATCTTATTTACGTTTACACAACTTTTTATTCGGTAAAATTTGGGGAAAATTTTGAAAATCTAATTTTTGTTAAGAAACCAATTCACCCCCCTCTTAGTTTTTGTCCAATCACGCGAACATTCCGCTGCGCGATTCTAACAATCTATACATGTTACTTTTGATGAAATTGTAGACCTTGGGGGAAATCCTCTTGAGTCCAATAAAGAACTTGCAGGTGATGATGAGTACATAAGAGAGGCTCTTGATGAATTGTATTTGGAAGAAAATGAGCCTTCTCAACCGACTGAATTAGCTAAAGAATGGAAATCACCAAGAGGACTTTCAATTGACAATATTATTGGTGATATCTCAAAAGGGGTAAGAACTAGAAATATGACTAATTTCTGCATGTCTGTAGCTTTTGTGTCATAGATAGAACCCAAAAATGTTGAGGAAGCGCTTAAAGATGACCAATGGTGCATAGCTATGCAAGAGGAACTCAATCAATTTGAAAGGAATCAAGTCTAGGAATTAATCCCAAGAGAAGAATCACATCAAGTAATTGGAACTAAATGGATATTTAGAAACAAACTTGATGAAGATGGAAATATAACAAAGAATAAAACCAGACTTGTTGCCAAAGGTTACTGTCAGGAGGAAGGTATTGATTATGATGAAACTTATGCTCCTGTTGCCAGGTTAGAGGCTATACGCCTACTTCTTGCTTATGCATCATTGATGAAATTTAAATTATATCAAATGGATGTTAAAAGTGCATTTTTGAATGGGTTTATTAAAGAAGAAGTATATGTGGAGCAACCCCCTGGATTTGAAGATTTTAGTTATCCTAATCATATTTTAAAATTGAAGAAAGCATTATATGGGTTGAAACAAGCTCCTAGGTCTTGGTATGAAAGGTTAAGTAGTCTAACTTAAAATGATTTTTCTAGAGGAAAAATTGACTTTACTTTGTTTATAAAGAAAGTAAATGAACATATCCTATTGGTTCAAGTATATGTTGATGATATCATTTTTGGATCAACTAATAATTCTTTGTGTGTAGAATTTGCTAAGATAATGCAGGGAGAATTTGAAATGTTTATGATGGGAGAATTAACGTTCTTCCTTGGACTTCAAATCAAGCAACTTAAAGATGGCATTTTTGTCTCTCAAACCAAATACTGCAAAGAGATTCTCAAAAAGTTTGGAATGGACACTTCAAAGGAAGCTAACACACCCATGGGAACTTCATGCTATTTAGACAAGGATGAATCAGGTTTGGAAATAAATCAATCCATGTATAGAGGTATGATAAGTTCTCTGTTATACTTAACTGCAAGTAGACCTGATATTATGCATTATGTCTGTGTGTGTGCTAGATTTCAGGCATGCCCAAAAGAATCTCACATAATTGCAGTAAAACGTATTTTAAAATATTTAAAAGGAACTACTGGTTTTGGTTTATGGTATCCATCTGAAGCTTGTACTAGTTTAATAGGTTATTCTGATGCTGATTATGGTGGATGCAAAATAGATAGAAAAAGTACTAGTGGGACATGTCATTTGTTAGAATCATCTTTAGTATCTTGGCATTCTAAGAAACAGGCATGTGTTGCTTTATCCACCACTGAAGCTAAATATATTGCAGCTGGTAATTGCTGTGCTCAAATTTTATGGATGAAACAACAACTAGAAGATTATAGTATATTTCTAAATGACATTCCTTTGATGTGTGATAATACAAGTGCAATCAATCTTACTAAGAATCCAATAATGCACTCTAGGACTAAACATATAGAAATTAGACATCATTTCTTGAGAGATCATATAAGTAAAGGAAACTATAAAATTGAGTATGTTGATACAAAGCATCAATTAGCGGATATTTTTACTAAGCCTCTTCCCAAGGATAGATTCTATGATCTTAGAAGAGATTTAGGGATATTAGAAATAGCTTAAATTCTGCTTAATTAAACAGTTTTTGGATGGTTGTAATGTTATAATCAATTATGTAGGGTGTTAATAGATTATCATGTGTCTAAACCTCAAAAATTTGATGAACTCTCTGGAATAATTGATTATTTGAAGTTATAATCAATTATTTGCACCTAAGATGTTTAAAACATGAATTTACTCACTGGATTAATCGATTATTTCGTCCAATAATCGATTAAATACAGTGTTAATCAATTAACTGCTTGAATTAATCGATTAAAGGGGTCTGTTACTGGTTTAATCGATTAATTCAAGCTTTAATCAATTAAACCTGGTTGTTTTAGTTTTCTAGTCGTTGCCAACGGCTCTTTTGGCCCCCATACACTCCCAAATGACCATTGGAGATGTTTGGTTATAAATAGGAACCTCCATTTCACTTCTCCACACCTTTCACTCTTGAATCCAAGCTTTCTTGCTTCATTCTATCATTCTTGCCTTCTTCTAACATCACTTATCATCCCAAACTCTCTTGTTATTCCTCTAAACTCTACAATGGCCTCATTTTCTCGTGCTAAAATTCCCACCATAAGAAGATCTGCACCTGCCTCTCATCCCCGTCTTAATTCTATCGAAGGATGGATCTCTGATGCTGAGGGTCGACAGGAATTTCTAACTTTTTGGAAGGAATGAGGTATTATCACTCCCAAATTCCTTATTGGCGATCAATTCATCAGTAGGGGATTTAATTTTCCTAATCTTCTTGAAATCCAAGGAGTTCTCCCTTTTATCCAAATGCAAGGTACATACTATCCTGACTTAGTTAGGGTATTTTACTCTCACTTTAAATTTAGAGATCAAGTACTTACCTCTCGTGTTAAAGGAGTATCCATTATTCTTGATGACGATATTTGGGAAAATGTTGCACATTTTCCTATAAGAGATGCTGCTATTAATGTTTTTGGTGAGTTAGATGACTTTGACAGGATCATGGCTTACCGTTCTTTTCTTCGTAACCCTTCCATGGAGATTGGGCGTCTCCTTCTAGCTGGACCTTTGAAGAAGGAGGAACGGTTGCTCTTGCATTTACTAATCTGGATCCTATGTCCCCGGGCAACCAATCATGCTCAATGCTCTTCAATAGATCTTCGCATTATTCATGCAATAATGAATATTGAGCCAATAGATTGGGGCAGCCTCGTCACAATGACTATGCTGAAGGCCAAACGTCATCCCACCTTCAAAATTCCATATGCCCTCCTTATCTCTCGCATTCTTGAATACAAAGGGGTGAATGTCGAAGGGGAACAAACAATTCGAACGACAAACTTAAACCGCATGCTGGACAACACATTAACCCAACTCCAAATGGTGCGTGTAAATAATACTTATGTTCACAAGGATGATGTTCCAAACATAGATGCAGACAATGAAGATTCTGACGAAGATATGCCTCCTGCTGCTGAGTTTCCCTCTGATCAGATTCAAAGTGCTGGAACTTCTTCTGCTCATCCTGAAACCCGTCAATATGTGGAAGACATGTTATTTGATATGAACTAGAGGATGCAGGCGTTCTTCACTCTCTCTGGAGTACGGCATGAGGAAATCATTCGCCGTATCTTTGACGTAGATGATAAAGTGTGTCACTTAGAGAATAAATTTGATGCTCACTTTCATAGTGATAATGAAGAATTTTAATATTATTTTCATTTCTTATGTTGTAAATTACTTTCAATTATGAAATAAAATTTGTATTCTTTTATTGCTTTGTTTGAGGGGGAGTTGTTTCCAAATTATGCATATTTTAAGGGGGAGCTCTTAATTTTTTATCATAATCAAAATAGGGGAGAAATATTTAAAGCCTCTTATGATTGAATTTAAATATTATCTGGTATGTTTAATGTTTTTGTTAGTGTGACAGATAAAACAGGTTATTACAAGGCTTTAAAAGAAAATTTTGATCATCATCAAAAAGGGGGAGATTGTTGAACATGCAAGGACTTGATGTTGAACTTACATGGACATGAAACTTGATGATTTTGATGATGATTCAAGAACAAATAACTTAGAGAGTTGAAGACTTGTATTCTTGCATAATAACTCTATTTTGATAAGTTCGAGTCTGTAATATTAGAGTCTAAGATAGTCAGTACATAGTCTACTCTTTAGAAGCTTCAAAAACTCATTTTTATCAAATACTCACGGGTTTAATCGATTAAAGGGTCAAATAATCGATTATAACAGTGAGAAAAACCATTTTCTGTATCATCTCTCTGTAATAATCGATTAACACTCCTGTTAATCGAGTAACGGGCCTGTTAATTGATTATCAGGGCAAATAATCGATTAAAACAGTGCGTTGAGGGTTTCTGTTGATTTTGGCTCTGTAATAATCGATTAACACTTGAGATAATCGATTATTTCAGTCAGATTTGCATTTTGAACTTCAAATTAAACCTATTTTCGAAAACCCTAGTCCCAATACACCAAGTTTCGAAAATCCCCAATTCCCAAACCCTAATTCATCTACTTAAGGTTCTCTAAGGCTCTTAGAAAATTGAACAACCTTTTTCAAACAAAAGTTGAGAGTTGTGATTGCCAGAGAACTATTTGTTGGAGGAAAAAGGGGCTTTTGGAACCTGGTATGGTCTAGAAGCGATAAGAATCACTAAGTGGAGTTCTTAGTGGATTGTGTGTTGTGCCGTCTCTAGGGAAAGTTATTCTTCATCTCTTGTGTGACTCAAGAGAGGTGTTTTCATTACTCTATCTTTTCCATTGTTATCTGTTTGTAATAACTTCAATTATAGTGACAACGTTAATCCTCTGTTGGAGTGATTAGCAACTGGACGTAGGGTCTTTTGATCCGAACCAGTATAAATCTTCTGGGTAAGACTTTATCCTTATCCTATTTACGTTTACACAGTATTTTAATCGATAAAATTTGGGGAAAAATTTAAAACCTAATTTTTGTTAAGAAACCAATTCACCCCCCCCCCTCTTGGTTTTTGTCCGTTCACGCAAACATTCCGCTGCGCGATTCTAACAATTATTTCACTGTTGCTCTTTCAAACCTAATATTCAAGATCAAATTAATTGGTTAATTTGTTGATTAATCAATTAATTTGTTCTTAGAAATCATTTTAATTACAGTTAATTGAAAAATTCTCAGTTAATCAAGGACAAATTTCCAAGATTTATTACTTATCATATTCTACAAATGAATTTACTGTATCATTTTGACCAAGTCAATACTTATCCAAAAACACTTTAGCTGATGTACCCACTGTCCAGAAACCTGCGCCTTTGCCTTTAGTCAAGGGGACATGTGCAATTAAAGCTGTAACTTTGCAGGTTCTGTCAAAATTGGATTTCAATTTACAAATTTGGAATCCGAACCTCTATTCATAAAAGAAAAACCAGGCTCTACATTTTTCAGGTTCTCCTCTTCCTTTCTTCTCTCTTCTCTTGTGCTCACATACTTTACCTATCAAATTTCTTCTCAAATCTGTGCTACAAGATGCTTAAGAGATCAAAATCAAGAAAGAAACATAAGGGGGAATCCTCCTCTGCTGCTGGCCAAGCTAGAGGACATATTCAAGCATGGTTCAATGGAGACATTGACAAAATGAACAACTTCATTTCCAACTTCAGCCAAAAGTAACTGGTAATTCCTAAGTATATTAAGTTTGCTTGGTTGGATGAAGAAGGCTTTACCTCTTTGAGAAGGAAATTAAAAAGACAAAAGTTAAGGACTTTTCTGGAGCACACTGGCAATATTCAACCTGATCTAGTAAGGGTATTTTATGCCAACCTTACTGTCAACGACTCTACTCTTAGGTCTCAAGTCAAAGGTATTAATTTGGTGATCACTCCTGAGGTGTGGGAAGAAGTGGTTGGTCTTCATGATGTTGGTGTAAAGGTATCCAGAGGTAACATTGCAGAGTTACCTGATTTCAATAAAATTCAGTTTTTCCGCAGCTGTCTCAAAAATCAAAATGATTTTGTAAGAACTCTTAACGCTTGGAAAATGGAGCTTGAACCAAGGATTCTTGCTTTTATCATTGCATGGATGCTTACTCCAAGAGGGAGTAATCATGCATTACTAAATGAGGGTGATTTGGCTCTTATGTATTGCATTGAAAATAATATCCGTGTAAATTGGATTTTTGTTATCAAGGATCATATGATAAAAGCAAAAAGATTGGCTAATTATAAACTGCCATATGTTATGCTGATTAATCAATTTTTTAGATACTTTGAAGTAGATCTTGCAGGGGAATATGTGGAAACTCTGAAGGCCTCCAATAATATTGATGATTCCACTTTTCGGAAGATGGGATTTATCAAAATTGATGGAGAGTGGATCTCTAAGATTGATGCTGGGATGTCTGAAGATGAGGAAGAAGACGAAGAAGAAGATGATCAAGGTCAAATTCCTTCTTCTCCAGTTGCTACAGAAGTTCCTGAATCCATTGGTGGTCAAGCTTCCTATGAAAATATGGAGATTATACCATACATGGAGCAACCTGACCGTGGATCTCCTCTCTCCCAGTTTGAAAGAACCATGCTTTCTCAAATGGCCACAATGCAAGAAAATCAAAGGAAGCATATGCAAATGACCTATCAGCACTTCCAATAGACCAACACACAATTCACCAACCTGGGAAATCAAATTGCTGATATTTACACCAACTAGAGGATATGCAGCTGAACCAAGGAAATTGGGATGATTAAGTATCTTCAAAAAGGGTCCTTTCTATTTTTTTTTCATGGTTCTCTTATTTTTCGTTACTTTTATTCTACATTATGGTCTGTAATATTGACTGAACTTTGATCTACTATCTTTATATGATATTAGTTATTTTAGTTTTTAATTAGAAACCCCAGATTGAAACAAATAGCATAAAACTGATAGTTTTAACTGATACAAAAACAGTTTAATCGATTAAATTCATTTAAAAAAACATTTATATAGAAAGGTTGTACTGTTTTAATCGATTAATTCACAAATTAATCGATCAAAAATCATAAATCATGAATCTGTATCAACTAAAATTGATTTACATCAATTAAAATCACTTGATAAGATGCCTTACTCTAATTTTACTCTATTTTTTTTGTTAAAACTTAATCAAATTAGTTGACTTTGTTACTAAACATCTTATAATAACTATTCTTATTAAAATTCAAAATGAATTAGGCAGTTTAGATACATATAACATCACTTAGTTTCTAAATCTGGTTGTTTTAATTGATATAAACAAGCTTTAATTGATTAAATGAACTTTACAAAACTTTTTCATATAATTTTAATCGATTAAATGTTGATTTAATTGATTAAGTGAACTTAAGTTTTTAGATTTCAACTTTCATTACTATTTTAATCGATTAAAACATTATTTGTATCAATTAAAATCAGTAATAAGAACAATTTAATCGATTATGCCCTGCTTTTAATCGATTATTACTCTGGAAAGAAAATTAAAGGCTTTAGTTAATGGTTGTTCTTGTAACGTGCTACTAAAGCATGGTTCCCTTATCTTTACACGTGTCTATTGTATTCGTTACAAACGTGTTAATGAAGATAAGTTTGAATCAACTTTAATTGGTCTTTAAATGAGTAATACATCTAGATGGTATCATGATTTCTTATAATTTCAAAATAAATTTTGTTACATGCCATGCATAGTGTTTGTTTTGCTTCTCTATTCCCTATTTTGATGAAGTCAAAGGGGGAGAAATGATTGTATGATTATTTTTTATATACTCACTATTTTAGGGGGAGTAGTAATCTAGGGGGAGAAATGATTAATTTTTGAATACTCACTAATCTATATATTCAAGTGACTTCTTTTGCAGAGATATTACTCAAAGAGATTTTTGTCTTCATCAAATAGGGGGAGACTGAAAGTGATGAAGATCTTAATTGAATCATTTGATTAAAATGAAGATCTTGTTGATTTGATGAAGTCAAAATGAAGTCAAAAGGCTATTCTATTGAAGTCAAAGATTTTTGGTTAAAAGGGTAGAGTGATTAGTGAGTATGCGTCTATACATAGGTATAATCATTCTTATCTCTCTGCTGCATGAGGTTTCATCATTTAAAATATTTTGCAAATGCCTCTAAACGTGTTTAATCTGTTAAAAACCAAAGTAATCGGTTAAATGGTTTTTAAGTAATTGTTTTAACTGATATTATATGAGCTTTATCAGTTAAAATGTTCTTAACACTTATATAACAGGTTTTTAATTGATAGGTTTTCAAAATAATCGATTAAAACCTTTTAAAACATTCACTGGAATTGTTTTAATCGATATATCTTTGAATAAATCGATTGTTTTAGGGTTTAGGGTTTAGGGATTGCTTGAGTCTTTTAAAATATACCTTTGTGAAATTAATCAAGCAATCCTAAGAGCTACTTTCAAGAAAGAATCACGCAAGTTTTGAGAAGTTTTTCAAAGTTCTTTCTTGACGCATTTTCTGCATTTCTTTTGTGAAGAAACTCATTCTGCAGAGCAGCATAATCCGGGTTTGAGTATTCTAGTTTCTTCTCTTTGTTTCTTTTATATTTCATTACTGGATGCTTGGAAGTGTGGGCACTGGTTTCTGTAGCTGGAATTTGGCTGCAGGGTAGTTCAAGAACTGGAAGTTGATTCTTGATGAAGGTTTAGGTGCAAGTACTGGAATTTTGGTTCTTGTGGTAGATTGGGTGTGTGATTGGAGTTTTAATCTGTAAAACATTCAATCTAGTGGAACTCAGCTGGAATTTGGCTGAGAATTGGACGTAGCCCTGGGATTGGGTGAACCAGTATAAATCTTGGTTGTATCTCTCTAAACCTTTCTCTCTTTAATTCTGTTGTTGTCTTTATTTTGATTGTTTGTTTTGCTTGATTCAAGAATTGGTCAGAACTCTTAATCTTTGAAATAGATAATTTGTAATTTGCGAAAATCTTTCAAAGATCAATTCACCCCCCCTCTTGATCTCAGCCTCCTTTTCTAATAATTTACTGCAGAAACAGTGGAGTTAGAGGCAGGATGCAGCGCTATATTTCATAAATCATTACCTAAAAAGTCCAAGTATCCTGACAGTTTTACTATACTAGTCACAATTGGAACATTGCAAGTAGGAAAGACATTACTTGATTTGGGTGCCAGCATAAATCTAATGTCTTTGTCTATGCTTAAAAGAATAGGAGACTTGGAAGTAAAGCCTACAAGAATGACACTTCAGCTAGCTAACAAGTCCCTGAAATTTCCTTATGGTGTGGCGGAGGACGTTTTGGTCAAAGTTGATGAATTTATGTTCCCAGTTGATTTTGTTGTGATGGATATGGAGGAAGATACTGAAGTTCCTCTTATACTGGGAAGACCTTTCATGAAGACGGATAAAGTCATTATTGATGTGGATGATGGAAAATTAAAGGTCAGAGTTGAAGATGAGAAAGTTAATTTTAATGTATTTGAAGTAATGCAGCATCCCACAGATAAACAACACTGTCTTAGGATGGATGTGGTAGATGATATCTTTCAAGCAACTAACCAAAGCAAGCCCGTTAGAAAAAGCTTTGATAGGTGTTAGTGATGAAATTGATGAAAAAGATGAAGAAGAATTTGAGAAATATCTGAAATATCTTGATTCAGCACAAGAAGTTACTTCAAAAGAAATACGATCGGAGAAATTGCAGCAAGAACATAAAACTGAGAGTCAGAAGCTGGAGTTAAAGGTATTACCTCCTCACTTAAAATATGTTTTTCTTGCAGATGGAGGTAACAAACCAGTGGTGATTAGCAATGCCTTAACAAATTATGAAGAAGAAAAGTTGATCTCAATTCTTAAAGATAATGAGGAGGCCATAGAGTGGACATTATTTGATCTCAAAGGAATCAGTCCATCTTATTGCATGCATAAGATTCACATAGAGAACGATTTCAAGCCTATTGCACAACCTCAAAGACGTCTTAATCCAACCATGAAAGAGGTGGTAAAGAAAGAAATACTGAAATTGTTATATGTTGGTATGATCTATCCTATCTCTGACAGTGCTTGGGTTAGCCCAGTTCAGGTAGTCCCGAAAAAAGGAGGTATGACTGTAATTTATAATAATAAAAATAAATTAATACCTACTAGGACTGTTACAGGTTGGAGAATGTGTATAGATTATAGGAAATTGAATCAAGAAACTAGAAAATATCATTTTCCTTTACCTTTCATGGATCAAATGTTAGAAAGGTTAGCAGGACAAGCTTTTTATTGTTTTCTAGATGGTTATTCAGGTTATAATCAAATAGCAATAGATCCAGAAGATCAAGAAAAAGCTGCTTTTACTTGTCCTTTTGGTGTGTTTACTTACAGGAAAATGTCATTCGGATTGTGCAATACCCAACAACCTTTCAAAGATGCATGATGACAATTTTCTCAGATTTAGTGGAACAATGCATAGAAGTTTTCATGGATGATTTCTCAGTGTTTGGTACATCATTTGACCATTGCTTGAGAAACCTGAATATCATACTGAAGCGGTATGTTGATACTAATTTGGTGTTAAATTGGGAGAAATGTCATTTTATGATAAATGAAGGCGTGGTGTTAGGCCATAAGATTTTTGCAAGAGGTATTGAAGTTGATAAAGAAAAAGTAGAAATCATTGAAAAACTGCCACCACCAACAAATGTGAAGGGCATCAGAAGCTTTCTAGGACATGTTGGATTCTATAGAAGATTTATAAAAGACTTCTCAAAGATTTTAAAGCGACTCAGCAACTTGCTCAACAAGGATACTTCTTTTAATTTTAACGTTGAATGTTTGCACACTTTTGCACTGTTAAACAAAAATTAATTTCAGTCCTTGTGATAATTGCACCTGATAGGAATTTAGATTTTGAATTATTGTGTGATGCAAGTGATTATGCTATAGGAGCAGTTTTAGGCCAAAGGAAATCTAAGATTTTTCATGCTATACATTATGTTAGCAAAGTTCTTAATGCAGCCCAAATTAATTATGCAACTACTGAAAAGGAATTATTAGCTATAGTATATGCATTGGAAAAATTTATAGCATATTTGCTTGGTTCATCTGTTACTATATATACTGATCATGCAACAATCAAATATTTGTTAACCAAATTAGATTCTAAACCCAGACTAATTAGATAGATTTTATTGTTACAGGAATTTAATTTGGTGATCAAGGACAAAAAGGGCAGTAAAAATTTGGTAGTTGATCATTTGTCAAGATTAGTCAATAAAGAAGTGACTAATAATCAATTAGAAGTACAGGAGGAATTTCCAGATGAAAAACTGATGATGGTACAACAAAGACCCTAGTTTGCTGTCATGGCAAATTTCAAAGCTGCAAAAGTTGTCCCAGAAGATTATACTTGGCACCAAAGGAAGAAATTCATTAAAGATGCGCAGTATTTTGTTTGGGATGATCCCTATCTTTTCAAAATAGGAAGTGTAACTTGCTGAGAAGATGTGTGACAAGCAAAGAAGCCAAAAGTATTCTCTGGCATTGTCAGAGTTCTCCTTATGGTGGACATTTTAATGGAGTAAGAACTGCTGCAAAAGTTCTCCAATCTGTTTTTTTTTCTACTTTGTTTAAAGATGTGCACAACTTTGCACAACAATGTAATAATTGTCAGAGAACAGGGGGAATATCAAGAAGACAGGAAATTCCCCAGAATATCATGTTGGAAGTAGAAATATTTGACTGCTGGGGAATCGATTTCGCAGGACCTTTCCCATCCTCATTCTCTAAAGAATACATCTTGGTGGCAATTGATTATGTGTCAAAGTGGGTGGAAGCAGTGGCTACTATAAAAGCTTATGCCAAAACAGTGATAAAAATTTTAAAGAAGAATATATTCTGTAGATTTGGCACTCCCAGAGTTTTAATCACTGATGGAGGTTCACATTTCTGTAATACTCAACTTCAAAAATGTCTGGAGCATTATGGAGTCAGACATAAAGTCGCATCAACTTATCACCCACAAACTAATGGGCAAGCAAAAATTTCAAACAAAGAAATCAAAAGAATATTAGAAAATATCGTTTCATCTTCAAGAAAAGATTGGTCAATGAAGCTAGATGATGCACTTTGGGCTTATAGAACTGCATATAAATCTCCCACTGGGTTATCTCCCTTTCAACTTGTCTATGGTAAGTCATGTCATCTCCTAGTGGAAATGGAGCATAAAGTGTATTGGGCTTTAAATTTTCTAAATTTTGATCTAAAAGCTTCAGCAGAGAAAAGAAAAATTCATATGCATGAATTAGAAGAATGAGACTTAATGCATATGAATCGTCCAAGTTATTCATGGAGAGTTAAGGAATATCATGATAAAAAATAATTGAAAAGAGATTTTAATCCAGGCCAGTCAGTGTTACTGTTTAATTCAATGTTAAGGCTTTTCCCTGGGAAATTAAAATCCAAATGGTCAGGGCCATTTGTGATAAGATCTGTTAAACCTTATGGTGTTGTGGAATTGGAAGATCCAAAAACAGGAAGCATATGGACAGTTAATGGGCAAAGAATCAAAGCATATCTGGGAGATGCAGTGGACCAGCTTCACTTCATCACTTACTTGGATGAACCATAAAGCAAATAGGTGTCGAGCTGAAGACATTAAACAAGCGCTCCTGGGAGTCAACTCAGTGTTTTACCTTTATTTTCTTTTCTTTTTGCAATTTAAAATTTTTTTTACTGCATTATAATTTGAGTATGAAAAAATTTGAACAATGTTGAAATAGATTTATGTGAAAACTTTTTGGGTTGTTAATTTATCGTTGAATTGCATTTGAGTATCATGTTAACAGCAAAAATTCACTGAAATTCGCTCAAGCGACAGATTATTCGCTCAAGCAAGTTTATATTGTTTCTCTTCGCTCAAACGAAATATTTCGCTCAGACACTTTTGCTCAAGCGACAGATTGTTCGCTCAAGCGAAAGTACATTATTTTTCTCTATTTTGATTCGCTAAAGCGAATCCTAAGTGATCCGATTTTTGCTTGAGCGAAAGTGCCCAGATTTGGTTTTAAAAAAATCGCAAGTCAGGTCAGTTCTTTAGATTTTCAAAACCCTATGCGAGAACCCACTTCTCTCCCACCCATTTCTTCTCTAATTCAAGCCGAAATCCCTCTAATTTTAGCCTCCCAATCATCATTCCAACTACTTTGGGTGATTTGGTCTAGAACCGATTGGAACTCCAAAATTTTCACCACTTCTCTGAGTCATTCTCATTACACTGTGTTTAAGCGGATTTTGGCAATTAAGGTAACATGTTAAGTTAATTATGGTGGTTTTTGCTTACTTTTCATTGTTGATTGGTGTTTGTGGCTGGATTGAAGGGCTAGATTACATATATATGGGTTAGAATTTCTGCTGCAACTGTTCGATAAAATGTCTCAGAGTAAATAACTTAATTTTTATGTGATATGAAGTTTGTGTTTGTGCATGATTTGCTTAAATGTTTAATTGGGGGAGGATACATACTAGAAATTTGAGTCATAAGGGTTCCAAAATTAGGTGCACACCAAATGTTTGATGAAATGCCTAAGTATGAAGCATAGTTGTTCTATTGCAAATGAACCTCTGAAATAAACTATAATGCATAATTATGACCTAAACTCTCATATTAGTCATGATAAGACCAATTTATTCAACTCACTATTAATTATCTTTGGTTATCATGATATTTATAGATGGGTCCAAGAAGAGAATTGCATGATGCTTCATCATCCAAAGTTGTTGGAAAGAGACCCAGAAATGAGTCTGAAGATATCAAAGTAGATAGAAGCAGATTCAGGGATGCAGAGAGGCAGGCAAGATTTGAGAGAATAAGAAATTGGACCTTCATTCCTAAAAAGAGAGTGGAGCTAAATGAAAGAAAATTTCCTGAGTTTAACAATGAGATTACACGCAGGAATTCGAGGCAGCTAGCACTGCCAATGCCTAAATATGACCCTGAAATAGTCAAGGAGTTCTACGCCAATACCTGGCTAGTAGAAGGAGAACCATGCCGGTCTAGGTTAAAAGTGAGGGGTTGTTAGATTCCTTATGATCGAGATGCGATCAATGATCTTCTGGGCAACCCCCTTTATTTGGAGGAAGGTCACATATGCACATACCAAACCATCAGGAACAGCAGGCGGTTAAGCGCCCGAGCATTTGGAGAGGATGATACAGCAAGGGCTCTATGCATACCAGGACGAACTTTTGAAGTTAATCATGCTAGCAAAGCATTAAGGATATTGAGGGCCAACATGACTACCCTAACCCATATCTGGACTTCATTCCAGCTGGATAATATAGTTCCCATCAAGCACAGTTCAGATCTAAACATGCCAAGATGCCATATCATCAAGTGTATTCTTGATGAAACCATGATAGATGTCCCTGCAATAATCTCCGAGGAGATCTATCAGTTTGTAGTTCTAGAAAGCGGGTGACTGATAGAGTAAGCCAAGGCTCTTGGATTTCCTGCCCTCATTACAACCTTATGTGCAGCTCATAGTGTGGATGTTAATCCTTCGGTCAGTATCAGACCGCCCATAAACAAAAGATGTTGAACATACAAGGAATTGATGTTGAACTTACATGAACATGAAGCTTGATGATTTTGATGATGATTCAAGAACAGAGAACTTGAGAGTTGAAGACTTGTATTATTGTGTAATAACTCTGCTTTGATGAGTTTGAGTCTATAATATTAGAGTCTAAGATAGTCGGTACATAGCCTACTCTTTAGAAGCTTCAAAAACTCATATTTATCAAAAAGGCTCGGGTTTAATCGATTAAATCACCAGATAATCAATTATTACAGTGAGAAAAACCATTTTCTGTATCTGTTCACTGTAATAATCGATTAACACACCTGTTAATCGATTAACAGGGCACTTAATCGATTAAACCAGTGAGTTTTGGGGTTCTATTGATTTTTGCTCTGTAATAATCGATTAACACTTCATTTAATCGATTATTTCAGTCAGATTTGGATTTTGAACTTCAAATTAAACCTATTTTCGAAAACCCTAATCCTAATACTCCAAGTTCCGAAAATCCCCAATTCCCAAACCCTAATTCATCTACTTAAGGTTCTCTATGGCTCTCAAAAAACTTGAACAACCTTTTTCAAACAAAAGTTAAGAGTTGTGATTGCTAGAGAACTGTTTGTTGGAGGAAAAAGGGGCTTTTGGAACCTGGTGTGGGCTAGAAGTAATAAGAATCACTAAGTGGAGTTCTTAGTGGATTGTGTGTTGTGTCGTCTCTAAGGAAAGCTGTTCTTCATCTCTTGTGGGTTTCAAGAGAGGTGTTTTCTTTACTTTATCTTTTCAATTGTTATCTATTTGTAACAAATTTGATTATACTGATAGCGTTAATCCTTTGTTTGAGTGATTAGCAACTAGACGTAGGGTCTTTTGATCCGAACAAGTATAAATTCTCTGTGTAAGACTCTATCCTTATCTTATTTACGTTTACACAGTATTTTAATCGGTAAAATTGGGGGAAAATTTTTAAAACCTAATTTTTGTTAAGAAACAAATTCACCCCCCTCTTGGTTTTTGTCCGTCCACGTGAACATTCTGCTGCGCGATTCTAACACAAGATTCATAGAGCAGAACTGTGTTAATCCTGCAGAGGGAGCAAGACAACCACCACCACTGGCACAAGCACCACACCAACCACGTCGAGCCCGACAACCACCTCCTCCGCCTTAACAACAACATGATTTTCAAAGAATGATGCAATATATGGAGTATTTAAATTTGCAACAGTCAGCAACCCATAGGGGTCAATGTAGTATTAATACAAATTTTGGTAACCTATCTCTGTAAATTGCTCCAGGTATGCAGTGGATGTCGCCACAAGAATTTGATGTCTTACTTCAATGGCCTGGGGACAGTCTAAATTTTCAGGGAGGGGGTGAAGATGCAGCTGAAGCACAAGAAGAGGAGGAGGAGGGAACATCACAAGAAGAAGAAGAAGAAGAAGAAGAAGAAGGAATCAGCAACTGAAGAAGAATAAAAGGGAGGCAATAATTTAATTTAAGTTTAAGTTGTGTTAATTTGGTGTGTTTAAGTTATTTGTTTTGTTAATTTGATGTTTAAATTTTTTGTGTTAATTTGTTTGTTTTGAATTGACATCTGAAACTTAATTTGGTTAATGTCTTAATTTGATGTAATTTAATTGTTATCCCATACAATTTGTATTAGAGCCAATTATGAAATTATTGCTTATTGTCTAATTCGAATCTGGAACTTGAAAAATCATTTTGATTGTTTCCAATAACAAGTGATTTTAGGAGGATGAGTATGATAGTGAAAAAGGAATTGACAAGGAGAATTAGGAGTTAACTGAATTGGAGAAGCTATCCAAAACCCACGTGAGTAGAGTACCAACAACAGATAAATTGAGTGTTAACACTTTATGATGATAACTGGTATTGATTGATTCTTTGATGTGATTGCATGTGAGTGAGACTTGAAAATGATAAAGGCATTTTTTTCTTGTGTAGTGAAAGTAGATATAACCCAGAGCCAAATAGTCAACCCTGCATTAAGTATAGGACATCCATTTGAACCCCATTTGAGCCATGTAGACCCCTAATTTTGCCCGGTCTCTCAAAATAAAAGCTAGGGAAACTTCATACAGTTCACCCGGCTTCATATCAAAGAAAAACCGAGAAAGACCTCCCACAACAAAGACGGAGTTCACCCATTCACACAATAAAGACTAAAGAGACTTCCTACACGAAGACAAAGCTCGCCCGACATCTTAATGAAGGCCAAGAAGACTTCCTATATGAAGATAAAGCTTCAACGGACACACATCGGCATCAAACGAGGTCCGAAAAAAGGAAAGGAAAGCTTCTCGGGGGTCCCGGAACGCGAAGACAGGCCAAAGCAGTTTGGGACGGCCGTCCCAAACACACCTGGCCGTCCCAAACACAAAAAATGCATGTGAGACGCACGTCTCACCTTTGGGACGCGCGTCCCAAGTCCCTAAATTCAAATGGGACGGCCGTCCCAAATGCACCAGGCCGTCCCAAATTGTCCCAGTGTAAAATGTGCAGTTGGGACGGCCGTCCCAACCCAGACGGCCGTCCCAGATGTCCAGGCTGCGAAATCTATAAATAGGAGCCTCATTTTGTCATCCAACACACCCCAGACAACTTAGAAGACTTGTCTACTTCTCTCCCTCTCTCGAATGATCTTTCTGATTGCCTTTAAAAGGTAACAATCAGTTAAGGAATTTGTATTCCGGCATTCGATTCTCCTAGAAAATTTAGTCTAGTCGAGTCTGTAATCGAGAGGAGAGTCATTGTAGAGCGAGGGACTGTCGAAAAGCGTCCTTATTGTAACAGAGTTGATATATAAAGCTTGCTACGGAGGTTCTTCTCAAATCTCTTCTCCTTTACTGCTTTATTTATTGCTTCATAAAATGTAAATAAAATCATGTAGATAGCCATATTTATTGTACGAATAAAATAAGGGTAATCGCGTAATTTTTTGTAATCTAAACTTAAATGAATTAATCCGTCATAGGGAACCCGAAAGGGGCGTTGTGGGGTGCTAATACCTTCCCCACACGTAACTAACTCCCTTACCCGACTCTGGTTATAATGGTCAAGTTTGGTTTTTACTAAAATCAATGCCTTTTTCTCCTTTTCCAATGTTTATGGTCAAAACATTGGTGGCGACTCCAGAAGGACCCTTTTCGAAAACCTTGCTTCTATTAGAGGATAGTTCAGTGTTGAGCGCCTCGGAAGCAATGAACACACTTTAAACAAAAAACGCGAGTCTCAACCATCTTTTCGCGACCGCTCGCATTAACGTTCGAGACGTCCCAGGACGTCGGAATGGACGGCGGCGACAAGCCAAAAACAAGATTGTTTCTTAAACAGAACCCTTGAGCCTAAACAATATTTATCCACCTTCCTATATTTGAGAAATGAAATGATTATGAATATTATCATTTTTTCCTACGGGTATTGATCGATGTCGTACTTGGTCAAATAATTAAAACAAATAAATGTAGTACTAGGAAGCTTTCCTAGGTCGTCTCCCAAAGACCACAAATTTCTATCAAAGCTTATCAATTTTTCAAATTAGAACAGTAACAAAAGGGGGGGGGGTTTCAAAATTAAAATATTAGATGAAACAGAACAAAAGCAGATTATAAAAATGCGGATTAAAAATAGATTAAAATGCAATTGATTTCCTGATTCCAATGCAGTGTCACATATCCTAGATTACGAAATTAATTCGAAATTAACCAACTAAGCGAAGATAAATCCCAAATTATATTCTAATCCAAAATTATTCCACTAAGCGAAGATTAATCTCAAATTAGCTTTAACCGTTGTTCCAATATGAAATTAACCAACTAAGCGAAGATTAATCCAAAATTTTCCTTAACCCTTATTCCAATATGAAATTAACCAACTAAGCGAAGATTAACCCCAAATTATCCTTATACAATTAAGCATTGCATACATCACATAATCTCATCTCTAACACAGAATTAAGCAAACTGTGATATTAGTTTCGGTTTATTAAGCATAAACAGATTATAATTCAACACTGAGATTAGAAAATGAAGAGTTAAGAGAACAAACGGAATGAAATTGAAGAACAAAACTTCAAAGATCTACTTGCATTATTCTCAGAAAATCAATACAAAGATTTAGCTATCCATGGAAAGTTGAAAATGCAGTAGAAGAAACATAATTAAAATCGAAACAAGAATTTAAAATAATGACAGAAGAGTAAACAAACTTGAATATAAATTGCAGAAGATGAAAGGCGGTTATGTGGTGGCTGCGCAGTCCTTGTGTGTTGTGTGTCATCTGATGTGTGATGTGCCTCTCTTATATAAATAACCCTAACTCTAATCTTAATCGAGGTTTGGGGTCAACTGGTCCATGAAACACATCATAAGTTGGCTTCAGTGCAGGTCTGTGAATTTCAAACACGTGCAATATTTTCAGTACTTATCCAAATTAAGAGATTATAGTCTCCTTTGAAAACCTTTTGAGTGAGCTTTAAAACGCCATCATTTCTACTATTTTCGGAGGTCTAATGAATTTAGGAGACTTAAATTACTGAAGCATGTCCATTGGGTCGGCCTAGTGCGCTTGACCCATTTTGGATAATTTATGTAAAATTTAATTTAGCTCTGAATTGATTTATTTTGGATCCTATGGAAAGCTGAATATGCCTAGTTTATAATGCTTTCAGAATCATGATTTTTGGAGATCTGTAGAAAAAAATGATAAATAAAATAGTGAACCAATGTTAGTACCCGTATAAAATAAAATATGACATTTGACCCAATTTTTCAAGCCCAAAATTGTTTTAAACTGTAATATGACATCTGGCCCAATCTTCTAGGCCCAAAATTGCTTTAAACTATCCTAAAATTAATAATGAGCAAAAATTAGATCAAATAGATTCAAATTAATTAAAATCTAAATTATTGGTCCAATGAAACCCAATTAATAAAAATTAAGTCCAAAACACTAATTAAAATAAGTTCAGAAAGGAAAGAAAATACGGGAATATAATGACTCATCAAATAACCCCACACTTAGCCTTTTGCACTCCTGGGCAAAATTAAGAAGCAAAACAAGGAAAATAAATAAAAAAACATTAAAAAAATTATGCAAAGGATAGAAACAAAATCAAAGACAAAAATAACAACAAACAAAAACATAAACAGAATTATATACTCCTTAATGAAATCTGAGAAACGAAAGACAACCTCCAACACTCAAAGAGTCAAAGAAACCAAACATATATAGACATCATCCAAACAATTCGAAACATGTCAAGAAAATCAATATGCTCAAGAGGTGAATAAAAATCAACAGAACCTCACAAGATATGCACTGTATCACTCAAGTGTTTAGGCTATTGTTTACTCTCAAAGCACCCATGAAAAACAACACCACATAGACTTGGCAAGCCTCTAAAATCAACAACTAGAAACACATGCACATAAAGATCAAAAAGACTTTCAAAGGTTGTAATGGGGCTAAGGACAAGGTATGGAATGTAAGGATAAGTAGCTTAAAGACCAAAGAAAATAGAGGAGCAATGGGGAATGAGTCAAAAATACACATGAAAGCAAATCCACCAATTTCAATCCTCACACAATGTCCAAGCCCAACATATTTCTTTTCTTTCTTTTCTTTTTTTTTTTCATTTCTTTTTTTTTCTTTTTTTTCATTTCATTTTTTTTTTCAATTTTTTTTTTAGAGCCTCAAAGATGAAAGAAAACGACATAGCCACTCATATATACACAAATGAAGAATCCAAGAACCAACACAACTAGGTACAACCCCCCATTATTTGAGCACCCATTTCCAAAACAATTCCAAAGCTCCAAAATTTCCTAAGGTAGGGTAATCATGGTTTTTCAGGCTAAGGGCTTGTAATGAGCTATAAAACAATGAAAAAAAAAGTCATCGGATCAAAGGGGCTATCAAAGGGAATGATTCAAGGTAGGCTCATTTGGCTAGAGGCTTATAAGAATAAAAATGTCTAAATTATCTCCAACATGCATATGAATCAAGAAGTATCAAAAAGAGTCAAGCCAAGACCACTGTGCAAGCAGTCAAGAGGCATAACACACAAGAAAGAAAGAATAGAGAGTGGCTCAAATCCTCACACAGAGTAAATCTGTTACATTCAATTTAACCTCTCAAACCTCAAAATCAACTTGACATGCAAAGAAGAACAAGGATTTCAATCCATAGAATATCAAGCAACTCATATCCAAGAGTGAAGTAAGTGCCTACTACCTATACAAAACCCAGAAATCAAAGAAAAATATGCAAAATTGTACACAAAACATAGAATATAAACCTACAATCCTACATCTCCCACCCCACACTTAAATCAGACATTGTCCTCAATGTAAACACAATCATATCCACTAAACAAATAGGACAAGCAAGATAAAAGAGTTGAAGGGGAAAGAAGAACTCTCTAATCATGGTGGGTCTCGTATCTATCTCCTCAAATGGTACAAGTGTTGAGGTCATCAAGTAGCAACTTTGTTCAGCTAAAACAAACAAAGTCTTCCTGATCATGGTGGGTTTCGGATCTATCTCCTCAGACAGTACAGGTGTTGAGACCATCAAGTAACAACTTTGTTCAGTTAAAACAAACAAAGTCTTCTTCTGCAGTGGAAGGGGAAAGAAGAACTTCCTCATCATGGTGGGTCCTGGATCTATCTCCTCATATGGGTGTTTCATGGCATTTAGAATATTAGAGCGTACCACAATGTCATCAAATTCCATGGATGAAGTCCTTGCATGCATATCAATCTTGGTTTGTGAAGTCTTTAAAAATGGTCTTCCTAAAATGATGGGTGTAGAACCACGTGAAAATCCCTCATCCATATCAAGAATATAAAAATTAGCAGGGAAAATCAACTCACCAACCCTAAGTAAGATATCCTCAATGAAACCTGTAGGGTGGGTTACACTCCTGTTTTCCAACTGAATAACTATATTCGTAGGTTGCAGGGGTCCAAGAGAAAGAGATTTAAATATAGACAGAGGCATGACATTAATTGAAGCCCCAAGATCAAGCATGGCATTTTCAAATTTATAATTACCTATGATACAAGGCACACAGAAAGTACCTGGGTCTTTGCACTTCTCAGGAATTTGAGGAATAGATTTACCTATTAGTGCTGACACATTTCTGCCCATGCTAATTTGCTCATTTCCCTTTATCTTTCTCTTGTGTGTACACAACTCCTTCAGAAATTTGGCATATCTAGGAATTTGCTTGATGGAATCCAAAAGAGAAATGTTCACCTCCACCTTCCTGAATGTTTCTAGAATCTCTTTGTCAACTTCTTCCATCCTTTTACTTGGAGGAATTTTTGGTGGGAATGGAAGAGGGATAGGAGGTTGTTGCAGCTGCCGACTACTCTATGCAGTAGAACTGGAGGATTCAATATTGTCATTTGTAGGCTCCCCTTGCTCAGGACGCTTTGTATTTGATGCAGCAAGGTTGTCTGTCTGAGGTGTAGGCACAATTTCTGGTATAGGTGCAGCTATTGGGATATCAACCTGCTTACCTTATCTCAAAGTGATGGCACTGACATTTTTCAGATTTTGCACTATCTAGGATGGAAATCTTTTAGAATTCTAGGACTATGTCTGATTAAGTTGAGTAGCCATCTGCCCCATCTGATTTGTCAAACTTTGGATGGAAGCTTTTGTCTCCTTTATGGAAGCTCTTGTCTCTTGTATGGAAGCTCTTGTCTCTTGTTGGAACTTCATATTTTGTAGGGCCATCTGCTTGACCAGCTCTTCAAGTGAAGGTTGAGGATCTGGAGCTAGTGCTGTTACTAGAGCTTCATTTTGTCTCTGAGACTGTTGTTTAAAAGGTGGAGGCACATATTTGCTCGATCTAGCATTGTTTTGGAAAGTGGGAGGATGTTGTTGTTTCCGATGTTGTGGTTGTGGCTGTTGATTAGACCATCTCAGGTTTGGATGATTTCTCCAATCTGGGTTGTATCTATTTGAAGCCAAATCAAAATTTTGCTACTATTGTTGACTTCTATTGTTATAAGTGTTTGCAACATAAGCTTGTGGAGCATCTAGTTCTGTAGATTGTAATGAGGGACAACCATCTGTATAATGATCTAGGGAAGTACAAATACCGCAAACTTTTTCAGGTGTAGCATCATTCTTCTGGGTTACAGCAAGTTGATTGACTAAATTCACTAAGGCATCAACTTTGTTGTCCAATTTTTTTTATTTCAGTAGAGGAGTTTGTAGCCATATCATTTACTCCTTTAATAACTATTGCATCACCCTTTACACTGAATTGCTGGGAATTCGAGGTCATTTTCTCTATCAACTGTCTAGCCTCTATAAGAGTCATATCCCCAAGTGCACCACCACTTACAACATCAATCATATTTCTTTCCATGTTATTAAGTCCCTCGTAAAAATATTGAATCAGTAGTTGTTCGGAGATTTGGTGGTGGGGACAGCTTGCACATAACTTCTTGAATCTCTCCCAGTACTCATAGAGGTTTTCTCCAACCTGTTGCCTAATTCCTGAGATATCCTTCCTGATTGCACTGGTTCTGGATGAAGGGAAGAATTTCTCCAGGAACGTCCTTTTCAGATATTCCCAGCTAGTAATGGACCTGGGAGCTAAGTAGTACAACCAATCCTTTGCAACTCCCCAAGGAATGAGGAAAAGCCTTCAGAAACACATGGTCTTCTTGGACATTCGTAGGTTTCATGGTGGAACAGACAATGTGAAATTCCTTTAAGTGTTTGTGAGGGTATTCACCTGCAAAACCATGAAACATGGGCAACAAGTAGGCATGGCAACGGGGCAGGGCAGGTTTTACCTCCCCGATCCCCACCCCCGACTTTTTTAATCATCCCCGTCCCCGACCCGATCCCTACCGGGGTTAAAAATTAAGTCCCCATTCCCGTCCCCGCTGGGTTTCGGGTTCCCGCCTCGCCCCGTCCCCGATCTATATTATTTTTAAAAAGATAATTACATTTATAATAAATTAATTTTACTATCTATTTTTTATATATAAATAAATATTTATAATTTTATAATTTACAATTACTATTAATTAAATATACATTTTTATTTATTATATTTATATTAAAATATGTATGTAAAAGAAATATTTAATCATTTTTTATTTATAACATTATTATTATTATTATTATTATTATTATTATTATATCTGTATTCAAATATTTGAATACTTATAATATTATTATTATAATATTGTATTCAAACATTTGATTATATATATAAGTTAATTCATTTTTAAGTTGTCATTTAAAAATATGAAATATATAGTTTATAAGGAAATATTTAATAAGTTAATTATTATTCAATTAGTTCAAAGTAATAAAATTTTAAATTATCAATTCCTTTAATCATTTAAAATACAATTATTTTATTAAGATAAAATTTGATATTTGATAAATAAGAATAATAAGATAAAAAAATGACATAATAAAACCTAATAAATATAAATTATAAATAAAATAATATCAGTTACTACTAAGATTTATGTAAAATATTTAGAAAAAAGATAAAGAATAAAAAAATTAACTTTGTGTTCATCAAATTGATTGAAAAGATTGAAAAAAAAACAAATTGATGGGAGAGATTAAGGAAATGTGAAAAACTGAAAGGTAAAAGAGAGAATAATGTAATAAATTAATTGATATAAAAGATTAAAAAAGACAAAAAATTAAAAAATGGGTAGAAGAAAAATAAAAATTGGTGAAATATAAAATTTAAATTTAAATATAAAGTCGGGACGGGGACGGGGTTGGGGTGGGGATTGCATTACCCATCCCCACCCCCGACTTTTTAAAGCGGGGAAAACCCGAACCCGCCCCCGGTCAACTCGGGTTTTCCCCGTCAAACTCGGGGCAGGGATGGGTCGGTCCCCACGGAGACGGGTTTAATTGTCATCCCTAGCAACAAGTGTATGAGTCCAGTTTTAAGAACATAAGGCACATCTTCATTAGGATACTGGATACATAAGCTATCATATGTGAATTCAGGAGCAGCAAGCTCCCTAAGTGTTCTCTCACGAGATCCAATAGGTTGATCACCCATGTTATCAGTTTGGAAATTATCAGAAGAAGGTATATTAGGTGCAGTACTATCACTAATACTATCTAATGGTTCAGACTCAAGAGATGAATTCCTAGAATGTCTAACTAATCTATGAAAGGTTTTATCTATCTCGGGATCAAAAGGTTGTAAAAGGTCAGGATTGCTCCTAGTCATGCACTATATTCAACAATTCATGTATTTTCCAAGAGTTAACCAAAAAAGAATCCTAAAAAGAAATCAGTTATTTACTGGAATGACAATGGTAGACCGTGAACAAGTACACCAGGTAGGTTTCCAAGAAAGAGAGGTGGGTCACTAATGGACACGCTTAAGTATCAAGTTTTTCCTAGCCGTAACTCTCCTAGACATGCGCTCTCACACTACCAAGCTATATCCAGAGTTTCCTATGAGAATGAAAATTATAAATTTAAAAAAAAATAAAGCTAGAAAAACAAATTAGGGACGAATTTTTTTTTTGAATTATTATTTATATTTATATTTTTTTAACCCAAAAGAGTTTTAGAAAGAACACAACGAGTGGGCTATCAAAATAATATTGAAAGAAGTAAGAATGTTAAATTAAACACAAAATCAAATAAAATATTCAAATAACTGAAAATCAAATAAAATATCCAAATAACAGCAAATCAAATAAAATATTAAATAACTAACAATCAAATAAAATATTCAATTAACTGAAAATCAAATATATCTAAATAACTGAAAATCAAATAAAATATTTAAATAATAGCAAATCAAATAAAATATCCAAATAACAAGCAAATCAAATAAAATATTCAAATAACTGAAAATCAAATAAAATATTAGATAAAATGGAACAAAAGTAGATTATAAAAATGAGTATTAAAAACAAATTAAAATGAAATTGATTTCCGATTCCAATGCGAGTGTCACTTATCCTAGATTACGAAATTAATTCGAAATTAACCAACTAAGCAAAGATAAATCTCAAATTATATTCTAATCCAAAATTAATCAACTAAGCGAAGATTAATCTCAAATTAGCTTTAACCTTTGTTCCAATATGAAATTAACCAACTAAGCGAAGATTAATCCAAAATTTTCCTTAACCCTTATTCCAATATGAAATTAGCCAACTAAGCGAAGATTAATCCCAAATTTTCCTTAACCCTTATTCCAATATGAAATTAACCAACTAAGCGAAGATTAACCCCAAATTATCCTTAGACAATTAAGCATTATATACATCATATAATCTCATCTCTAACACAAAATTAAGCAAACTGTGATATTAGTTTCGGTTTATTAAGCATGAACAGATTATAATTCAACACTGAGATTAGAAGATGAAGAGTTAAGAGAACAAATGAAATGAAATTGAAGAACAAAACCTCAAAGATCTACTTGCATTATTCTCATAAAATTAATACAAAGATTTATTTATCCATGGAAATTCGAAAACGCAGTAGAAGAAACATAATTAAAATTGAAACAAGAATTTAAAATAATGACAAAAGAGTGAACAAACTTGAATATAAATTGCAGAAGATGAAAGGTGACTGTGTGGTGGCTGCGCAGTCCTTGTGTGTTGTGTATCGTCTAATGTGTGATGTGCCTCTCTTATATAAATAACCCTAACCCTAATCTCAATCGAGGTTTGGGCTCAACTAGTCCATGAAACAAATCATAAGTTGGCTTCAATGCAGGTCCATGAACTTCAAACACGTGCAGTATTTTCAATACTTATCCAAATTAAGCGATTTTGGTCTCCTTTGAAATCCTTTTGAGTTAGATTTAAATCGCCACCATTTTTACAATTTTCGGAGATCTATGAATTTAGGAGACTTAAATTCTTGAAGCATGTCCATTGGGCCGGCCTAGTGCGCTTGACCCGTTTTGGATAATTTATATAAAATGTAATTTAGCTTCGAATTGAATGATTTTGGATCTTATGAAAAGCTGAATGTGTCTAGTTTATAATTCTTTCAGAATCATAATATTTGGAGATTTGTAGAAAAAATGATAAATAAAACAGTGAACCAATGTTAGTACCCGTATAAAATAAAATATCACATTTTGCCCAATTTTCCAAGCCCAAAATTGCTTTAAACTGTAATATGACATCTGGCTCAATCTTCTAGGCCCAAATTTGCTTTAAATTGTCCTAAAATTAATAATGAGCAAAAATTAGATCAAATAGATTCAAATTAATTAAAATCTAAACTATTGGTCCAATGAAGCCCAATTAATAAAAATTCACTAATAATAGAAAGTTAAGTCCAAAACAGTAATTAAAATAAGTTCAAAAAGGGAAGAAAATATGGGAATATAATGACTCATTAGGTATTGTTGGGTACTACTATTGTTTTTCTATAGGTATGGTTGGGTATTCTTAAAAAAAAGGTTGAGAAAAAGGGAAAAGAAAAGAATAAATATTGTGGCTAAGCTAAAATGATAAATGCAAAGTATGAGGAAGGAAAATGAAATCCAAAGTGGTGCGAATGATAACTGGTGAGATTGTTAATTCACTATCTTTATGATTGGAGCAAAAGCATGACATTTGAGACTCGACTTGAGGAAATGTTAAACAAGAATCATTCATATGATTTGAATTTTTCAAATATTTTTGTATATCCCAAAAAAACCAATGAATTTCTTCTTAGCCCAACCCCATTACAAGCCTCAAAAGACCTTTTGATTTAAGTCTTACTTAACAAATGCTGATTGTTTGCAGATGATTATCAATATTGGATTGTCTAAATGAAGTGATTAAATGAGATAAACACTTACCCGTGAGAGTTAGAGATGATTATATATCACTCTATGTGAGATCATGCTTCTTTGAGGATAGTTGATGATTAATTTTCCTTTGTTAGTTTCTGTAACTTTAATGCTTATGTATCCTATTTTCATTTGGAGTTGTGAGCATCGCATCTGGAAGAAAAGTTATTTTTATGTTGTGGTTCTAGAAGAGAAAGTGATAATAGGTGATGATTTTGTTCTGGAAAAATTACTTTGCTTGGGACAAGCAAGATTCTAGGTTGGGGGGAGTTGTTAAGTGGTAAAAAGTTGATATAATTATGCTTTTAATTGTTATGAAATCACTTAACTTATATCAATTCTAATCTATTTTTCTCCTAATGTAGGATGAATTCGAGAATACCTTGATATAAGAGCAAGGAGCATAATTGTCAACATAATTGAAGCAAAATTGAAAGGAGGAAGAATATTTTCAGCATGGAAGTCGCTCAAGCGAGATAGACTATTGCTTGAGCAAAAATTAGTTAAAACTCTCTGGAAGTCATTCGCTCAAGCGCCATTAATTTTGCTTGAGCAAAAATTAGTTAAAATTCTCTGGAACTCACTCGCTCAAGCAAGCACTTTGTCGCTTGAGCGAAATAGGGAACTTTCACTTGAGCAAATGTTGTCACTTGAGTGAAAGACGCGAGGCCCAATTTTTCCTATAAAAAGATAAGATGTGTTTCGAGAAAAGGAGGCGGTCTTGGGAAGAAGAGGTGCGACTACTACTAGGGTTTCATCCAATCTTCATCAATTCTTCACTTCTTCCTCATTTGGAGCATTGTAATGACCACCATGAGTGGCTAACTTCATTTTCTTGGGATTGGGTGCACTTCCTTTGAACTCTTTTGTGTCATGGTGATATTTTGATATATTAATCTATGTTTTGATGTTGTTATTCTTATCTTTTTTGCCTTGGAATGATTTATTCTTGATGTTTGGGATATGGCTGAAAAATATATATTGAACCCTAGATCATGGTAAGAATATTTGTTACATTAATTGTTAGGAATGGAATGAATGTATCAATTGCTTAACACCCTAAACCTAATGCTAGAAAATCTCTTATTTGTGTGTGAAATCAACATTTATTAGGTTTTCTTATGAATTTTATGTGTGAGGAATCAACATGGATGATTTAAGTAGGTGGCATCAACATTATTAGGTTAATTGATGATCTTAATTGGACATAGTCATTGCAAAAGAGGGAAAAGGAAGGAAGCCAATCCTAAGTGTCGTTAATTGATCTTTTCTAAACAAGTTACAGTTCTTTGTCATTTAATTTCAATTCAACTCTTTATGCAAAACTCATTTTGTTTTAATCCACTTAGTAAGCATATAATTGGGAATTTCCATTGAAACTGTTCCTCGTGGGATCGACTTTTATTTAATCGAAATACTATACTATGATTGATAATTTTGGTACGCTTGCCAATAATTCAACAATTATCCACTACTAAAGCTGAATATATTGCTACAGGTAGTTGTTGTGCTCAATCAATTTGGATTAAGAATCAATTAGAAGACTATAGTATACATTTAGAACATATTCCTTTAAAATGTGATAGCACTAGTGCCATAAATATGACCAAAAATCCCATTATGCTTTATAGAACAAAACATATAGAAATTATACATCATTTTATTAGGGATCATATAATTAAAGGGGATTGTAAAATTGAATATATCAATACAAATCAACAATTAGCTGATATTTTTACTAAACCTTTGTCTAGGGAAAGATTTTACACTATTAGAAATGAATTAGGCATAATACATATAAATTCTTCTGATTAAAAATTGGTCTGCATACAATCTGATAGAAATAATCGATTAAAATTCAATATAATCGATTAAATTACTTCCAAGGAGACAAAATAATCGATTAGTAATTGACATAATCGATTAGGTCATCTCTAGGAAGTTAATATAATCGATTAATAAAAAAAATAATCAATTAAATTATGTCGTTCAGGATTTTATAAGTTGCGCTGATAATCGATTATCAGTTAACATAATCGATTAATTAACCTTCTTCAGACTCTGATGCATGCTATTAATCGATTATCCACTTATATAATCAATTATTGAAAGTATAGAATTAATTCGATTAAAATCCTCTACACATCCTACTTTACTACTCTCCATTCTCTCACTCACTCATCTCTCCTCAAGCATTCATACACAAAAACCCTAGCCTCCACAACCTCTCTTGTCACTCTTTCTCTTCCATTTCTTCATCTTCTTACTCTATACACATGGCTTCCACTGCAAAACCCAAGAGGATGAAGAGGAATGCCTCCAAGAGACCACTAAGACCTACATCTGTAGAGGGTTGGCTAAGTGATGATGAACAAAGGGAAGAATTTCTCAACCACTGGAAGGAAAGAAGGCTCATAACCCATAAGTATATCTATATTTCCTTCTTCAGGCAAAATGGTTTCTTATTTCAAGATTTACTAGTGTATCAAGGATTAGAGAAATTCATTGAAATGAATGGAGTATTTTATCCTGATTTAGTTAAGGTCTTCTACTATAATATGAGAACTATAAATGGAGTTATTCATGCTAAGGTTAAAGGAGTAGATATTGCTTTAGATGAAGAAATTTGGATAAATGTAGCTGGATTTACAATAGGTGGTGAAAATGTCACTGGGGGATTTGAAAACTTTAACAAGTTAGTTGTATTTAGATCTTGCCTCAAGAATCCAAATACTGCTGAGGATTACTCAATTTATAAGACTGGTGGTATGAAGAAAGATGAAAGAATGCTAGCTTATGTAATAACCTGGATTCTTGTAGCTAGGGGGAGCAATCATGCTCAACCAACTTCCGAAGACATGTATATAATTCATGCTTTATAGTTTAGATTTCAAGTTGACTGGCCTGCTATTGTTAGTGATAACATGAGAAAATCCTATAGGCTTCCTTTCTATCCATTACCATATTTTGTATTTCTGTCTAAAGTATTTGAATACGTTGGTGTTAATGTGGATGGAGAATCCTTCACTATCATGAGCCATGCAAATGCCATAGGAAAATCTGCTCTTCATCATATGGGTTTGGTAAAGAGGGATGATGGATGATTCTTCAAAGATGAAGAAGAATTTGTTGATGAAGGGGATGAACCTATTCATGTTAATATCCTTGATCCCTCTGTTAGGAGTAACTTTTCTGCATTTGAATAGAGCATGTTAGAGAAGCTAGATAATATTCATCTATGGAAAAAGGATAAACATCAATATTATTGTTCCAGATTTGATGCATTGGATAATCAAGTCTAATCCATTATATCCATGTTGCAAAAGGAACAAGATGGTACTGAAGAAGATGAAAATGATAGTAATGGAATAGTCCAAATGTCCTCCAACGATGATTCATAATCTCTTCTTTATCTTATGTTTAAATATGCTTGGACAATTTCTATGATGCATTGTAATAATTAATTTTTACTTTAGCTGGTTTGTAACTAGATACTGATTATAACTCTGTTTTAAATATTATGTTATTACTTCTTCAACTGCATGTCTAACCTTTTTTTATTAAGTCCAAGAGGGAGAAAGTGTTTACAAAGGAAATAAATATTACTACTACTTATTGCTGATATTGGCATTGCTAATATTGACATTGCTGAGAAACTTTCACACTAATGAGTAACTTTCAAAATTATTATTTTTTTTTGTCTTTGATGGTTGGTCATCATCAAAAAAGGGGGAGATTGTTGATGAAGAGGGAAGATATTTGAAAAATCTCTTTTTGATGATGTCCAATGATAGATAGGTAGTTAGTATAAAGTCAAAACAATATAAACTTTCAAAGTAAAAATAATCAATTATATTAAAACTGAAGCATTAATAATCGATTAGATAAATGGTTAATCGATTATATGACTTAAAATTAAGTTTTCATAAGACGCGCTAATAATCGATTATGTGGTCACTTAATCGATTATTTGTCAAAAAATGTGTTTTAACATAATTCGCTAATATTCGATTAGATAAAAGGTTAATCAATTATATGAATTAAAATTAAGTTTTCATAAGACGCGCTAATAACCAATTATGTGGATTCTTAATCAATTATGTGCCAAAAATTTTCTTTTAACACAACGCACTAATAATTGATTATGTAAGCACCTAATCGATTATCTGGCTATTTTCAAATTATCACTACACTCAAATAATCGATTAGATAAATCTGCTAATTGATTATCTGTGACAGTTACAACAATTTTCTTTTTATAAAAAGATGTAAACTTTTTTTAATCAATATCAAATTTCAAATACAAATTAAAGCAATTAGAAAGAACATTTTGGGCATAAAAAAAGAGCATCATTCTGCAAAAGATTTTGAAGATCAACTTCAAAGAAAGTTTGTTTGGCTATAAAGTGCATAATTCTATAAATCCACGATGAATTTGTTTCATATCTTTCTTTTGTATCTTGTGTTAGACAAATGGCATCTAGAGGGGGGTGAATAGATGCACAAATTAAAATAGATGTCAAATTAAAAATTTATTTGTGAGTCAATAATTTGTTTGAACACAGATAAAACGGAAGCAATAATATAATCAGGAAAGGAGAAAGAGATAAGGGAAAGAGAAGAGTACATAGAGATTTATACTGGTTCGGGTATAGCCAACCCTACATCCAATTCCTAGTCAACTCTTAACATAAGAGTGACTCCCCATTCACTATCTTTCAAATTCAGTTTACAAATTACAATCAACTCAGCAGAAGAACCAGTAAAAATTAAACTAATTAAAAAGACAATCACCTCCTTAGAAACCCACTAAGGATGAACACCTCCCTATAATCCCACTAGGGATAAACACCTCCTCTGAAAAAATCAAAGGATGAAAACACCTCATTAGAATCCCACTAAGGATGAACACCTCCCTAGAATCACACTAGGGATGAACACCTCCTCTGAACAAATGAAAGGATGAAAACACCTCCTTAGAATCCCACTAAGGATGAACACCTCCCTAGAATCACACTAGGGATGAAAAACACCTCCTTTTCACCAATACAAAACGGATGAAGGTAATAAAAATAAGAACAGACACACCTGGGTAATGGAGACAACAAATTGTAGAAGCCTGTAGAATGTCAATCTCCAAGAACAAGTGTGATTAACAATGAAAGCACAGAAGGCAGTAGAGAAGAGGAATTTCTCAAAAGGTGTAAAATATCTCTGTTGCCTTGCTCAAAATTCTTTTCTCAAAACTGATTGAATGTAAATTGTATTTTCGAATTCTGTAATTGTATGTTTTTTATTTTTCATCAAAACTTAATTAAATAGAAAAATAGCATCAGAAAATGGTTGTTGGACATTAATAATATCATAGAGAAAATCAGGATGTATTCAAAAACATTTATTCTTTAAAACTGATATATTTTTCAAATTTGAATTGTCATAATTGATTATATTACCAGTATAATCAATTATGATAGAGAAAATCATTTTTCCATTTCTGATGCATCATAATTGATTATGATAGAGAAAAATATCATGTTATGAATTTTATCACACTTGCGCTTTGGAAGCTTATGCATAATATTACTTCATCAACTTGTACCTCCATATTCAGTATTCTAAGACTCTATCTAGTCTTCAGGAATCAACTTGGGCTTGCTTGAATCATCATTTTTATCAAAAACATATCTTGGGCATGTAAGGAAATGTTTCACATTTTCACCAACATCATAAATTCAGCTTGTCCTTAATTCATCTTGAATGATGTTTACTTGAATGTAGTTGACTTGAATCATCATCAAAATAATCTCTTGGGAATGTAGGGACATTTCCATCAATCTCCCTCTCATTCCTTTCAATCTCCCCCTTTTTTATGATGATCAAGGAAACATCTGAAATGAATTAAAATGCTTGACTCTATATAGCCAGCTCAAGATTAGCACAGATTTGTATCAAGTGTCAAAGTCTCTTAATATCCGCCTAGATATATTAATAACAAGACTCCCCCTAACTCATATGAGCAAAGACTTCTCTTAACTCCCCTTGTTTAATTTAGATAGGAAAGAATTTCACACAAATTTTAATTCATCAAAAAATCTCCCCCTGTTTCATTGATAATCATAAAAAATATTATAAGAAAAATTCTTCCCCTGTTTCAAACAGATTAATATAATCAAAATATCTCCCTGTTTCATTGATAATTATAAAAAAATATTATAAGAGAAAAAAATCTTCCCCTGTTTCACACAGATTAATATCATCAAAATATCTCCCTATTTCATTGATAATTATGAAAAATATTATAAGAGAAAAAAATCTCCCCCTGTTTCAAACAGATTAATATCATCAAAATATCTCCCTATTTCATTGATAATTATAAAAAATATTGCAATAGAAACTGAGAACAAATTTGTACATATTAGTACATAGATCAAGGTAGAGAAGATAATGCATTACAAAGTGTCATAGAGAAGAACATCATATTAAGGAGGCAATATCTATGATACCCAAGACAAATGAAGAGAGAAAAAGATAGGGGAATAAAATGATTATAGAGATAATGAAATGAAATGCAGTAGTTTCCCTCAATTGCAGTCTTCTTATTTAGGCAACTTTCAAATTCAAATGCACTCATATTCCAGATTTCAAATTTCAAATTCAAATTGCAATAAATTTCAAATTCAAATTTCAAATTTCAAATTCCAATTCAAATTCAATTTCAAAAATCTCAAACTGCAAAAATTTCAAATTTCAAAATCTCACACTACAAAATTTCAAATTTCAAAAATCTCAAATTGCAAAATTTCAAATTTCAAGAATCTCAAATTGCAAAATTTCACACTTTAATAATTTCAAATTTTCATAACTTCAAACTTTCAACATAATTGATTATGACAAGAAGACAAAAATTTCTGATTCTGGTAATCAATTAGATGCTCAAACTATCATCTAGACATGTATAAATACTTTGTTCCTTTAGGCACCCATTCATATTTGCCATTAGATATGCCAAAATGTTTTATGTAACATTTATTTGATGTATGACTTATTTTCATGCAATAAAAACATGGCACTCATTTTCTTTTTCAAGAATACCAACAGTATTTTCTAATGCATTAAACTTTTGCCTAAGTGCATTGTATTTCTTAGATAACATGGTAAAACCTTCATACATATCTTGATATTCTTTAAATAACTCATCATATTCATTTAAAAAATTTGTACTACTTACCTATGATGAGGCTTCATCATCACTTTTTGTTATCAAGCTAAGATTTGCTTCTTCTTCTCCATCACTGCTTTCGGAAGAACTCTCTTGTGTTGTGGAAGAATCATTATCCTCCCAAGCAATATAAGCTTTGCATTTGCTCTTATAGGTATCGTTCTTCTCTTTCTTCTTCTCTTTCATATCTTTCTTCTCTTTCTTAAGTTCCGGACAGTTTGGTTTGATATGACCAAGTTTTCCACATTCATAGCAATGAAATTTATTTGTTTTCTCCTTTCTTGGTTGTCTCTTTTTCCTGTTCTTCATAAAGCGAGAAAAATGTTTAACAAAAAGAGACATATCGGAATCCGAAAACTTACCTTCATTTTCGCTTTCGTCTTGTGAATATTTTTCTACTTTTAGAGCTATCGTCTTGACTTGATTCTATTCACCATTCTTTAACCTTTGTAGCTCTATCTCATGTTCTCGCAGCTTTCCAAATAGAGTAGCAATATTCATTTTTGTGATATCCTTTGATTCTGTAATAGCAGTGACCTTTGGTTGCCAATTCCTGTCTAAGGATTTTAAGATCTTTGTGCTCAACTCCTCATTGTCAAAACTTTTTCCTAATGCTTTCAAGTGATTTATTATATGTGTGAAGCGTGTTTAGAAATCCGTGATGCTTTCATTTTGCTGCACTTGAAATAATTCATACTCCTAGATGAGTGTGTTCTTACGTGCTCGCTTTACTTCATTTGTTCCTTCATGTGTTACTTCAAGAGTGTCCCATATTTCTTTTGCCGTCTTGCATTGTGAGACCCTGAAAAATTCATTACGAGTTAAGGCAGAAACAATAGCGTTTCGGGCTCTTACATTATAATGGGCACACTTGTTTTCATTCGGCGTCCATTGATCAAAAGTCTTTAAAATAGCTCCAGACTTCGTTGTTCTCATCGGAATGTAGGGACCGTTGAGTACAGCATCCCAAACACCGTAATCTAGTGTTTGTAAAATTATTTTCATTCTCGCCTTCCAAAATTGATAGTCTTCTCCTTCAAATAATGAAGGTCTGTTTATTGAGGCTCCTTCCCTATAAACCTGATTCTGCATACACATCTTGACAGATCGTTTAGAAATATCTTATCTAACCAAGCTTTGATACCACTTGTTAGACAAATGGCATCTAGATGGGGGTGAATAGATGCACAAATTAAAATAGATGTCAAATTAAAAATTTATTTGTGAGTCAATAATTTGTTTGAACACAGATAAAACGGAAGCGATAATATAATCAGGAAAAGAGAAAGAGATAAGGGAAAGAGAAGAACACACAGAGATTTATACTGATTCGAGTATAGCCAACCCTGCATCCAGTTCCCAGTCAACTCTTAACACAAGAGTGACTCCCCATTCACTATCTTTCAAATTCAGTTTACAAATTACAATTAACTTAGCAGAAGAACCAGTAAAAAGTAAATTAATTAAAAAGACAATCACCTCCTTAGAAACCCACTAAGGATGAACACATCCCTAGAATCCCACTAGGTATGAACACCTCCTATGAACAAATCAAAGGATGAAAACACCTCCTTAGAATCCCACTAAGGATGAACACCTCCCTAGAATCACACTAGGGATGAAAAACACCTCCTTTTCACCAATACAGAAAGGATGAAGGTAATAAAAATAAGAACAGACACACCTGGGTAATGGAGACAACAAATTATAGAAGCCTGTAGAATGTCAATCTCCAAGAACAAGTGTGATTAACAATGAAAGCACAGAAGGCAGTAGAGAAGAGGGTTTTCTCAAAAGGTGTAAAATATCTCTGTTGCCTTGCTCAAAATTCTTTTCTCAAAACTGATTGAATGTAAATTGTATCTTCGAATTCTGTAATTGTATGTTTTTTATTTTTCATCAAAACTTAATTAAATAGAAAAATAACATCAGAAAATGGTCGTTGGACATTAATAATATCATAGAGAAAATCAGGATGTATTAAAAAACATTATTCTTTAAAACGGATATATTTTTCAAATTTGAATTTCCATAATTGATTATATTACCAGTATAATCAATTATGACAGAGAAAATCATTTTTCCATTTCTGATGCATCATAATTGATTATGACAGAGAAAAATATCATGTTATGAATTTTATCACACTTGTGCTTTGGAGGCTTATGCATAATATTAATTCATTAACTTGTACCTCCATATCCAGTATTCTAAGACTCTATCTAGTCTTCAGGAATCATCTTCGGTTTGCTTGAATCATCATCTTTATCAAAAACATATCTTGGGCATGTAGGGAAATGTTTCACATTTTCACCAACGTCATAAATTTAGGTTGTCCTTAATTCATCTTGAATGGTGTTGACTTGAATGTAGTTGACTTGAATCATCATCAAAATAATCTCTTGGGAATGTAGGGACATTTCCATCAATCTCCCCCTCATTGCTTTCATCTTGTTCTTAAGTTTTGATGTATGTGAGGCTAACTACATCAGTGTAACTTGAAAACTGTGAGGTAGAACATTTTCAAGTATTGGGATCTTGATTAGAGGTTGTTGTAAATCAAGATCATTTGATTAGGTTATAATCTGCTTTAATGTGAAAAACTCCAAGCTAAGGTTGCTTGGTTAAAACTGGATGTAGATTCAAGAATAATCGAATCATTATAAATTTGTGAGTATTTTCTTCTTCTCCCTATCTTAGTATTCTTGTTTTCTGAAAACTGTGATATTTCTTTTGTAATTGATTATTAGAGAAAGTTTTCTAATAATTTATTAGAAATTCAAAATATTTTTTAAAACCCAATTCAACCACTCTCTCGGGAAGTTCTGTCATTAACATTTTATTAACACTAACATATATGGAATATGGCTTTAAGGCTAGCAATTATAATGGTTGTGTCCACGTATGAAAGTGAAAAGCTTGATTGATGCCTTGTGTGGATCATAGGTTATGGTCAAGGAGAAGTTTTACTTGGTCCATTGTGAGTATCCAATGTTCTTACCTTAATTTTGAGGTTGACCGAGCTCGGTTGAATGTCTTCCAAGTTGCTCTAAGGCATGATGAAGAAGAGGGAGGAATCATTTGCAATAGTCATTCAATATTTAAGTTCAAGTCAGTAAGTAAATATGTAGGAGGAAAATAAAAAAGTACTTCTGAAATAACAAAAGAAATACCAAACATTTTATACACTACTACAGAATGATCATTCAACGTCGGGTGTGGAAGGCATTCAACGTCGGTTCCAATGACGTCGTTGATTCAGGCGTCGTTGAATGTCAAAGGATTCTACGTCGGTTCAGAATACCCGACGTTGAAAGTGATATATATCTACGTCGGTTAACCAAATGTCCGTCATAGAAATTAGTAAATTCTACGTCGGTTATTGAACTAACCGACGTTGAAAGTCCTTTCTCGCTCAAGCGACCGGTGTACTCGCTTGAGCGACGAAGCCTTCAAACAAAGGGGACTCTCGGGTTTTGTATCGCTCAAGCGACCTCTGTATCGCTCAAGCGACCGACGTTACAACGTCGGTTAATGCAATAACCGACGTAGAATATCCCTTTTTTTTTTAAAATGTAGGTCTGTTTTAGTGCCACCAACAGTACATGACCTGCTGTAATCTCAGTCCAGACAGTATATTTATTTCAGCTAATCACTAATATATAAAATGATAGATATATATGTCAAAATCAGCCAAATTATGTACAAAATACACAAAAAATTATCAATCAATCCTATTCCTAACTACTTGTACAAACTTTTTTGCCCATTTGTTTCTAACCATGTCTATAGTATCCATAGGCAAAGGTTCTATATCTTTAAATGCCTGTAAGAAGTTCACAATAATAGAATGGTAAACCCTAAGCAATAAAAATAAAGGAATTGAATATAATAGCAAATGTCAACTTACCTCATTCCAACTATCCTGAATGCTACCAAAAATGATGAGCCACATCCAATACATTACATAGTAGCCGCACTCGTATCCTCCATTTTGTTTGTTACACTAAAAATGACTAAATATGTTAAAAATAACTATTAAATTTGAACATAAATTAATAGATAGTATAATATATATAAGGCTACTTACTTTGATAAAATTCCAATTTGGAGTCTGTGTTTTTACTTGTGTGTTTTCCACCTAATGTACTACAAACCTTTAGAGCACTATATATTGAAAAGAAGGGGGTTAGAAATAGAATAATCAAGATGTTTAGACATAATATAAGAAATACTTACTCGTTTACAATATTTTTTAGCTCCATGTCAGGTTTCCTTCCCAATGAGCAGAACCAACACACAAGATTACTGCTTTGGACAAATAACTAATAGGCTGCCAGTGGTTTACGTATATACACATGATTAGAATTTATTAAAAAAACTTGTGTAAAACCGGAAGAGGTTGGGATAACTTACGAATGATGGTATGCTCCAAGGTAAATATCTCTTTTAGAATCGGTGATCCAATTCTGCATGTAGCGAGAATTTGATCACGCTTATTCCAGGACTTTTGTATGGATTGAGGCTCGAAGAATCCATACACATGACCAATGCCCTGCTCCACTATCATTTCGTGCATCATCCTAAAATATGCCAATTTAAGTGAACTTATAGCTTATATATTTACTAAAATGAAAAGAATCATGAAAGATATGAACTTACAATGTCCAAAATTGTAAAACGACTATATTTAGACATTGATTGCCCATCCCAATCTCCAGGGCATCGGTGTGGGAAATGTATAGGGGGATATTGCTAGAAGCCATCCCAAATAATGTACAATCCCATGGAACTTGGAATGACTGCGAGATACAATTGTGGGGAAAGAGACAAGAGATCAAAAATTGGATTTGGAGAAGTCTCCACAAGCTGGTGTCTTCTCCTTAGATGCGAAGGAGTGGCAATAGCTTTACCCAAGTCTTTTGGCTGCCGAACATCCTACATATTTTATAAAATATAATCATAAACAATAAATCAATTTATTTATGTGTTAGATGTATTATAACCATACATATACATACCTTTGCCATTATTGACCTAACTAAATGTCGGGGCCAAGTAATGAAGGTCTGAAGGGCTTGGCCCACTGTCTGCACCTCTTCAGTGGGGATAGGGACACTAGCCGCAGCGTCAACCACCTTTTCAACCACTACTTTGACCAAGTTAGGATCCAAAGGCACATTGTGAATGGTTGAAGCCCCTTCATGAACTGATCCATGGGCCACTAGCCTTAGACCTTCATCTACCTCAACCCACAAGCCATATCGATCATCCTTTGTGGATTCGGGATGAATAGATGCCACCTCAAGTGTGACCTCGATAGTGGCTTCGGCCTAACTGCCCTTTGTGCTAACTCTTGGACCTACAAATACGAGTAAATTCCAATAAGGACTAAGATTTTAGAAACATAAGTCAAGTACCAATTTGTGGTTGAAAATGCACCTGATGGAGGATGAGCATCGGCAAATGAAGTACCCATGGAGGTCATACGCGGAGCTGCTCCTGCACACGTGCGGTGATGGTCTCCTCAAGTCGTGCGGCGATGGCGGAGTCAACTCTTCCTCCAATTTTGCCACGATGGCTGGTGTCAATTTCTCTATGAGAGTCATCTCCAAGGCGGCAATATCTTCTTGGCTCGGGGATGTGGAGGTGCGGATATCCTGTGATGGTGGTCCAAAATGCGTCGGACACCCACACCTTGGCCAACAGCTCGAACACGACCTGGATGTTACGGTTGTCCAATAGCGATGGTCAAGATATCCTAACGACCAGAAGGGATGAAAGTTCCCTCATGTACACTTGCTCCTCCAAGGCATCCTACATTATAAAAGTTAATTTTATTAATGAACAAGTTACATATAACTAATTCAAAGTAAATTAACTTCTTTTACTTACAATCCGAGCGGCAATTTCTCGGGCTTCCTGCGATGTCATGTCACCGGAAGGCTTTGTACGAGCCCTCTTCCACTTACGGTGACGTTTTGGAGGAGATGGTGGAGGAATCTGCTCTTCGCTTAAACCGAGAAGAGGCTAACTCCGACTGTCGAAGTCTCATCTTCTCCTCCATCATCTTCTTTGTCAATAGGTCGTACCCACCACGAGACGGAAGGTGGGGGCGACATTCTTGCTCTGAATGTCTTTTGCTTTTTGTCTTCTTTCCTGCAACATAATTGAACACAATATTAGATACACAACTCATTATAAAATGTTCAAGTCAATTAAGCAATTAACATTACCTCCCACTCACGAACCAGTCCTACTATGTACAAACTTCTTCCAAGTGTCCTCATCTATGCCATATCTTTGGCAAGGGATTAATCCCTTCCTAACTTTGTCCTCAGCATACACCTATTTAGTGGTCAATGTGGACTTGAACTGTCTCCACATTTTTGCTATGGTTGTCATTATCTTCCTCCTCACATCCTCAGAATTGACTATATCAAAGTGTTCCTACAGTAGCAAACAAGTTTTAGTTAACCAATTGATAATAATGTATAAACAATATAAACAACTAAATACACATACTTACAAGAAGATCTTGCCATAACAAGTTCTTCACAGTTTCCTCCACATGATCCCAAGTAGGATGGAGAATAGATATCTACACAACATAAACAACATAAGTATCAACAATATATTTGAAATGAAATTAACTTTGAAATAGAATAAATACCTTCTCTCTAGCTAGTGTACCCAAGTAGCTACTAAATTGGGTACTAAAGGGACCTGACACCTTGCCAGTCCTAGGATCAACAGACACAGATAACTTCTGGCCAGATATGTGTCTAACGGTCAAGCCTTTCAACCATGTAGATTGTCGACTCCTCTTACTGGAAAATTTCTTTCCAGATGCCTGAGGAGATGGTGGTGGATATGGTGGACGAGATGGTGAAGGACATGCCATTTACCTGTAATGAAAAAAACATAGAATTATATCAATACACATGCAAAGTCTCCTCAATTACATGTTAAAAAAATAAACAAATAGAAACATAACTTAGATTGTATTAATATTTTCCCATATGCCTTCATCATGGTCATTGCGAGTAGCATGAACAAAGTCCTCTTCCAATTGGGATATAGCAATAGGCAACCGTGGTGAATTTTGAATGTTAATAAAATCATCTAATTCTTCTCCATTCTCATTTGTGACATCAATCATTTTTCCTTTGAGGACAACTGACCACCTATCATTTGATGGATCAGTGACATAAAACACTTGTTTTGCCTGGTATGCCATTATGAAGGGTTCTTCCTTATGACCAATCTTGTTTATATCAATCAAAGTAAATCCCATTTGGTCTCTTTGGACACCAGTATTGATATCAACCCATTTACATTTAAATAAAGGCACTTTGAATTTAGTATAGTCGACCTCCCAAATCTCCTCAATGACTCCAAAGTAACTAATTGATGCCATGATGGGGTTTTTGTCCTTTGCACTAGAAAAGTGCATAGATGTTGCCTCAATAGATACTCCACTATTCTGGACTGTACTTTTGTCATCTTGTGCCTTCGTATAGAATGAGTATTTGTTAATGTCATACCCTTGCCAAGTTATAACATTATATCTAGGCCCATGTGCTAGCCATTTCAGTGTATCAGAGGCATTGTCACTTGAAAATATTTTTCTTTGAAACCAATTGATAAAGTTGTTGTTATGCTCTTTCATCAACCACCTTTCACCCATTTTGGGGTTTAGGTCCTTTAACATTGCTTTATGCGCATCTATGTAAGGAATAACCTCTTCTGTATTGTTCAAAATATACAAGTGGGCGGTGGTCAACTCTACATGATCTTTTGTTTGAATTCTAATACCACGAGTTCCCTTACCATTTAGCCTATCATCATGATGATTTCTAGGTACACCCATAGGTACGACTCTTGCCAAGTAATCTGAAAAAAATTCTATGGCTTCTTCTGCAATATACCGCTCAACAATTGAAGCTTCAGGCCTGTATGGATTTTTAGAATACCCTTTGAAGATCTTCATGTATCGCTCAATTGGGTACATCCACCTCAAATAAATCGGCCCACAAATTCGTATCTCCCTCACAACATGAACTATTAAGTGAATCATTATATCAAAGAATGATGGAGGAAAATACATCTCCAATTGACATAGCACAACCGTAGCCTCATTTTCCAACTCATCTAGTGATTTTTCATCGATAACCTTGGCACAAATAGAATTGAAGAAAAAACATAGTCGCATAATGGCATGTCTAACATTCTTAGGCAATATGTTACGTATAGCCACGGGTAACAACTGTTGCATCAAAACGTGACAATCATGGGACTTTAATCCAATTAACTTCAGATCTTTCATGGATACAAGACTCTTAATATTTTAAGAGTATCCTTATGGCACTTTAATACTTGCAAGACAATGACATAAACTACGTTTCTCCTTCTTTGACAAGGTGTGACATGCTGGTGGTAGATATGTTCTATTGCCTTCAGGCCTTGGATGTAATTCAGGACGTATTCCCATCTCACAAAGGTCTTGACGTGCTTTGATCCCATCCTTTGACTTTCCTTGAATGTTTAACAATGTGCCAATGAAACTATCACATACATTCTTCTCCACATGCATAACATCAATACAATGTCGTACTTCTAAATGGCTCCAATATGGAAGATCAAAGAAAATTGATCTCTTCTTCCACATGTTCTTGTCAGAAGACCTTTTTTGGGTCTTTCCAAATGTAATGCTTATGTTCTTCACTCGATCGTAAACTTCTAAACCAGTCAATGGTTCTCTGGCAATTTCATCCTCCTGTATGCCATTAAAAGCTTTCTTCAGTCTACGGTATGGATGGTCATGCGGGAGAAATTTTATGTGCCTGTTATAAACTGTCTTCTTTCCATGTTTCAATTGTATATAACTGGTCTCTTCTTCACAAATAGGACAAGCATAATGCCCCTTCACACTATACCCACTCAAGTTTCCATAGGCAGGGAAGTCATTAATGGTACAAAATAACATTGCATGCAACTTGAACTTCTGCTGCTGATACCCATCAAATGCATCTACTCCTTCCTCCCATAATAGTGTTAAGTCTTCTATCAAAGGACTCAAATACACATCTATGTCATTTCCTGGCTGTCTTGGACCTGAAATCATCATACACAACATGACATATTTGCGCTTCATGCATAACCATGGTGGAAGATTGTAAATTATCAATAAAACGGGCCATGAACTATGGTTACTACTTAAATTTCCAAAAGGATTCATCCCATCTGTTGCTAATCCAAGTCTAAGGTTTCTTGCATCACTACCAAAACTTGGAAATAGACGGTCAAAATTCTTCCATTGGGGAGAGTCAGATGGATGTCGCATTTGCCCATCACATGTTTTTCTCTTTGAATGCCAAATTAAATTTTCAGCATCTTCGTGAGCGTACAACCGCCTAAATCTTGGAATTATTGGAAGAAACCATAAAACTTTTGCAGGAGGACGTTTTTTACCACTCTCCTGACTACAATCATCACCATCCTTCGCTTTGTAACGTGATACACCACATGTTGGACATTGGTCTAAAGATGAGAATTCTTTCCTGTATAACACACAATCATTAGGGCAAGCATGTATCTTCCTATATTCTAAACCCATCGGACATAGTATCTTCTTCGCTTCATACATACGGTCCGGCAAGGTGTTATTGTCTGAGAGCATCTCCTTCAAAAGTTGGAGTAATTCATTAAAACTTGTATCACTCCAACCAAATTTTGCTTTTAGATTGACCAATCTTAACACAGATGACAATCGTGTGAAAGTTGTACATCCGGGATACAAAGGTGTCTCTGAATCGGTCCTCAATGTATCATATATAGATGCATGTGCTTCAAGAAAGCTCTCTTGACCCACATCACAAAGCATTTCCTCTATTCGATCTTCGTAGGTTACATCATCCTCAATAGTTTGTGATACTGTTGGAATATCAACCACTTCACCGTTCCATGTCCATATGGTGTAATTCTTCATCATCCCATCGCAAATAAGATGTTCCCGCGTTGTGTCCATCTCTTGTACTCTGCCATTTACACAATTAACGCATGGGCAATAGATTTTTCCATTCATTTTGGGAGCATTTTGTTCGGCAAATTTCAAAAAGGAGTCAACTCCATTCTCATACTCTTCTGACATGCGACTTGCATTGACCCAAGTTCGATCCATCTAACTACACAAAAAGGTTTGCCTAGATATTCAAGGTTTATTAGAAAAGGTTTAGCAAAACAATACAAAAAAAACGTGTACATCTCATTTCCCACATCAAGATTGGGAAAATAAAACGTGTACATCTACATGAAAGAGTATATACCGCTTCGAAACCGAAAACAAACTTCCAAAAGCCTAAACGAACCTATATCAAATCAAACCATACAAAATCATCCATCATCTTTCTAATGTTCATACGCAGGAAATGCTCTAAATAATCCATATTTATGTTAAATGCATGTTGTAAATCATCTATACAACTTAATCTAACCTGATGAGAAGGGGTTTCCTTAGGGAAACGAGAGCTACCACACACACGACAACAATGGGGGTACGCCGCGTAAGAGTGCGGCGAGTGGGCGCGAAGGGGCGCGAGGGGCGGAGCACGGCGGTGAGGACCGAGGCGGCAGAAACCACAGTGAGCCGAGGTAGCGGTGCACTGGCAGTGAGGACTGAAGGAGGAAGGTATGTGGGCACGAAGAAGAAGCGAGAAGAACAAGCTGCGCGCCTTGGAGTCTAGGTATCATAGGACATTCAACGTCGGTTATTAAAAAACCCGACGTGGATAATGCTTTCGACGTCGGGTAAATCATGGAGCCGAGCGTTGATTTTGGGATTTCAACGTCGGTTATATATAACAGACGTTAAATTTAAACATTTAACGTCGTCTGTCATCTAACCGACGTTATTTGTCCATTACTACGTCGGATTTTTTATAACCGACGTTAAATATTGTTTCTTAATTACAAGTTTGCCACCGCGTCTTGTACAACGTCGGTCTTCATAAAAACCAACGTTGGATGTTGTCGTAGTAAGTGTTTTCTGTAGTAGTGATAGAATAACGTTCAAATGACTATATGTGATTTGTGAGATATTATATACATCTTATATTAAAGAATATTCGTATACATAATTTAATATGATATATATATATATATATATATATATATATATATATATATAAACAATTAAAAGTAAGTAATTATGTTATTTCATGAACATAATTTTTTTTCAAAAATTATCTTGTATGTATAAAGCTTCCACTTCCTTTAAAATTATCTTTAAATTAAATTATATTTTGTAACTTATCAAAATGTCTCTTAAACTTTTAAATTTAAACAAGAAGGTAATATTTCAAGTACTCCTTATAAGCAAATCACTTCCCAAACAACTATGCTTATTTATTCTAACTGTTTTAATAATATAAAACTAAATTAATGTTTTATTTTTTTCTTATTGTAGTTTTAGCTGTTTATGGTTTTGCTTTATTTTTCACTTTTTATTTTTTTTCCATATGGTACTCTTCATTATTATAAAATATTTATGTTAACTTTTATTTTTTTATGTGGTTTCACTAGTACAGAAATCACTTTTAACATCGGTCTTTCCACATCGGTTCTTTAAGAGCCGATGTAGAAAGTGGATTCAAGACTTTCTACATCGGTTCCCGGATGAACCGATGTAGAAAACACTTCTACATCGGTTCTCAGATGAGCCGATGTAGAAAGTCATTTTATAAAATTAAGAGAAGCTGTCACTTGGCAAGATTCGAACCCGGTACCTTAGAGTCGAAGGCTGATACTCCAACCACTAAGCTACTAGGATTTTCGATAATAACTTATACATAAATTATATTTATATACAAATAAAAATATATATCCATGTAAATATATAAATATAAAATATATAAATACAAATACAAATATATTTATATATTTATATGTTGGATGTGAGAGCGCGCTCGAGAGTGAAAGTGTGTGTCAAGTGGGTTTTCAAAATTTGATGTCAAATTTGTGAGCGAGTCTCTTTATATGAATTTGTAATTTAATGATAGAATATAATCTTTATAATTTATTTATAATAATATAGCATATAATCTTTATACACTTACTAGAAAAATGGTTAATAGTGACAGAAATTAGTGACAGAAAAATTCAGTTTAATATATTTATAAAAAAATTAAAATTATTTTAATTCTTGAATTGATATTTTAAATTTATATTAATATTTTGGATAATTTAATAGTTAGATATATATTTTAAGTTTATATTAGTTATTTTTATATAAATTGTAAAGATTAAGTAAATTTATTTTAAAATTTAATTAAACATAATAATATAATATACTATTAACCATATTATTAGTTAGAAATTAATTTTAAGTTTTATCATATTTATTTGAAAAATATTTTTTAAAAATTTAAAATAATTAATTAAAATAAAGAAATTTAATTTAATAAATGTGTTAATATTATTAGTTATTAGAAAATTAAATTTATAATAATAATAATTATATAAAATTATAGAATTAATAAATGTTTACAGCTTGAGCGAAAATCCCTAGCTCGAGCGAAACGCCCCTGCACAAAATATGATCGGTCATAATTGCATTCGATCGATCATAATTGAACGATATCATAGCGGTTCCAGGTTAACCGCTATCTAAGTGAGTTTTAAAAGCGGTTCTGTGTAACCGCTATCTAAAATGTCTTTCGCTTGAGCGACAGTCTTCTCGCTCGAGCGAAACGCCCCTGCACAAAATTGGCATTCTCGGGTTGTGTTTCGCTTGAGCGACAATCCTATCGCTCGAGCGAAACGCCCCCTGCACATATAAAAATATAAATATATAAATATATTAATATATAAATATATCAATATATAAATATATATAAATATATTAATATATAAATATATCAATATATAAATATATATAAATATATTAATATATAAATATATCAATATATAAATATATATATATATATATATATATATATATATACAAATATATCAATATATCAATATTATCCCCTCATATATTAATATATCAATATTATCCCTTCATATATCGGTCATTGAATCGGTCACTAATATCAGTGACCAAGGAAATAGTGATCGATTCCAGTTGGTCACCGATCTGGTCACTGAATCGGTCATCGATTCGGTCACTAATTCGGTCAATGAATCGGTCACTCGAATCGGTCACTAAAATATATTTTAATTCCTCACATCCAACATATAAAATATATAAATATATTTGTATTTATATGTGATTTGTGAGATATTATATATATTTTATATTTATATATTTACATGGATATACATATTTTAATTTGTATATAAATATAATTTATGTATATAGTATATTATCATAAATATCCTAATAGCAATTAATGGTTGAAGTAATCATGCTTCGACTTTCAGGTACATGGTTCGAATTTTGCAATGACAATTCTCTTAATCTGATAATAAATCAAATTTCTTAAAAAATATAAATAATATAATAAATAATAAAAATATAACTTATAAAAGGGAGAGTAGACCTCTAGATCTAATAAGATAGGGTAATATTTGAGAGGAGTTATGAATAAATAAAATAAATAAAATATATAAAACATATTATGACTTATCTACATCTGGCTTCTTAGAATCAATGTAAAAGTAGATTAATGTTCTACATTTTTCTACATCGTAGTTCTTAGGAACCGATGTATGAATGTGCTGTACTTTCTACACTGTTGTATTTACATTCCGTATGGAACTCGATGTCAAAAGTCCATGAGATATCGATGTTAAAAGCTTGTTTTGTACTAGTGTTTTCGGATTGTAATATTTAATAGATTTTGGACTTTTTATTCATAAAACACTTGAATCCTCTATTTTTTATTCAATATTTTCATGTGTTACATGTCCTCATTCTTTTGTTTTGGTGGTAGGTTTCATAATATTCTAGCTATTTAATATTAAAAATAAAAAGTGTTTAATTCAAGATTTGTATTTTATTTATATATTGTAATTTTATTGTGTTTCTAATTGATATATAATTTTAACATTCGAAAATATGGGTGATTCAATCATTCATCTATAAGATGAAATTTCTCCTTTTATATTATCATTTTACTGTGTAGAATTTTAACATTTAATATACCAAATGACACTATTTTTTTTCTATGTCAAATACTCTAATCTCTAATAATAATGATAATATATTAAAATAAAACTCATGTCTTACCTATACATAAAAAATACATAATTTTAGTATACTGTTATTGGAAATTGACACCATTATTCAATTAAAAAACAGGTTGGTGTAAATTAAGGATGAATGAGTGGTTTTCAGTTTTTGGCATCAATTTGTGTGGAATGCCTTCATAGGATTGAAAATTGAACATTTTTCACTTTATTAATAAAATATTCCAAACAGATAAGTTCTCTCAAAAGTTCTCCTTCAAAACTTCACAAAACTCTTCTGAATTTTCCTAACTAATTTGTTAAGATGATTTTCAATTAATTTATCTATTTTAAGATTAATGGCTTATTTCAATCATCATCGTTATTGTATTATAAAAAAATTTCATATGGTGTATCATTTACTTTTAATATTTATAAAATTTATCAAACTGTTAAGGGTTTAACATAATAATCACATATTAAAATCAAAACATTTTTTTATAAAATGGCATCATTTGACTTTAATTTGTTTTTCTTTTAAAAAAATTTTACCCTGTATGTTATCAATAGGTTTAAAATTTAATAAATAAGTTAAATACGTGAATATTAAAAAAGAAATTTAAATAAAATTTATAAAACACATAATTAAATATTTGTTTTGTTTACGTATGTAAGTAATAGATTTGGATAATGTTTAAATATTAAGTAAATATAACTTTTTTTTGTTAAAATTTGTTTCGATATATTCTAGAATTTCAAAGTGGATAACATCTTTAATTTGTCGTGATTTTATCTTTAAAAGATAACAATCACCTCTTATGTTATGTAAGCACAAATATATTTTTTTTTTGAAATTTGTATCTATATACTCTAGAATATTAAAGTGGATAATATTTTTAGTTTATTATGATTTTGTCCTTAAAAGATATACTAGTGGGCTTAGAGAAGATGATGTATATAATTTGCCTTTGATTTCGACTTCTAAGCATTGTGGAACTTATGAATGTATACCACAGAACATAACCCCAAGTAAAGGACTAAGGGTATGAGTAAAACGAAAATTTATTATTTTCCATTTAAGAACAAATATATCCCTATTATCGTGTTTGAAATATTATTCATTTTGAAACTTTAGTATGTCACAGTTTTATCCTTAAAAGACGTCTTAATAGGTTCAGAGATGACGATGTATACAAATGATTCTGAATCTCAACTCTTAAGCGATATGAAATTTATAAACATAATTAAACGTATACTAATGGAATAATTATAAGCATATAATTTTTTTAGGAGAATCATTTTGAAATTAAAATATATGTAAATTATAAAAACAATAAATAAAATTGTACACAAGGAGTTAATATATCCAAATTTAAATTATTATTATTGATGAAGAGGAAAGATAAACTAGGAAATCTCTTTTTAACAATGTCAAGGTAGTTACGATAGTTAGTTTGTATAAAGTCAAACAAGTCAAACTTTGAATAATCAAATATGTTAAAATAACGCAGTAATAATCGATTAGATAAAGGGATAATCGATTATATGACTTAAAATTAATGAAAGCAATGAGGGGGAGATTGATAAAAATGTTCCTGTATTCCCAATAAATGATTTTGATGATGATTCAAGTCAACTACATTCAAGTCAACACCATTCAAGATGAATTTATGACGTAGGTGACAATGTGAAACAACTCCCTACATGCCCAATATATGTTTTTGATAAAGATGATGATTCAAGCAAGCTCAAGATGATTCCTGAAGACTAGATAGAGTCTTAGAATACTGGATATGGAGGTACAAGTTGATGAAGTAATATTATGCATAAGCCTCCAAAGCACAAGTGTGATAAAATTCATAACATGATATTTTTCACTGTCATAATTAATTATGATGCACCAAAAATGGAAAAATGATTTTCTCTATCATAATTAATTATACTGGTAATATAATCAATTATGGCAATTCAAATTTGAAAAATATATCCGTTTTAAAGAATAAATATTTTTGAATACATCTTGATTTTCTCTATGATATTATTAATGTCCAACGGCCATTTTCTGATGTTATTTTTCTATTTAATTAAGTTTTTATGAAAAAATAAAAAGCACACAATTACAAAATTTGAAAATACAATTTTACATTCAATCAGCTTTGAGAAAAGAATTTTGAGCAAGGCAACAGAGATATTTTACACCTTTTGAGAAAACTGTCTTCTGTGCTTTCATTGTTAATCACACTTGTTCTTGGAGATTGACATTCTACAGGCTTCTACAATTTGTTGTCTCCATTACCCAAGTGTGTCTGTTCTTATTTTTATTACCTTCATCCTTTTTGCATTGGTGGAAAAGAAGGTGTTTTTCATCCCTAGTATGATTCTAGGGAGGGGTTCTCCTTAGTGGGATTCTAGGGAGGGGTTCTCCTTAGTGGGATTCTAAGGAGGTGTTTTTCATCCTTTGATTTGTTCAGAGGAGGTGTTCATACCTAGTGGGATTCTAGGGAGATGTTCATCCTTAGTGGGTTTCTAAGGAGGTGATTGTCTTTTTAATTAGTTTACTTTTTACTGGTTCTTCTGCTGAGTTGATTGTAATCTGGAAACTGAATTTGAAAGATAGTGAATGGGGAGTCACTCTTGTGTTAAGAGTTGACTGGGAATTGGATGTAGTGTTGGCTATACCCAAACCAGTATAAATCTTTGTGTGCTCTTCTCTTTCCCTTATCTCTTTCTCTTTTCCTGATTATATTATTGCTTTCGCTTTAACAAATTATTGACTCACAAATAAATTTTTAATTTGACATCTATTTTAATTTGTGCATCTATTCCCCCCCTCTAGATGCCATTTGTCTAACAATTAAGTTTTCATAAGACACGCTAATAATCAATTATGTGGTCACCTAATCGATTATTTGTCAAAAATTTTGTTTCAACATAATGTGTTATTAATCGATTAGATAAAAGATTAATCGATTATATGACTTAAAATTAAATTTTCATAAGACGTGCTAATAATCGATTATGTAAGCACCTAATCAATTATCTGTATTTTCAAACTACCACTGCACTTATATAATCGATTAGATAAATATGTTAATCGATTATCTGTGACAGTTATAACAATTTTCTTTTAGATGCAAACTTTCTTTAATCAATATCTACTTTCAAATACAAAAAAAGTAATTAGAAAGATCGTTTTTTTTTTGCATCAAGGAAAGAGCATACTTCTAGAAAATACTTGGGATTTCAAATTGAAAGTAAAGTTGTTTGGCTATAAGGGTTTGATTGTTCTGTAAATTTCAGGTGAAAATGTTTCATATTCTTTTTTGTATCTTTGTTTCTAAACATTGATGTATGTGAGGCTAACTACATCTGCTTAACTTGAAAATTGTGAGGTAAAACATTTTCAATAACTGTGATCTTGATTATAGAGTGTTGTAAATCAAGATCAGTTGATTTGGTTATAAATGCTGCTATTAAATGTAAAACTTCGAGGCTAAGGTTACTTGGTTAAAACTGAATATAGATTCAAGAAGAATCGAATCAGTCTAAATTTGTATATTTTTTCTTCTTCTCTCTATTTTGGTATACTTGTTTTTTTATAAACTGTGATAATTCTTTCATAATTAATTATAGAAAAAAATTAAAATAATTTATTAAAAATTCAAATGATTTTTGAAAACCCAATTCACAATCCTTCTTGGGAAAGTTTTGTCATTAATATTTTATTAACAATTGTCAAATTTTACTTACCTCTTGATCAAATTAAATTAATATCAATCTTAAAATAGTGGTGAATCATGTCATAAAAAAACTAGATTTAAAAGTTATTAAAAATCATTTCAACGTTGATGTTGTGGTCATTTTTATTATTATTTTGATCAACCAGGAGTTTTCTTTTCTTCTTTTTTATTTTTTACACTGTTCTCATGTTCGAATAACTAAAGGGTCACTAAAGTTTTGAAATCTTTATAAGATCCTTGCATGAAAGGGGAATTTATAAAGGTAGGTTGGTGCAGTGATGTGCTGGCAAGAATTTTGAAATAAGGGTGGGTGTTCAAATTTGAAAGAGAAATAAATGTTAGGAATCCAGGTTTCATAACTGTGGCAATCACTTTTTGAAAATCTGGATAGGACAAATTGGTTTAACTGGTCTAATATAACATATTTTTAAATAATTAGATTTTAATTAAATATATAGATATAAAATCAATGAAATTGAAAAAATCAATTAAGATTTTAGGATGAATTATTTTTAGTAAAAAAAAATTCAAAAGTTTTTAATTTTTTATAAAAAAATAATATTTTTACACTTTTTATTTATCTCATATTAATCACATTAATTTTAAATAATAATTAATTATTATATTTTTATGTTGTTATTACTTATTTCCTCTCTAATATATTTTATATTTTTATTTTTATTATAATTTATGGCGATGATAACTCTTATTATTTTTCTTTTTATTTTAAATTGTGGTTAATAATAAATTTGTTATATAATAAAATATTATTTTATTAAATATAATTATAATTAATTAAACTTTAATTAAACCTTTAAACTTTAAATTTATATCTTCGTGGATTTGGTGTCTTATTTAATCTTAAAAGCATTTAACTTAAAAAATAATATAAATATTATGATAGTAAATTTTATAAAATTAGTTAAACTCATTTTATCTTATATAATTTAAATAGATAGAGTCTTCTAGTTCAAGAGAGTTACAACATTTAGAAGAGTAAAAAAAAATTATGATTTATGTTTCATTCATTATTGAAATTTAATTTTGACACTAAATTTGCAGCATATGCTTTTTCATTTTAACCGATGGGAGTAGTCAATTGTTAGTACGTGGTTAAATAAATCATTCTCATATTGTTGTATTTCAAGTTTCTCTTTATTTGTTTTTTAAATTTAAAAGTATTGTTACTTTGATTTATCATCTCATTACAAACACTTATTTATATATTTGATTTGATTCTCATATACCCATATTTAATCTTATATTGCCTAATTTATGTTAATGAGTTTTTATTTCTCACATTAAAAATGTTTTTTGTTAAAATTATGAGAATTTTCTTTTATCATTATTATTGTTATTTTATATTATTATTATTATTATTATTATTATTATTATTATTATTTTAATCACATATTTGAATGATATAAATTCAAATATAAGTAAATAATAAAACTTTTGCACTCTTTCTCAATTTTGGAAACTATGTAAATAGGTTCAGTTGTGGATTTTTGCTACTTAGTCTTTTTTATAATAATAGAAAAGGATGCAAAAAATTCCAATGATGATAAACATTTAAGATATAGAGTTCTAGTGGGTATGTTCATAAAGAAAGAGGTGACGTGAAAGTACGTATGAGAAAACAAATTGAGTATGATGTATAATGTTGTCATTCATATTTGTAATCATTGATGGGATAAGATGGGTTTGATGAAGATTAGTTATTCCTTTGAGAAAGTAAAGAGAATTGTGCAATTGAAATTATCGTAGAGACGAATATATAGAAGCCAAGTTAAGAAAATAGAAAAGGTTTTGCATGTATTGAAAGCAACGGGGGACATTGACGGAAATATCCCTCCATTCTTAAGAGATGATTTTGATTTTGATGGTGATTCAAGTCAATTATATTCAAGTTAACACCATTCCAGATGAATTAAGGACAAACTGAATTTAAGACGTTGGTGAAAATGTGAAACATTTCCCTACATGCCCAAGATATGGTTTTGATAAAGATGATGATTCAAGTAAGCTCAAGATGATTCATGAAGACTAGATAGAGTCTTAGAATATTGGATATAGAGGTACAAGTTGATGAAGTAATATTATGCATAAGCCTCAAAAGCACAAGTGTGATAAAATTCAAAACAGATATATTTTTCAAATTTAAATTGTCATAATTGATTATGTTACCAGTATAATCAATTATGACAGAGAAAATTATGTTTCCATTTCTGATGCATCATAATTGATTATGATAGTAAAAAATATCAAATTATGAATTTTATCACACTTGTGCTCTGGAGGCTTGTGCATAATATTAATTCATCCACTTGTACATCCATATCCAGTATTCTAAGACTCTATCTAGTCTTTAGGAATCATCTTGGGCTTGCTTGAATCATGATCTTTATCAAAAACATATCTTGGGCATGTAGGGAAATGTTTCACATTTTCACCAACGTCTTAAATTCAGCTTGTCCTTAATTCATCTTGAATGGTGTTGACTTGAATGTAGTTGACTTGAATCATCATCAAAATCAACTCTTGGGAATGTAGGGACATTTCCATCAATCTCCCCCTCATTGCTTTCAATCTCCCCTTTTTTGATGATGATCAAGGAAACACCTGAAATGAATTAAAATGCTTGACTCTATATAGTCAGCTCAAGATTAGCACAGATTAGACAAGATTTGTATCAAGTGTTAGAGTCTCTTAATCTCCCCATGAATATATTAATAACAAGACTCTCCCTAACTCATATGAGCAAAGACTTCTCTTAACTCCCCTTGTTTAATTTAGAGATAGGAAATAATTTCACACAAATTTTAATTCATCAAAAAATCTCCTCCTGTTTCATTGATAATCATAAAAAATATTATAAGAGAAAAAAATCTCCCCCTGTTTCACACAGATTAATATCATCAAAATATCTCTCTTTTTCATTGATAATTATGAAAAATGTTATAATAGAAACTGAGAACAAATTTGCACATATTAGTACATAAATCAAGGTAGAGAAGATAATGTATTACAAAGTGTCATAGATAAAAACATCATATTAAGGAGGCAATATCTAGGATACCTAATGTTGAAAATTCAAGGACTTGATGTTGCAAATAATGATCATGAAGAATGTTTATTTTGATGATGATCCAAGAGCTTAAAGACTTAGAGTATTGAAGATTGAAGATTGATGATTTCTGTATTGTAATAACTCTGTTTTAGTTTGATTGAGTCTGTAATTATAGAATCTAAGATAGCCGGTACATAGTCTGTAACTTAGAAGCTTCAAAAAGCTCAAATTTATCATTCAGGCTCGGCTTTAATCGATTAAATAGGTAAATAATCGATTAAAACAGTGAGAAAACCATTTTCTGTACAAACTCACTGCTTTAATCGATTAAACAGCAAAATAATCGATTATTTCGTACAGTTCCGTACAGATAATCGATTATTTCACCAAATAATCGATTAAACCAGTGAGTATTGGGTTCTGACGTATTTGGCTCTGTTTTAATCGATTATTACTCCAAATAATCGATTATTCCAGATATGTTTCGATTTTAAACTTCAAACAAACCCTATTTTCGAAAACCCAATTACCAAGAACCCTAGTTTCGAAATCCCCAAATCCTAAACCCTAATTTCCCTACTTAAACTCTCCTTTGGCACTCGAGAAAAAAAAAACAACATTTTCCATACAAAAGTTAAGTGCTGTGAGTGCCAGAGAACTGTTTGTTGCAAGGAAAGGGGGCTTTCTGAACCTGGTGTGGGCTAGAAGCGATAAGAATCACTAAGTGGAGTTCTTAGTGGATTGTGTGTTGTGCCGTCTCTGGGGAAAGCTGTTCTTCATCTCTTGTAGGTTTCAAGAGAGGTGTTATCTTTTACTTTATCTCTTCCATTGTAATTTGTATTGTAACAATTTGTTTATAGTGACAGCGTTAATCCTCTGTTGAGTGATTAGCAACTGGACGTAGGGTCTTTTGATCCGAACCAGTATAAATTTCCTGTGTAAGACTCTATCCCTTTCTCTATTTACATTTACACAGTTTTTAATCGGTAAAATTTGGGGAAAATTTTGAAAACCTAATTTTTATTAAGAAACCAATTCACCCCCCCCCCTCTTGGTTTTTGTCTGACCACGCGAACATTCCGCTGCGCGATTCTAACAAGTGGTATCAGAGCTTGCTTTGATAGTCAATCAAATATTTTCGAAAATGGCTGGACAAAATCAAACTTTTGCCGAAGGTGCGTCTATCAACAGACCCCCACTTTTTGCGGGTCAAAATTATCCTTTTTGGAAAGTACGTATGCAAATATTTTTAGAGTCTGTTGATAGAGGCGTTTGGGACGCAATTTTAAACGGTCCATTTGTTCCTAAAATTACAGAGAACGGTGTTGACGTTCTTAAACCTTTTGATAGATGGACTGCCGAAGAAAGTCGAAAAGCACAATTTGATGTTAGGGCTAGAAATATTATTTCATCTGCTCTAACCCTTGATGAGTTCTACAGAATTTCTATTTGTAAAAGTGCACAGGAAATGTGGGAAATGCTTAGAGTAACCCACGAAGGAACTGACGACGTCAAAAGAGCGCGTAAAAACTCCCTAATCCAAGAATACGAGATGTTCCGGATGCAACCCGGTGAAACGATTTTCGACGTTCAAAAGCGTTTCACTCATATTGTGAATCATCTCACCGGATTAGGTAAAGTATTTGACGTTGATGAATTAAATGTTAAAATTTTGAAATCTCTGGATAGGAAATGGCAACCTAAGGTGACGGCCATCTCGGAGTCACAAAATCTTGCCACTATGTCTATGGCGGCGTTATTTGGAAAGCTAAGGGAGCATGAGCTTGACCTTGGAAGGCTAAATGAGGAAGAGGGTCAATATCAAAAGAAGAACCTAGCTTTCAAGACCGAGATTTCAAAAAGCAAAAATAAGAAAGAAGAAGAAGAAGACTCCGAAAATGATGAAGAAGAGATGAGTCTTTTTATAAAGAAGTTCACCAAATTGATGAAAGCAAAAGGAAGACATCCTTTCAAAGGTAAGGGAAAGGTAAAAGAAAATTCTTCCGTTAATATAAAATGCTATGGTTGTGGTGAAACAGGGCATATGAAGACCGAATGCCCAAACAAGAAAAATGATGAACACAAGGGCAAAAAGCAATTCAAGAAGAAAGCATATATTGCTTGGGATGACAGTGATTCAAATTCAGAATCAAGCGACTCGGAAATAGAAGCAAACATTTGCTTAATGGAAAATGACAACATTTCTTCGGATTTTGAGGTTAGTGATTCCGATTCATCCTCTAGTGAAGCAAATGACCATGATGAATTGCAAAATGCTTATAATGAGTTATTTACTGCATTTATGAATATGAAAAACGAATTTAAAGTTGTAAAGAAAAATCTAAGAAGATCCGAAAAGGAAAATGAGTCCTTAAAATTGAAAATTGCATGTTTAGAAGAAAAGGAGGTAGCTAATACGAAAATTGTATGCTTAGATGAGAATAAGGACTTAGCTTGTGCAAATTGTAAAGAGCATGAATATGACATAGATATTCTTAACCATTTGCTTGACAAAGCCGAAAAAGAAATTGATGATCTTAAGAAGCATGAAATGGTAATTGCTCAAAATAATGTAAATCAAAGAGTTCCTTTGAAAAAGAGTAAAACTAAAAAGAAAAGAGTATGGGTAGAAAAAGGAACTAGAGCATGTCATGTTAATAATGTATCTTGTTCTAAAACTACCTCAAATGCATGCTTCTATTGTATGAAACAAGGTCACACTTCAAATAAGTGTAAAATTAAACATTTTGGTGTTCCTAAAGGAAAATATATTTGGGTTCCTATAGTTAAATGAATTGTTTGTCTCTTTTATTTATTCAAAGAAAATGGATCATTTAGTATGTTTTAAACAGAATGCTTAGGTAAAATCATTTTATCTTTTCTACTGCATGAAGGTTCTTCACTTAAAGATTTTGCGAAATGCCTCTAAAATCGTTTTAAACAACTAAAAACAAAGTATTTTTACAAAAGCTTTCTTAAACATGTTTTTAACTGATATAGTTTTGAAAGAACCGATTAAAATCACTTAGAATGTTCAAAGAAGTGTTTTTACAGTATTTTAATCGATACAACTTGTTTTTAATCGATTAAAACCATTTAGAACTCATTATGATCGATCAGAATACAAATATGACCGATCAGAATCAAATGTGATCGATCAGATTTTAATTATGAGCGGTCAGAATTTTTTTTCAATCGATTAAAACACGTTTCAATCGATTAAAATCACTTAAAGGGTCAGGATGATCGATCAGAATCCAATTATGACCGATCAGAATCAAATGTGATCGATCAGATTTTAATTATAAGCGATCATAACTTTTTCAATCGATTAAAACACATTTCAATCGATTAAAATCACTTAAAGGGTCAGGATGATCGATCAGAATCCAATTATGACCGATCAGAATCAGTTATGATCGATCAGAATTTAGTTATGACCGATCAGAACTCTTTTAATCGATTAAATCTCCTTTCAATCGATTAAAACAACTTAGAAATTTTCTACACAGCGTTTTAATCGATTAAAACTTATTTTTATCAGTTAAAATAACTTGAAAAGTTTTATAAGAAAGTTTTGCAGTATTTCAATCAATTGTTATGTTTTAAATAGAATGCTCATTAGGTCAATTATTAAATCTACTCCATATGAATTGTTTAATGGTAGAAAACCTAATGTTGCACATTTAAAGATTTTTGGATGTAAATGTTTTGTGCTAAATAATGGAAAGGACAATCTAGGAAAATTTGATTCAAAAGCCGATGAGGGCATTTTTCTAGGATATTCATTAAATAGCAAGGCATATAGAGTGTTTAATAGGAGAACTTTAAATATAGAAGAATCTATACATGTTACCTTTGATGAGATTGTAGACCTTGGGGGAAATCCTCTTGAGTCAAATAAAAGACTTGCAGGTGATGATGAATATATAAGGGAGGCTCTTGATGAACTGTATTTAGAAGATAATGAGCCTTCTCAAACTCCTCAATTAGCAAAGGAATGGCAATCACCTAGAGGACTCTCAATGGACAATATCATAGGTGATATCTCAAAAGGGGTAAGAACTAGAAATATGACAAATTTCTGTATGTCTATTGCTTTTGTGTCACAGATTGAACCTAAAAACATTGAGGAAGCACTTAAAGATGATCAATGGTGCATAGCCATGCAAGAAGAACTTAACCAATTTGAAAGGAATCAAGTCTGGGAATTAATTCCAAGAGAAGAGTCACATCAAGTCATTGGAACTAAATGGGTATTTAGAAATAAGCTTGATGAATATGGTAATATAACAAAGAATAAAGCCAGACTTGTTGCAAAAGGCTATTGTCAGGAGGAAGGTATAGATTATGATGAAACTTATGCTCCTGTTGCCAGGTTAGAGGCTATACGCCTACTTCTTGCTTATGCATCTATGATGAAATTTAAATTATATCAAATGGATGTTAAAAGTGCATTTTTAAATGGTTTTATCAAAGAAGAAGTATATGTAGAGCAACCCCCTGGATTTGAAGATTTTAATAATCCTAATCATATTTACAAATTAAAGAAAGCATTATATGGGTTAAAACAAGCTCCTAGATCTTGGTATGAAAGATTAAGTAGTTTCCTAACTGCAAATGATTTTTCAAGAGGAAGAATTGATTCTACACTGTTTATTAAGAAAGTTAAAGAACATATCTTATTGGTCCAGGTATATGTTGATGATATTATTTTTGGATCAACTCGATAATTCGTCGTGTGTAGAATTTGCTAAGATTATGCAGGGAGAGTTTGAAATGTCTATGATGGGAGAATTGACATTCTTCCTTGGACTTCAAATCAAGCAACTTAAAGATGGCACTTTCATCTCTCAAACTAAATACTGCAAGGAGATTCTCAAAAAGTTTGGTATGGACACCTCAAAGGAAGCTAACACACCCATGGGAACTTCATGCTATCTAGACAAGGATGAATCAGGTTTGGAAGTTAATCAAACTATGTATAGAGGTATGATAGGATCACTATTATACTTAACTGCAAGTAGACCTGATATTATGCATTCTGTCTGTGTGTGTGCTAGATTTCAGGCTTGTCCTAAAAAATCTCATCTAATTGCAGTAAAACATATTTTAAAATACTTAAAAGGAACTACTGGTTTTGGTTTGTGGTATCCGTCTGATGCTTGTATTAGTTTAATAGGATATTCTGATGCTGATTATGGTGGATGTAAAATTGATAGGAAAAGCACTAGTGGGATATGTCATTTGTTAGGTTCATCCTTAATATCATGGCATTCTAAGAAACAAGCATGTGTAGCTTTATCTACCACTGAAGCTGAATATATTGCAGCTGGTAGTTGTTGTGCTCAAATTCTGTGGATGAAACAACAATTAGAGGATTATAGCATATATTTAAATGACATTCCATTAATGTGTGATAATACGAGTGCAATCAATCTAACTAAGAATCCAGTAATGCACTCTAGGACTAAACATATTGAGATTAGACATCACTTTTTAAGAGATCATATCAGCAAAGGAAACTGTAAGATAGAGTATGTAGACACTAAACGTCAATTAGCAGATATATTTACTAAGCCTCTACCAAAGGATAGATTCTATGATCTTAGAAGAGACTTAGGGATATTAGAAATAGCTTAAATTCTGCTTAATTTGACTGTTTTTGGATGATTGTTATGTTAAAATTCGTGGTGTAGGATGTTCATAGGTTATTATGTGTAAAAACCACAAAAACTTGATGTAGCCTCTGGAATAATCGATTATTTCGTGAAATAATCGATTAAATGCCTCAGATAATCGATTATTTGCTGGAAATAATCGATTAAAGCTGTCTGATATCGAAATAATCGATTATTTTGAGATATAATCGATTAAATGCGACCAGTCTTGCCTCCTAGCCGTTGCCAACGGATATTTTGCCATGGAATCTCTTCTATATGACCGTTGGAAGTGTTTTCCCTATAAATAGAGACCTCTAGTTCAAGTATACTCACTTCTAAACTCTTGCAATCAAGTTTTTCTTGCAATCTATACTCTCTTTGCCTCATTATTCCCTCACTTGTCTCCAAATCTTCTTCATACTTCATCTATTCTTTCAAATGGCCTCATCCTCTCGCCCTAAGATTCCTACAAGAAGAAGATCTGCACCTTCTTCTCATTCCCGTCCTAATTCTGTTGAAGGATGGATTTCTGATACGGAAGGTCAACAGGAATTTCTGATGTACTGGAAGGAACGTGCCGTCATTTCTCCTAAATTCCTAATTGGTGAGCAATTCATTCATAGAGGATTTAACTTTCCTAATCTTCTTGAAATTCAAGGAGTTCTCCCATTTATCCAAATGCAAGGTACATACTATCCTGACTTAGTTAGGGTATTCTATTCTAGATTTAAGTTTAGGGATCAAATTGCTACATCCCGTGTAAAAGGGGTTACCATAATTCTAGATGATGATATTTGGGAAAACGTTGCCCACTTCCCCATTAGAGAAGATGTTATTAACGTTTATGGTGAGCTAGATGACTTTGATAGGTTCTTAGCTTATCGATCTTTTCTGCGGAATCCCTCTATGGAGATTGGGCGTATTCTTCATGCTGGACCTTTGAAGAAAGAAGAACGCATGATTCTTCATTTGCTTGTCTGGATTTTATGTCCCCGGGCCACAAATCATGCCCAATGCTCTTCTATTGATCTTCGCATTATTCATGCCATACTGAATAATGAACCTTTAGATTGGGGTGTTCTTGTCACAATGACAATGTTAAAGGCCAAACGTCATCCAACATTCAAAATTCCATATGCTCTTCTTGTATCCCGAATTCTTGAATATAAAGGAGTCAATGTCGAAGGTGAACAAGTTGTCCGAACTAATAACTTGAACCGCATGCTAGACAGCACATTGATTCATCTCCAAATGGTGCGGGTAAATGACATCTATGTTCATAAAGATGACGTCCAAAATCAAGGAGATGCAATTGAAGACTCTGATGAAGATATGCCTCCAGCAGCTGAGTTTCCCTCTACCCAAATCCAAAGTGTTGGAACATCCTCTTCGCATCAAGAAACAAGACAATCCATGGAAGATATGTTATCTGACATGAATCAAAGGATGCAATCGTTCTTCACTCTTTCTGGTGTACGGCATGAGGAGTTAATTCGCCGTATATCGGATGTAGATGATAAAGTGTTTCGTTTAGAGAATAGATTTGATGCACACTTTAATGATCATGATAGTGAAGAATTTTAAATTCTGTTATGTATTTTCTTTTGTTATTGTCTTGATGTTATAATGGATGAATGATTATGAAATAAAATATGATGCTTCTTTCATGCTATGATTAAGGGGGAGATTTCTCTAAATTATGCATATTTTGAGGGGGAGATCTAATGTTTGTTCTTTCAGAGTTCTTTTTGATTATAATCAAAATAGGGGGAGAAAAATTTAAAGCCTATATTCAATTTTAAATTTTATCTGGTATGTTTAATGTGTTTGTTAGTATGACAGATAAAACAGGTTATTACAAGGGCTTTAAAAAGATAATTTTGATCATCATCAAAAAGGGGGAGATTGTTGAACATTCAAGGACTTGATGTTGCAAATAATGATCATGAAGAATGTTGATTTTGATGATGATCCAAGAGCTTAAAGACTTAGAGTATTGAAGATTGAAGATTGATGATTTCTATATTGTAATAACTCTGTTTTAGTTTGATTGAGTCTCGTAATTATAGAATCTAAGATAGCCGGTACATAGTCTCGTAACTTAGAAGCTTCAAAAAGCTCAAATTTATCATTTAGGCTCGGCTTTAATCGATTAAATAGGTAAATAATCGATTAAAACAAGTGAGAAAACCATTTTTCGTACAAACTCACTGCTTTAATCGATTAAACAGCAAAATAATCGATTATTTCGTATACGTTCAGTATAGATAATCGATTATTTCACCAAATAATCGATTAAACCAGATGAGTATTGGGTTCTGACGTATTTGGCTCTGTTTTAATCGATTATTACTCCAAATAATCGATTATTCCAGTCTGTTTCTGATTTTAAACTTCAAACAAACCCTATTTTCGAAAACCCAATTACCAAGAACCCTAGTTTCGAAATCCCCAAATCCTAAACCCTAATTTCCCTACTTAAACTCTCCTTTGGCACTCAGAAAAAAAAAACAACATTTTCCATACAAAAGTTAAGTGCTGTGAGTGCCAGAGAACTGTTTGTTGCAAGGAAAGGGGGCTTTCTGAACCTGGTGTGGGCTAGAAGCGATAAGAATCACTAAGTGGAGTTCTTAGTGGATTGTGTGCTGTGCCGTCTCTGGGGAAAGCTGTTCTTCATCTCTTGTAGGTTTCAAGAGAGGTGTTATCTTTTACTTTATCTCTTCCATTGTAATTTGTATTGTAACAATTTGTTTATAGTGACAGCGTTAATCCTCTGTTGAGTGATTAGCAACTGGACGTAGGGTCTTTTGATCCGAACCAGTATAAATTTCCTGTGTAAGACTCTATCCCTTTCTCTATTTACATTTACACAGTTTTTTAATCGGTAAAATTTGGGGAAAATTTTGAAAACCTAATTTTTATTAAGAAACCAATTCACACCCCCTCTTGGTTTTTGTCCGACCACGCGAACATTCCGCTGCGCGATTCTAACACCTAAGACAAATGAAGAGTGAGAAAGATAGGGGAATAAAATGATTATAGAGATAATGGAATGAAATGCAGTAGTTTTCCCCAATTGCAGTTTTCTTATTTAGACAGCTTTCAAATTCAAATGCACTCATATTCCAGATTTCAAAATTCAAATTCAAATTGCAACAAATTTCAAATTTCAAATTTAAATTCCAACAAATTTCAAATTCAAATTTCTAATCCCAAATTTCAAATTCAAAATTCAAATTCCAATTCAAATTCAATTTCAAAAATCTCAAACTGCAAAAATTTCAAATTTCAAAATCTCAAACTACAAAATTTCAAATTTCAAAAATTTCAAATTGCAAAATTTCAAATTTCAAAAATCTCAAATTGCAAAATTTCAAATTTCAAAAATCTCATACTGCAAATTTAAAAAAAAATCTCAAACTGCAAAGTTTCAAATTTCAAAAATTTCAAATTGCAAAATTTCAAATTTTAAGAATCTCAAACTGTAAAATTTTAAAAAAAATCTCAAATTGCAAAATTTCAAATTTCAAGAATCTCAAACTGCAAAATTTCAAACTTTAATAATTTCAAATTTTCATAAATTCAAACTTTCAACATAATTGATTATGACAACAAGAAAAAAATTATAATTCTGATAATCAATTAGATGCTCAAATTATCATCTAGACATGTATAAATGCTTTGTTCCTTTAGGCACCCATTCATATTTGCCATTAGATATGCCAAAATGTTTTATGTAACATCTATTTGATGTATGACCTAATTTCATGCAATAAAAACATGTTGGTTTTATTTGAAAATGTCTAAATGTGTTTCTTAAAGTTTTTGAAACTGGTTTCACATCTGTTTTCCTTGACTCTTTCACAACAATAGTTTTATGAGGTTCTAGACTTTCTTTGGGTTTGTAACCAAGTCCAGCTTTGCTAGAATTTCCTCTTTGATAACCTAATATCGAATCAAGATTTTCAGAAGATTTTGAAAAATTGCTTATTATTTTCTCTAACTTGAAAATCTCATTTTCCAAAAGATTACAATTTTCACAAGGTTCAACAACTTCTTTATTTTTAGACAAAGTTTTAGATTTCTCAACATCTTTCTTTAAGCACTCATTTTATTTTTCAAGAATACCAACAATATTTTCTAATGCATTAAACTTTTTCCTAAGTGCATTGTATTTCGTAGATAACTTGGTAAAACCTTCATACATATCTCGATATTCTTTAAATAACTCATCACATTCATTTAAGGAATTTGTACTACTTACCTGTGATGAGGCTTCATCATCACTTTTTGTCATTAAGCAAAGATTTTCTTCTTCTTCTCCATCATTGCTTTCGGAAGAACTCTCTTGTGTTGTGGAAGAATCATTATCCTCCCAAGCAATATAAGTTTTGTGTTTGCTTTTATAGGTATCGTTCTTCTCTTTCTTCTTCTCTTTCTTAAGTTTCGGACAGTCTGGTTTGATATGACCAGGTTTTCCACATTCATAGCAATGGAATTTATTTGTTTTCTCCTTTCTTTGTTGTCTCTTTTTCCTGTTCTTCATAAAGCGAGAAAAATTTTTAACAAAAAGAGACATATCGGAATCCGAAAACTTACCTTCATTTTCGCTTTCGTCTTGTGAAGATTTTTCTACTTTTAGAGCTATCGTCTTGGTTTGATTCTATTCACTATTCTTTAACCTTTGTAGCTCCATCTCATGTTCTTGCAACTTTCCAAATAGAGTAGCAATATTCATTTTTGTGAGATCCTTTGATTCTGTAATAGCAGTGACCTTTGGTTGCCAATTCCTGTCTAAGGATTGCAAGATCTTTGTGTTCAACTCCTCATTGTCAAAACTCTTTCCTAATGCTTTCAAGTGATTTACTATATGTGTGAAGCGTGTTTGGAAATCTGTGATGCTTTCATTTTGCTGCATTTGAAATAATTCATACTCCTGGATGAGTGTGTTCTTACGTGCTTGTTTTACTTCATTTATTCCTTCATGTGTTACTTCAAGAGTGTCCAATATTTCTTTTGCCGTCTTGCATTGTGAGACCCTGAAAAATTTATTAGTTAAGGCAGAAACAATAACATTTCGGGCTCTTACATCATATTGGACACGCTTGTTTTCATCCGGAGTCCATTGATCAAAAGTCTTCGAAACAACTCCAGACTCCGTTGTTCTCATCAGAATGTAGGGACCATTGAGTACAACATCCCAAACACCATAATCTAGTGTTTGTAAAAATATTTCCATTCTCGCTTTCCAAAACTGATAGTCTTCTCCTTCAAATGGTGGTGGTCTGTTTATTGAAGCTCCTTCCCTGTAAACCTGATTCTGCATAGACATCTTGACAGATCGTTTAGAAATATCTTATCTAACCAAGCTTTGATACCACTTGTTAGACAAATGGCATATAGAGGGGGGTGAACAGATGCACAAATTAAAATAGATGTCAAATTAAAAATTTATTTGTGAGTCAATAATTTGTTTGAACACAGATAAAGCGGAAGCGATAATATAATCAGGAAAAGAGAAAGAGATAGGGGAAAGATAAGAACACACAGAGATTTATACTGGTTCGGGTATAGCCAACCCTACATCCAGTTTCCAGTTAACTCTTAACACAAGAGTGACTCCCCATTCACTATCTTTCAAATTCAGTTTACAAATTATAATCAACTCAACAGAAGAACCAGTAAAAAGTAAACTAATTAAAAAGACAATCACCTCCTTAGAAACCCACTAAGGATGAACACCTCCCTAGAATCCCACTAGGGATGAACACCTCCTCTGAATAAATCAAAGTTGAAAACACCTCCTTAGAATCCCACTAAGGATGAACACCTCCCTAGAATCACACTAGGGAAAAAACACCTCCTTTTCACCAATACAGAAAGGATGAAGGTAATAAAAATAAGAACAGACACACCTGGGTAATGGAGACAACAAATTATAGAAGCATGTAGAATGCCAATCTCCAAGAACAAGTGTGATTAACAATGAAAGCACAAAAGGCAGTAGAGAAGAAGGTTTTTTCAAAAGGTGTAAAATATCTCTGTTGTCTTGCTCATAATTCTTTTCTCAAAACTGATTGAATGTAAATTGTATTTTCGAATTTTGTAATTGTGTATTTTTGATTTTTCATCAAAACTTAATTAAATAGAAAAATAGCATCAGAAAATGGTCGTTGAACATTAATATTTTTGTGAATAAAAATCAGGATATATTCAAAAATATTTATTCTTCAAAACAGATATATTTTTTAAATTTGAATTGTCATAATTGATTATGTTACCAGTATAATCAATTATGACAGAGAAAATTATTTTTCCATTTCTGATGCATCATAATTGATTATGACAGTGAAAAATATCACGATATGAATTTTATCACACTTGTGATTTGGAGACTTATGCATAATATTACTTCATCAACTTGTACCTCCATATCCAGTATTCTAAGACTCTATCTAGTCTTCAGGAATCATCTTGGGCTTGCTTGAATCATCATCTTTATCAAAAACATATCTTGGGCATGTAGGGAAATGTTTCACATTTTCACCAACGTCTTAAATTCAGCTTGTCCTTAATTCATCTTGAATGGTGTTGACTTGAATGTAGTTGACTTGAATCATCATCAAAATCATCTCTTGGAAATTGTTAGAAAAGTAGTTTTAGATCAAGAGGGGGGGTGAATTGATCTTTGAAAGTTTTTCGCAAATAACAGATTATCTATTTGTAAAAATAAGATTTCAGATCTGTTCTTGAATCACAAAGCAAGCAATCAAAAATAAACGCAGCAACAGAATTAAAAGAGGAGAAAGGTTTAGAAAGATATCACCGGTGTTTATACTGGTTCACCCAATACCAGGGCTACGTCCAGTCTGCAGCCAAATTCCAGCTGGGTTCCACTAGATCAAATGTTTTACAGATTACAATCTTACACTTAATCTACCACAAGAACCAGAATTCCAGTTCCTGCACCTAACCTTTCACCAAGAACCAAATTCCAGTTCTTGACAACCTCTACAATCAAATTCCAGCTGCAGAGAAACCAGTGCCCACAATTCCAGGCACCAAACAATACAAAAAGAATGTAAAGAATTGAAAAGAAGAAACTAGAATGCTCAAACCAGTTTTATGCAATTTTGCAGTGTGTTTCTTCTTCAAAAGAAAGCAATTTGCCTCAAGAAAGAATTTCAAAGAACTTCACAAAAACTGGCGCGAATCTTTCTTGAAAGAGTGCTAAAGTTTGCTTGCTTGATTGCTAAAGATTGATGTTCAATTGTTGTGTTTAAAATGTTCAAGCCAAACTGTTTTTATAGAAGATTTTCAAAACTACTGGTTTAATTAATCTGTTAAAAAATCTTTTAATCTGTTAAAAGTGTAGTTTTAATCTGTTAAAACTTCTTTTAATCCATTAAAGCGTTCTTGATTATTTAACAGATTTGTTTTAACTGATACAACAACGTTTGTATCAATTAAAACTCTTTACAAAAAAATCTTCTAATTTGATTTAATCTATTGTTTCGTGTTTCAATGATTAATATACTGCAAAACTTTATTGTAAAATTTTCCAAGTGATTTTAACTGATAAAAATAAGTTTTAATCGATTAAAACTTTGTGTAGAAATTTTCTAAGTTGTTTTAATCGATTGAAAAAACTCTGATCGGTCATAACTCAATTCTGATCGATCATATCTGATTCTGATCGGTCATAACTCAGTTCTGATCGATCATATCTGATTCTGATTGGTCATAATTGCATTCTGATCGATCATCCTGAATGTTAAGTGGATTTAATCGATTAAAACCAAGTTGTATCGATTAAAATACTGCAAAAACACTTCTCTTAACATTTTAAGTGATTTTAATCGGTTATGTCGAAGCTTTATCAGTTAAAACACTGACAGAAGGTTTTCAAAACTTTCTTTAATGAAAACAACCAGTTATTTCGAAAAAACTTGTTTAAGAAAGCTTTTGTTAAAATACTTTGTTTTTAACTGCTTAAACGGTTTTAGAGGCATTTTGCAAAATCTTTTAAGTGAAGAAACCTCATGCAGCAGAAAAGATAAAAATGATTATACCTAAGCATAGCTGTGGACACACTAATCTCTCTACTCTTTTATCTAAGTGACTGTTGACCGTTACAAAGTTGACTTTGACTTTATCTTTGACTTCATCAAATCAACAGGATCTTTGTCAGAGTATTTCAATAAGATCTTCATCACTTTTAGTCTCCCCCTATTTGATGAAGACAAACACCACTTTGAATAATAACTCTGCAAAAGAAGTCACTTGATAAAACAGATTAGTGAGTAATAAAGAAATGAATTATTTTCCTATTTCTCCCCCTAAATTGTTGCTTCCTAAATAAAGAATCATTTCTGATCAAAAGTAAAGCAACTAAAGCAACTATTCTCCCCCTTTTGACTTCATAAAAAAAAAATAGGGAACAGAAGAGAAACAATGCAAATGTATGTAATAAGTTTGAGATTTTGAAAATTGAGAAGAAAAAAAATGAATACGATATCTTACTCATGTAAAGATCAATCAAAGTTGATTCAAACTTATCTTCATTAACACGTTTGTAATGAATACAATTAACACGTGTAAAGATAAGGGAATCATGCTTTAGTAGCATGTTACAAGAACAGCCATTAACTAAAGCCTTTAATTTTTCTTTCCAGAATAAAAATCGATTAAAAACATAACAAAATTGATTAAAAAGTTCTTGTTTAATGATTTTAATCGATTGAAATAAAGGTTTAATCGATTAAAACAATGAAGGACTTCGAAAGTATGAAACATAAGTGCATTTAATCGATTAATTCGACATTTAATCGATTAAAACAGTAAAGAAAAATGTTGTATAAATTCTTTTAATCGATTTAAAGTTTGTTTGTATCGATTAAAACGGCCAGTTTTGAAATCTTAGTAATGTTTGATGTATTTGTCATGCCTAATCCAGTGCAAATTTTGTAAAACCGATCATTTAGAAAAGTGTTTTACAATAATATCAACTACATCGATTAACTTTTAACCAATAGATCCATCAAAATCCGAATAGAATCTTATTTAGCTAATTCAACTGATGTAAACTAGTTTTAGTTGATTAAATCCATTTTGTATCAGCTAAAAATATCAGGGATCTATTTAAAATTCTATCTAGGTTTTCCTAATTCGACTTAAAACCTACATTATATTAATCACAGCTAAAAATATTGTTTCTGGTTAATAACCAGTTAATATTACAGTCCATAAAAGAGATTTTAGAAGTAACAGAAATATGACGTAAAGAGAGAAAAAAAAAGATAAGAATGGACCCTTTCTGTCCGAACAAAAAACTCAATCATCCCTAGTTGCCTTGGTTCCACAATAACATCTGAAACTCCTTTAGAATTATTGAAAGATCCACTTGTTGATTTGTTGTTAGGGATGCCAGATCATCAGTATAAAATTGATCCCTGTACTGCCAATAAAACACACATACCCTGTGCCAATCTTTCCATTCAATTCTTGAATTTCTGTCTCAGATTTGTCTCCTTACAGTATCACCTCGTGACCTTGATGATTAAAACGAATTATCAATGTTGCACAATTCCAATGAATTTCACCACGAGTCTTGAACCAATGCATGCCCAAAATTATTCCAAATGTATTGCTAGGTAATACCAAGAAATTTAATGTAAACGTGTGTTCATTGAATCTCCAAGTTATCTGTTCGCACTTCCTAGTAATCAACAACTTATTATCAGAAGCAACCATTACTGAAAAAATCCTTGATAAACTATGTTTTCAGTTCCAACAACTTGACCCATTTGTCACTAATGAAATTATGTGTACTCCCAGAGTCTATAAGAAAAGGGACAGTCTACTTCTTGATAATTTCTTTGATTTGCAATGTATTACCACCCAACATTCCATGTAAAGTATTAAGAGAAATGTAGACATCTGCATCTTGAATCATGTCTATGTTGTTGTCAAAATATAGTTTGTTCTTCCTCAAAGTCCATGTCTTACACTACATCGGCCTTAATTTCTTCCTGGGCAAAGAAGATAGCGTTGGGCTTACCCCAAACTTTACATTTCAACTTATGCATATAACCTACACAATCCCTTTGCAATCATGTCAGTAACTTCCTTTCTAAATATGGAAGTTGAGGTGCTACCTTTCGAATTGGTAGTTGCTGAAACAAACACCTAAAGCTTCAAACTGGTTGTAGAATGACTCTGCTACAAATTAACTGGAGCTGACCTTGTTTGTGTTTCCGAATTGGACTCTTGTTTGCAACAATTTATTTTCGAAAACTTTTAAAATTACCTTTTGAAGTCTTGCAAGATGCATACCTTCTTGCAGAGACTGTGGTTTATGAATTCTCACAGATTTTTCCAGTTTAGTTTTCATACCTTCCAAACATTCTCCCAAATCTTCCTCTTGTTGCAATCTTGATAATTCAACAATATCCTCAAAAGCACGATCATCAAATCGATATGACATATCTTGTGATATTTGTTCCCAAGATTTATTCTTGAAACTGGGTTGATGCATGCAATGTCGCTGCCATGAAAAAGCCTCTCCATCCATGGATAACAACAATAACTTTCCCACATTATGCCACTAGTCTAGTTTCCAATTCAAAGATTTGTTCAGCCTTCGCTTTCCAATCATGAAAATTTGTGCCATTGAAAGGAAATTGGATGTTTCATAACAGACTACCCGAATCAGACATGTCCGAAACTCATTCGGCATTATTCATGATTGTCTGGCCGCTATTTATGACTGTAATGGAAGAAACTAAATTTTCTAATGTATACTACAGTGAAATAATCGATTAATTCATAAAGGAATCGATTAGTCTTGTACAGAATGAAATTAATAAAATGATAACAGAATTTAAATCGATTAAAACGAAAAAGAATCGATTAAATTTGACATCTTAGTGTTTTTAGTTGATATAAATCCTTTTTAATCGATTAAAACAGCTAAACTCAAATCCTGAGAACATTTTAATCGATTAATTCGCATTTCAATCGATTAAAAGTGTACGGACAGATTTTCTGATATTCTCTGTAAGATATTTTAATCGATTAATACTTGTTTTATATCAATTAAAACATTCAGTTAATGAAATAAGAACCTGATTTGCAGTTTTGAATACCAAGGGACTTCCAGATTTTGTTCCTGCAAAACAAATTTAACATGTTTCTGGTACCCTTTATAATTACTGGGTCCAATTAGGTTATTTGAAATGTCTTTAACTTTGGAATCCATTTCATTCTTCCTTTAGGTATGGCATATTTCTTAATTCTACAATATTTAACAGAATGCCCTTTTTTCATGCAATAAAAACATTTACCAAACGGAGACGAAACAGATTTACTATATGCAAAATAATTTTTAAATGCTCTGGTTTTCTTTCCAATAAACGGTGTAAAACCTATGCCACCACGGTCAATAACTAATTTCTGATAATCAAGTATCATATCAAGACTAGTCTTTCCTTGTGCTAGTTTAGATGCAGTTTTTATTAAGTATGATAATCTTTTTTGTAACTCAAGACAGTTTTTACAATCTTTAACATTACACATGAAATCAGAATTATTATCTAATTCCAAATTTTCATTTTTGGTTTCTTCATCAACTATTTTCTTATCAAGAATAGTGATCTTGTTTTCTAATAAACTATTCATGCTTTTTAATCTTTTGTTTTCAGTTTCTAATTTTTTTGCTACTGCATGCATTTCATAAAAAGCATCTTGTAATGAACTATAATTCATAGAGTCAGAACTTACACTGGTTTTTGGTGAATCCGAGTTGACCATTAGGCATATCTCTGTTGTTTCTTCATAGGTCATTTCAAGAATCTTCCACATTTGTGCAGCAGTCTGACAGTGTGCTATCTTGAAAAAATCGTTTCTGTTAAGTGCAGATATGATAATATTTTTGGCAATACAATCATCCTGGATTAATTTCTTTTCACAGTCATTTGAGCTAGACCAATCTTTGTTAATGATATCAGTTTTTTGTTCAATGATATTCCAAACATTTATACTAACAGATTCAATAAAGATCTTCATCCTAATCTTCCAAAAAGGATAATCTGTTCCACAAAACAGTGGAGGTCTATCAATACACGCACCCTCAGAAAATTTGTTTCCAGCCATGGATCGAAGAACTTGAATAACTCTCAAGAACCTCGCTCTGATGCCAATTGTTAGAAAAGTAGTTTTAGATCAAGAGGGGGGGTGAATTGATCTTTGAAAGTTTTTCGCAAATAACAGATTATCTATTTGTAAAAATAAGATTTCAGATCTGTTCTTGAATCACAAAGCAAGCAATCAAAAATAAACGCAGCAACAGAATTAAAAGAGGAGAAAGGTTTAGAAAGATATCACCGGTGTTTATACTGGTTCACCCAATACCAAGGCTACGTCTAGTCTCCAGCCAAATTCCAGCTGGGTTCCACTAGATCAAATGTTTTACAGATTACAATCTTACACTTAATCTACCACAAGAACCACAATTCCAGTTCCTGCACCTAACCTTTCGCCAAGAACCAAATTCCAGTTCTTGACAACCTCTACAACCAAATTCCAGCTGCAGAGAAACCAGTGCCCACAATTCCAGGCACCAAACAATACAAAAAGAATGTAAAGAATTGAAAAGAAGAAACTAGAATGCTCAAACCAGTTTTATGTAATTCTGCAGTGTGTTTCTTCTTCAAAAGAAAGCAATTTTCCTCAAGAAAGAATTTCAAAGAACTTCACAAAAACTGGCGCGAATCTTTCTTGAAAGAGTGCTAAAGTTTGCTTGCTTGATTGCTGAATATTGATGTTCAATTGTTGTGTTTTAAATGTTCAAGCCAAACTATTTTTATAGAAGATTTTCAAAACTGCTGGTTTAATTAATCTGTTAAAAAATCTTTTAATCTGTTAAAAGTGTAGTTTTAATCTGTTAAAACTTCTTTTAATCCATTAAAGCGTTCTTGATTATTTAACAGATTTGTTTTAACTGATACGACAATGTTTGTATCAATTAAAACTCTTTACAAAAAAATCTTCTAATTTGATTTAATCGATTGTTTCGTGTTTCAATCGATTAATATACTACAAAACTTTATTGTAAAATTTTCCAAGTGATTTTAACTGATAAAAAATAAGTTTTAATCGATTAAAACTTTGTGTAGAAATTTTCTAAGTTGTTTTAATCGATTGAAACGTGTTTTCATCGATTGAAAAAACTCTGATCGATCATAACTCAATTCTGATCGATCATATCTGATTCTGATCGGTCATAACTCAGTTCTGATCGATCATATCTGATTCTGATTGGTCATAATTGCATTCTGATCGATCATCCTGAATGTTAAGTGGATTTAATAGATTAAAACCAAGTTGTATCGATTAAAATACTGCAAAAACACTTCTCTTAACATTTTAAGTGATTTTAATCGGTTATGTCGAAGCTTTATCAGCTAAAACACTGACAGAAGGTTTTCAAAACTTTCTTTAATGAAAACAATCGGTTATTTCGAAAAAACTTGTTTAAGAAAGCTTTTGTTAAAATACTTTGTTTTTAACTGCTTAAACGGTTTTAGAGGCATTTTGCAAAATCTTTTAAGTGAAGAAACCTCATGCAGCAAAAAAGATAAAAATGATTATACCTAAGCATAGCTGTGGACACACTAATCTCTCTACTCTTTTATCTAAGTGACTGTTAACCGCTACAAAGTTGACTTTGACTTTATCTTTGACTTCATCAAATCAACAGGATCTTTGTCATTGTATTTCAATAAGATCTTCATCACTTTCAATGTAGGGACATTTCCATCAATTTCCCCCTCATTGCTTTCAATCTCCCCCTTTTTGATGAAGATCAAGGAAACACCTAAAATGAATTAAAATGCTTGACTCTATATAGCCAGCTCAAGATTAGCACAGATTAGCACAGGTTTGTATCAAGTGTCAGAGTCTCTTAATCTTCCCCTGGATATATTAATAACAAGACTCCCCCTAACTCATATGAGCAAAGACTTCTCTTAACTCCCCTTGTTTAATTTAGAGATAGGAAATAATTTCACACAGATTTTTATTCACAAAAATATTAATGTTCAACGACCATTTTCTGATGCTATTTTTCTATTTAATTAAATTTTGATGAAAAATCAAAAACACACAATTACAGAATTCGAAAATACAATTTACATTCAATCAGTTTTGAGAAAAGAATTCTGAGCAAGGCAACAGAAATATTTTACACCTTTTGAGAAAACCCTCTTCTCCACTATCTTCTGTTCTTTCATTGTTAATCACACTTGTTCTTGGAGATTGGCATTCTACAGACTTCTATAATTTGTTGTCTCCATTACCTAGGTGTGTCTGTTCTTATTTTTATTACCTTCATTCTTTTTGTATTGGTGAAAAGGAGGTGTTTTTTCCCTAGTGTGATTCTAGGGAGGTGTTCATCCTTAGTGGGATTTTAAGGAGGTGTTTTTCATCTGTTGAAAGTCTCACATCGCCTACCTCATGTCATTTGGTATGGTTTAAATACATGTTAGGCTAATCCACATATTGCCAATTGGTTTTATGTTGGAACCTTAACATGGTATCAGAGCCTGGTTATCTTCTGGTATGTCGTCTTCGCAAATCCCTATATGGCCTAAAACAGTCTCTTAGGGCTTGGTTTGGAAAGTTTAGCAAGGTTGTTCAACAATTTGGTATGACTCGGTGTGAATCAGATCATTCTGTCTTTTATCGACACTCGAGTGCTGGATGTGTTTACTTGATAGTATATGTTGATGACATCGTTCTTACAGGTAATGACAACCATGGCATCTCTCAGTTGAAACAACATCTCTATCACCATTTTCAGACCAAAGATCTTGGCAAACTTAGATATTTCTTGGGTATTGAGGTGGCACAGTCCAATGATGGTATTGTTATATCTCAGAGGAAGTATGCCATAGATATTTTGGAGGAAACTGGGTTGATGAGTTCAAAGTTTGTTGATACACCCATGGATCCCAATACTAAACTTCTACCAAATCAGGGGGAGCCTATATCTGATCCTGAGCAGTATAGAAGATTGGTTGGAAAATTGAATTATCTTACAGTTACTCGTCCTGACATTTCCTTTGCAATCAGTGTGGTAAGTCAATTTCTTAATTCACCATGTGAAGATCATTGGAATGCAGTCATTCGTATTTTGAAGTATATTAAAGGATCTCCTGGAAAAGGATTGTTATATGGTTCTAATAATCATACAAGAGTTGTTTGCTACTCAGATGCTGATTGGGCAGGATCTCCTTCGGATAGAAGATCTACATCTGGATATTGTGTCTCCATTGGTGGTAACTTGATCTCATGGAAAAGTAAGAAACAAAGTGTTGTGGCAAGATCCAGTGCAGAAGCAGAATATAGAGCTATGGCCTCAGCTTCCTGTGAACTTGTTTGGCTCAAGCAATTGCTTAGAGAGTTACAATTTGGAGATGTCACTCAAATGACACTTGTGTGTGACAATCAGGCTGCTCTTCATATTAGTTCTAATCCTGTCTTTCATGAGAGGACCAAACACATTGAGATTGATCTGTCATTTTATTCGAGAAAAGATTATGTCTGGAGATATCAAGACTAAGTTTGTTAACTCAAGTGATCAGTTAGCAGATATTTTTACTAAATCTTTACGGGGTCCTAGAATTGATTATATTTGTAACAAGCTTGGCACATACGATTTGTATGCTCCAGCTTGAGGGGGAGTGTTAGATATTGTTTAGATATTATTTGATATTGTTAAGATATTGTTAGATATTGGTAACCACAATATCAAACAATATCTTCTGTTTATTCTGTTACTTTCAGTTACTCTTTTAGTTGTATCTCTCTACTATAAATAGACCACCCTATGTGTGATTTATACATAAGGGAAATTAATTCCAAACCCTATTTTATCTATATTCAACATGGTATCTAGAGCTTAAGGTTATCTTGAATTTTTTTTTTTCTGCCTTTTGTCCACTGTTGGAGCCGCCCCACCACTGCTAGAGCCGCCCCACCGCTGCTGGTAAACTGATCCTCCACATCAGAAAAGAATTATCTTTGTTACTGAATTTTAATTGGTAGTGTGAAAGTGCATGTTTAGGAAAGTTCTGGCAAGGAAAGACTTGGTATTTAAGTGTGTCCATTAGTGACCCATTTCTCTTTCCTGGGAACTTACCTGGTGTACTAGTTCACGTTGCTGTCACCGCTGCCGCTGGAGCAGTCACCGAATCCGCCGCTGCCAGAGAATTCGCTGGAGTTTCATTTTTTTTTTACCAGTGACATATGATTTTGCTTGTCTCGGTCAGGGTTTATTCTCCCGTTCTTCATGACTTCTTCCATTATTTCCAAATTTGTTAACGATTCTTTTGTGTTGACATCCCATCGTGATGACCGGGCTTGCCCTCGCAAACAGGAAAAAGGGTGTCCTAAGTGTGAACATTGTGGGGATCTTCCTTCTTCTGTTGCATCCGACATGCCTGCTATGTTCAACAAATTTCTCGAATGGTATAAGGATCAACAGTCTTCTAGTTCCACTATATCTGTCACATATACAAATACATATTTTGCTGGTCTGACCCAATCATTTTCTCCTGGTCCTTGGGTTTTTGATTCGGGAGCCACTGATCATATTACTGGTAACAAATCTTTGTTCTCCTCTTTATCCTCTCCTAATCATTTACCTTCTGTTACATTGGCTGATGGTTCTAGAGTATCATCTCATGGTGTTGGAACGGTTAAACTTTTTCCTTCTTTAACCATTGATAATGTTCTTTATGTCCCTGGGTCTCCTTTTAACCTGTTGTCCATCAGTCGTCTAACTCGTTCTCTTGATTGTGTTGTTACTTTTACCAACAATTCTATGTGTTTACAGGACCGGAGTTCGAAACAGGTGATTGGCACAGGATGTGAGTCTCATGGTCTTTATTATCTCCGTCCCTCTACACATATTAGTACAGTTATGGAGTCTCCCTCTCTTCTTCATACTCAGTTAGGTCATCCAAGTCTTGCCAAGTTATAGAAACTTGTCCCTGCCTTGTCCAACTTATCTAGTTTGGCGTGTGAGTCATGTCAATTAGGCAAGCATAGTCGTACTTCCTTTCCTCGTAGTTTCACACGTGGTGCTTCGTCCCCTTTTGTCGTGGTTCACTCTGACATTTGGGGACCTAGCTGCGTTAAGTCTACTTTAGGTTTTCAATACTTTTTTACTTTCATTGATGATTATTCCAGATGCACTTGGTTATTTTTGATGAAAAATCGTTCTGAATTATTTCATATCTTTCAAACATTTTTTAATGAAATTCAAACTCAGTTCGGTGTTTCTATTAGAGTTTTGCGTAGTGATAATGGCCGTGAATATCTTTCTCATTCTTTTAAACAATTCATGGCTTCTCACGGTATTTTGCATCAAACTTCTTGTGCTTATACATCTCAACAAAATGGTGTAGCTGAATGTAAAAATAGACATCTTATTGAAACAACTCGCACACTTTTAATTCATGGAGTGTTCCTCAACATTTTTGGGGTGATGCTCTTCTTACTGCATGTTATCTCATTAATCGCATGCCTTCTTTGGTTTTAGATAATAAAATACCTCATTCCATTTTATTCCCTCATGAACCACTTCATTCTTTACCTCTGAAAGTTTTCGGGTCTACATGTTTTGTTCATAATTTCAGTTCTGGTCTTGACAAGCTTTCTCCTAAATCACATAAATGTGTTTTCTTAGGGTTTACAAGATCACAAAAAGGATACAAATGTTTTTCTCCTTCTCTTAATCGTTATTTTGTGTCAAAAGATGTCACCTTTGATGAGTTGTCTCTTTATTTTAAAAGTCAATCTTCACCTCTGTCTCCATCCAATCTTGTCAACACTCCTAATACATTTAATGTTCCTGTTGTTTGTGACCCTCTAACTGTGTCTTCTTCACCATTAGTTCATGTTCCGCAGTCAGCTTCTTCTCCACTGCCTCTTCAGATTTATAGTTCTCGAAACCAATCACAACCACCACCATGTGACTCTACTCAAGTGCCAACTACTCAGTCTCCTCCGGATCTGACACATGAATCTGACCTTCCCATTGCCCTCCGAAAAGGTATTCGTTCTACACGTAATCCCTCTCCCCATTATATTGCTTTGAGTTATCATCGACTGTCATTACCTTTTTATACATGTCTTTCCTCTATTTCTTTTGTGACCATTCCAAAAACTGTCTGTGAAGCTTTAGCCCATCCTAGTTGGCGTCAGGCCATGTTAGATGAACTAAGTGCTCTTCATAATAGTGGAACTTGGGAATTGGTCCTGTTACCGTCTGGGAAATCTGTTGTTGGTTGCAGGTGGGTGTTTGCTATCAAAGTTGGACCTGATGGTACTATTGATCGCCTCAAAGCTCGTCTTGTGGCCAAAGGTTATACTCAAATTTTTGGGTTGGATTATGGAGATACCTTTTCCCTTGTGGCAAAGATGACTTCTGTTCGTTTATTTATCGCCATGGCTGCTCTTCAACAATGACCTCTTTATCAACTGGATGTTAAAAATGTTTTTCTCAATGGTGATTTGCAAGAAGAAATATATATGGAGCAACCTCCTGGGTTTGTTGCTCAGGGGGAGTCTTCTAGGATGGTATCAGAGCCAAAGCCTAACATCTTTCCGGTTATTGTCATGGGCCAAAAGTTGCCCTTTAGTTGGGTCAAAAGTACCCTTTGCCTGGTCCGGCAGGCTTCGTTGGAGGGGGTGTGTTGAAAGTCCCACATCGCCTACCTCATGTCATTTGGTATGGTTTAAATACATGTTAGGCTAATCCACATATTGCCAATTGGTTTTATGTTGGAACCTTAACATCATCCTTTGATTTGTTCAGAGGAGGTGTTCATCCCTAGTGGGATTCTACGGAGGTGTTCATCCTTAGTGGGTTTCTAAGGAGGTTATTGTCTTTTTAATTAGTTTACTTTGTACTGGTATTGTAATTTGTAAACTGAATTTGAAAGATAGTGAATGGGGAGTCACTCTTGTGTTAAGAGTTGACTGGGAACTGGATGTAGGGTTGGCTATACCCGAACCAGTATAAATCTCTGTGTGTTCTTCTCTTTCCCTTATCTCTTTCTCTTTTCCTGATTATATTATCGCTTCCGCTTTATCTGTGTTTAAACAAATTATTGACTCACAAATAAATTTTTAATTTGACATCTATTTTAATTTGTGTATCTATTCACCCCTTCTAGATGTCATTTGTCTAACATGTATTTTATGCTACTCATGCTTAAATCAAGCACAAAGAAGTGTGACACAAACAAGATGACAAAATAATAGGGATTATATTGTTGAAATGTCATCTTTTGAACTTGCTAATAAATTTAATATAATATAAGAAAATAATACATTTTTTTCTTTGTGATAATAGAAATGTTTTGATTTTCGTTAACAAAAAGTAGGTGAGGCAAGTTCTATAAGAATAAAAATATATTTTAATAGATATCTTATATATACATTATTTAAAATTAAAAATTACTTATATAAATGATTAATATTAAACAATTTCTATTATAATAATATTATTTATAAATAACTCTTTTAAATAATAATTATTTTAGATCCGAAAGGACTTGTTTAAAAAATTGTGATGCATAAATAAAACGTTACTTTAATGTAAGTATTATATAAATGAGATGCTTTCTTATACACATAATTTTTTTAAATGAATTATTTGTATTGAGGTATAAATAAAAATATTATTTTAATATAAGACTCATATATATATTAATTACTTAAATTTAAAGAAATTTATTCATATAAATAAATTTTTTGACATTAATGTAAAAATATGTTTATAATACCACCTTTCAATAGGTTAATAAGAAATTGTGGTAAAAAGTTACAATGGTAATTTTATAATTAAATTAAATATATTATAATTTTAAGATAATCCTTTATAAATAATGAAAATTTAAAAATAATCATTATTATATTTATTAATGAGAAAAATATTACGAAGAATATCATAATTGTCTGTATCAATGAAAATTATTATTAATAAAGATAAAAAAATATAATATAAAAACTCTAAAAATTAAAAAAAAATTACAACAATTATCTAATAATAACCAAAAAATAATATTATATAACAATTATCTAATAATAACTAAAGAATAATATTATATAAAAAATTTTACTGTACATATTCTATTATCATATACAATTTGATCCAAATTATATCTTTATTTTTTAAATCAAGAATTTAAATCAAATTTCATAACACTATATTACAATAATAAAAAAAATCAAATATATATTTAAAATATTTTTTACTAAAGTGTCAAATAATCCATTACATAATTCCTGTAACTCTTCCTGTTAATTATCTATTATGACGTAAGATTTTCGATACGTATAATATACATTGATCTAATATTTAAGTAGTAAACTTTAGTTTAAAATTATCAGTAAAAGTCCTATTTACAATGATGATTTTCGTTATATATTTAGAACCATTGTAAGTTTTATTTAAATTTTTAATTATCATTTTCTTTTTATTTTCTTTCTTTTCTTGGTGTGTTTTTATTTAAATTCTTACACCTCTCTCTCACCACCGCCATTGGCGTCTGTGTCACCTCACTTTGATCACATTGCCAACACTAACATCATGACACACAGTGACCCTGCTTCACCATTTCCGTTTTGGGTTCCCTTCATGTCTCACTTTTATTTCATTGTTTCTTATGTTGTGTCATTACATCTCCTTTTTTATCATCATTGTTTTGTCGTGCTCCAAGTAATTTTTCTTTAATGTTTATTTATTTATTTTATTATTATTATTATTATTATTATTATTATTATTATTATTATTTTCTAAAAATAATAGATGTTCAGATAATATTTGATACAATATTCAAACCCTCATCGAAATTATGATTGATAACATCATTAGTAATATTAAAAAACAAGTTTTAAAAATAAAATACATACAATGATTATTATTTTTACAGTTGTTGTATATTATTTATTATTAAAAATATTATTTTTAATAATAATTACATCAATGACTATTATTTAATTATTATTATTATTATTATTGTTATTATTATTATTATTATAATTAAAGAAAAAAATTAATTATTATTAAAAAAGTATTACTATTTTAAAAAATTGGATTAACCGATTCAATCGAAAACTAATTTAGAAACCTTATTTCTAAGTAACCGAATTACCATTAAACCAGATAAAACCTATTGAATTTTAGGTTAAATTTGTTTTGATAAAAAAAATAAGATTTAATTTTTTTATCTAATATTAGTTACATTAATTTTAAATAATATTTATTTTATTATATTTTTATTGTATTTTAACCATCATTTATTTTATATTATCTAATATATTTTATATTTAACTTATAGTAATCATGATATTATTTTTTATTATTTTTTCTATTTTAAAAAAATATTATTATTAGTGAATTTATTATATTATAAAAATGTTATTTTATTAAATTTAATTAGACTCTGATTAAATATTTAAACTCTTAGTTCACGGGTTCAGTGACCGATTGTATTTTACTATAATATTAATTTTTTAAATAATTTTTGAAAAAACTATATAAACATGATAGGATTTTTCCACCAAACCAACATCTTGTATGGGTATTATTTATGCTTAAGTGTGAGACCCAGCAACTAGCCCTTAAATAAATGAGCATATGGATATGATGGGATGGAAGTTTCCAACCAAACCAACATGGAATGGGCAAAATGTGTCCCCTACATCAGTTGGCTTCACCTTCTTGGCTCTCCTTTATGGTTGTTAGATACACTTCACTTTTAATCAATTTTCAATACAATTCTTCCATTAAAATTTATTTCTGGTGGAATTTCGATCGATTCCGATTCTTAAGAGATTTTGTTTTAACCAAAACTCAACCACGCAAGTTCTTTTTATTTAGGCTAGCAAATGTTTTTTCAATCGAAATGTATATGAGAATCGAAAATATCACAATATCGAGAAAATCCCACTAACGTGTCAAGACTTATCGAAAGCACTATTTTTGGTATTTTGTATTTATAGTACTCGAAGAGAAAAAGGCAGTAAAATATCAAATCAAAAAAGCAGTACCGAATATTAAATTGTGAAGAAATGTAAAGTACGGAACCTTAAACTTGCATTAAGTGTAAACGACAAGGAATCGAAATTGCGGAACTAACGGAAAATCGAGATTGCAGAAATGTAAATACTAAGAAATCGAAATACGCAGAAAAAGTAAATAACAGGAAATCGAATTTGCATCGAAGTTAAAGGACAAGAGATTTAAATGCAGAAACTTAACTTCCATTAAACTGAAATTGACCAGGAATCGAAAACACAGAAATTTAAAGTTGCTAAACATAAAATGCATCAAAGTAAATTACCAAGGAAAATAAAGAAAGCGGTAAAGGTACTCAATGAGCGTAGAAATCCAGATCGCCAGAAACTTTATGATGTTCGTCGTTCTCCGGTAGACTTCTCACTAGTATTTCTGTTCTCTGCCAATTTTCCACCCCCTCCCCTCTCATCTTTCGCTCTATTTATAGAGTGTTTCAAGTAGTTTCTTAAGAGCAGTTAACGAAAACTGCTACCACGTTCTCTGTGCACGTCTTTTTGCAGTTTTGCTCCTAGCTCTATGGTTTAGAAACTGCATCCACGTTCCCATGCATGAGGTAACTGTTCCCTTGACCTTCGGCCTTTGCCACCACTTACTATGTTCGATGTATATGTCGACTGTTCTTTTTAGCCAAAATTTCGATATTCGCGTATGTTAGCCTTCCTTTCGATTTAGACTTCGAGAGTTTTGGATTGCTTTTGATTCTCAGTATCCTTAACGTTACATGATTTTGATTTCTTGATTTTCTTCACCAACGGACGTTAAGCGTTATTCCCTCGATTCTCGATTTCAATACTCGATATGTTTTTATGGTCACCAGGTGTCTTGTCAGTTTTATCGATTTTTCAATCAATTGTATAGTTCTCGATTTTTGCTTCCCTTCACTTTTTCGATCTTTTTATTGATCTCTTACTAACAAAAAATGCCCCCTTGGAAGGATATAAATAGTTTCCGTTTATATTCTTTCAACACGATTCCCGTCTTCGCTTATTGGAGGCCCACAATAATCTAGGGTTTAGGGTTTCTGGGGTTTTTAGGGTTTATGGGGTTTTAGGGTTTTTCTACTTTATGTTACCATCACGTCAGTCTGCTGCCTCACCGTACACGCCACATTAATTGCCCTCGCTTCCGTCGTTTCCAACACCCTAGGTAGTTTTCCCTTTTAAACTCTATTGTTTTTTTACCTTGACTTTTTACGCGAACTTTAACCCTTTGCAACTTCATCTTCTACCTGCGCTTTTGCCTTTATCCTTGCACCTCCCTGTTTTCCTTTAAGCTACCAGTAACTGAAATGACAACCTCTTCCAAATCTTCTGACTTTTCGGCCCCACCCCTTCCCTTATTGGCGTCTAGCCTGCTGGATATTAATAATCAGAAGTTTGCTCCAGTTCCTTTAATGGAGGAAGCTTCTCAGAAAGTCGCTGAGACGCAGGTACTCATCCCTTATTCTGCTGATGGTATAAATTTTGCTTTTGGGGGTCCTATTCATTCTAGTGGTGGAACTTTTTCATCCCTCAACCTCTCGAATAGCCAGGCTCTTATTCACCAAGCTGAAGTTCGGACTGATTTTTTGAATATGGTTTCTAAAGTATATCGAACGGGCCCCCCTTTAAAAAAACCCTCGTATATTAGGTGGTTTGATCGAGTGCAAACCAAGTTTGGGAACCATTGGAGGGATTTGGGGATTTTTGATTTCTTGCATTTATCTCGATGCGACTTGTCTCATTTAGATATGACTATGTTTTTATATGTTGTGCATCTATGGAATAAGGACTTGCATGCTTTGGAGTTACCTTGTGGTCCCTATTCGCCCACCCTCTTTGAGATTGCTGCTATTACCGGTTTGAAACCCACCGGGGAAAAGTATTATAAGGGTGCTTACCCTTCGGATAATTCCCTAAGGTCCAAAGTCGATTGGGAATCGAAAGCTTATGGCCACTTTCTCGAGAAACATTTTATCGATGACTCAACAATTGTCATTTCTGATGAGGAGCACGTGGCCTTCTTGGTCTACTGGTTGTGCACACATGTTTTCTGCCCCCGATCGATCCAAATTTCCTCCCACCTCTACCACCTTACCTACCTTCTTCATACTGGCCAACCTAGGATATGTCTAGCCAAACTTTTGTTAGCCCATGTATATACTGCACTCGATGAGGCTGTCGAGATTTTGAGTACCCCCAAAGCTTCGGGAAATTTTTCGGCCCTATTTGGTTTATACGAGTTATGGATGAATTCGATTTTTGAGAGTATCCTTCCCCCAACTTCCACCATCCCCCCAAGTGTAAATATAGAAGGTGCTCGATTGTCTTCTCGCCACCCTCACCACAAGCCCGACGAAACGGCTTATTGTAGATATCTTAAATTTTTGTTATCTAGGTTTAATTTCGATTCAACTTTGGCTCCTCTTACTGTGCATCTTGGAAGAATTAGTGACCAACTTCTAGGGCCAATTTGGTTTAAGTCAAAATTCCCTGCCTTAACTTCTGGGTTACAATCAGAGTTGGTCGATGTATGGAGTAATTATTTAACTCAGGATGTACTAGTATCGGGTTTCCAATCTAAGGATTTTAAGCTTATCACATATTACCCTCAACTTTTTTCGAGACAGTTTGGTTTGAGCCAATCCTTACCCTTCTTCCCTCTTGATACCTCCCCAAGGTCCAAGTTAAGTGAATCGACAATCGGACGGGAGCTGACCAAACTATTACCACAAACCCCACTACTTTTTTATCCCTATGTTTTCGAATCAAATTATTTATCCACTGTGGGTTTCTCTCAATGGTGGGCCGATTGGTTCTTGAGTAATCGTTCTACTTTTGACGAAGTCCGACAAAAATTTGAAAGTGATCCTAGCAAAGATCTCATTGATTTGATGAAGTCAAAGATAAAGTCAAGGGTCAACTCTGCAGCTGTCAAACAAGTCACTCAGAACAAAGGAGCTGAAGACTTAGTGTGTCTAAACAGAAAGCTTAGGTAAAACCACTTTACCTTTTCCACTGCATAAAGCTTCTTCACTCATCTTGCAAAATGCCTCAAAAACAGTTTTTAACAAATCAAAAACAAAAGCATTTTGGCAAAGAATTTTCTTAAACAAGTTATTAACTGATACAGGTTTGAAAGAATCAATTTAAAACACTTAGAATGTTTTAAAAAGTGTTTTTACAATATTTTAATCGATACAAACTTCTTTTAATCGATTAAAACTCTTTATGACCGATTAGAATTCGAATATAATAGGTCAGAATGCAATATAATCGATCAGATCTTAGATATGATCGATCAGAATTGAATTATGACCGATCAGATCTGTTTCAATCGATTAAAACGTATTTCAATCGATTAAAATAACTTAGAAAATCTTTTCAATCGATTAAAACGAACTTTCAATCGATTAAAATGACTTGAAAATATATGTGCAGTTTTTCAATCGATTGAAACGACTTTATATCAGCTAAAATAACTTAGAAAGTTTTATAAGAAGGTTTTTAAACAAATCAATCGATTAATACGCGATTCAATCGATTGTTTTATACTTAGAAAATGTTTGTAAAACGTTTTAACTGATAAAAACGTGGTCGTATCAACTAAAACATTTTCTGTTAAAGATCAAGAATGCATTAATGGGTTGAAAGGACTTTTAACAGATTATAACGGCTATTTCAACAGATTAAAACAAACTTTCAACAGATTAATTAATGCAGCAGATTTGAAAATACTCTTTTATAAACAGAATTGCTTGGAACTTTTATAATATCAGTTTTTACACAATTCAAGCAATCAATACAAACAACTATTAGCATTTTTCAAGAAAGATACACAATTGTTTTTGTGAACTTCTTTTGAAATCTTTCTTGAGACACTTTGCATTTCTTTGAAGAAGAAACTGACTATGGATTGGTGTAATCCGGTTTGAGCTTTCTTTGTTTCTTCTTTTAAATTTCTATTCATTCATTTGTACTGTTTTGTACCTGGAATTTGGGTACAAGTTTTCTGCAGCTGTTGTAGAAAGTTGCCAAGAACTGGAATTTGGTTCTTGGTGGAAAGGTTAAAGCAAGAGCTGGAATTTGGTTCTTGTGTGTGTGGTGCCTGGAATTTGGGCACTTGGTTTCTCTCGTGGCTGGAATTTGGTTGCAGAGGTTTCCAAGAGCTGGAATTTGGTTCTTGGTGGAAAGGTTAAAGCAAGAGCTGGAATTTGGTTCTTGTGTGTGGTGCCTGGAATTTGGGCACTGGTTTCTCTGCGGCTGGAATTTGGTTGCAGAGGTTTCCAAGAGCTGGAATTTGGTTCTTGGTGGAGAGTTAGAATAGGTGTAAGAGTGTGAGTCTGTAAAACATCTATTCTAGTGGAACCCAGCTGGAATTTGGCTGGAGACTGGACGTAGCCCTGGTTGTGGGTGAACCAGTATAAAATTACCGGTGAAATCTTTCCTAACCTTTCTCTCTTTAATTTCAGTTGCTGCGCCTAATATTGTTTGATTGCTTGGTAATTCAAAAAGATTTTTAGAAACTTAATTTTCGAATTAGATAATCTGAGATTTGCGAAAAATTTTCAAAAGATCAATTCACCCCCGCTCTTGATCTAAAACTACTTTTCTAACAAAATTGACTGCTCATCCTTCTCTTGTGTTGCAGGACAAATCGAAAGCGAAGAAAGGTACACATTTCAACTGTCTTCAAATATCTCGATTCGAGAATTTTTATCAAATATGTTACAACCCTTTGAAATTAGAATCGACCTTCTATGATGTTGTTATTTCCTTATCCCATAAAACAACCACCAATCGATCGAACCACAAAATAATCAATCCTTTAGGAAAAACACCTTTTGAAATGTATTGTCCTAATCACCTTCCCACTTTTCCTACAGCACCCTTTGGGATCGCCAAACCTTTAACTCATCCCAAATGGGTTCGAGAATTGAGATCCCTGAGGGAAACACTTCGCCCGAAACCCAAAAACAAAGATATTTCTGTATCGAAATTGTCTTATTTTCCTTACCTCCACCTCCCTCAATTTCTCCTGCCTCCCTGGCTTGTACATATCGATCGAGTCAAGATTTTGACTCCATCACCTTTTGGTGAGATTTTACTGCCTTTTCATGTTTTTTGATTCTGTATATTGTAAGCTAATCTGTCTTCTTTTTTCGACAGTTTCGAAGTCCACCAAGGTTGTCGTTGTCGAGAAAGAGCAGGAGAAGAAACAGGAGGACTGGGAGTCCTCAGATGAGTCGGACCCATCAGCCTTCGTCAGAAAACGCAAACATTCAGCCACCATTTCCTCATCTTCGAAGAAATCAAAGGTTCTTTTCGATTTCTTATTGTATTCATTTTTCTATGTCTATGGTTGATCCACTTTGGATTCTTATGCCTATTTCTTTCGATTTCTGGTTTTCAGAAACAAAAATCGAAGAGTCCTCGATCCGTCCAACCATCTGCTCTTGATCCATTATTGACGGACTCTAACACGGTCCCTACAATGGGTCAAACAACACCCGCTACTCGCTCAAGTCACGTAGGTTTCCTTTTACACAAACTTTATATTATTAGATTTCATTAAGACCTATAACATGACTTCAAAATTCGACATTTTTCCAGGATCATCCATCGGTGACTATATCCACAAATGTCGATTCTCCGCTTTTATCACTAACACCCCTTCCCGAGGTACGACTCATATAATTTTGTATGTATGTTTGTTTGACTTTTTATACATTTCCTTTTCTAATATTTGTTTTCGATTTACAGCAACCTGAGGCTGTACAGACTCTTCCTCCTGCCTCAGCACTCCTTGCTCTACCTCCCCCTGGTATTTAGATTTTTCCTTCACTATGTTAATTTTTCATTTCATTCTTTATTATGAACTCTCGATTTACCTTTTCGATTTCTTTCTTTTCAGTAAATATCCCGATAGTCCATGTCCAGGACTCTCATTCCCCAGCTTCTGCAGAGCAACAGGATTCCCCTCCTTTTGCGATGCCTTCCTTCGAGTTGCTCTCGGCGACGTTACCCAAGGTAGATGCGCCCGCTCCAGGCAATGTGCCCGAATATCGAGCTGCCATCGAGGAAGACCCTTTCTCGATCCTCGATATTTTGATATCTGATGACGCCATTCCTTCAAGCCACTCCTCTCCACCGCCTACTACTTCAACTGAAGGAGTGTACCAACTAAAACAGCGTTTTAGGACTTTCTTCTACTCTTCGCCTCTGGAAGTTTTGGTAGAATCATTTGAAAAGAAACGACTCTTCAAAGAGATCCTCACATCTATCGAGACATTCCCTGAGAAGGCTCTTCCGAGAGGCTTTGATGCAGAGGTTGCGGCGGCCACCGATTTGTTCAACCGAGCCTATGCTGCAAGGAAGAAGAAGCAGTCGATAGCGACTAAGTTATCTGACATTTCTTCTTTCCAGATTGAGAAGTCGAATTTATTGAAGACTCAGAAGCTCAATCGAGAGGAGACGTTGACGGCGCTAGCTTCGGTCGATAATGAGATCGAAGAGTTGGAGAAGAGATTACAACAGTTGAAGTCGCAGAAGGGGTTCCTTGCGTCAGAGCTGAAAAAGATTAACTCTTCTGCGAAGGAGGTGGTGTTATCTCTTGGGCAAAGCATGGAGCGCAAGCATGAATTGATCGTCGAAGAGAACTCGATTTCATCGTCCTGGACGCAGTTGTTGATAGATTTTGATAATCTTAAAACTCAATACATCTCGTTGTAAACGTTATTCTATCCCAATTAATGTTGAATGTTTATTTCTCTCATTCGAGGTTTATATTTCTTCAAGTACTTGTCATTTATCGATAGCACTTTATCTTTGTTATACCAATCGATGATCGAATAAGCGTTACTCGATAATACTTTAATAACTTCAAAAGGCCCTTCCCAATTTGGCGACCATTTACCATAACTTTTACATTTCTTGTCCATCGGTAAAATTGTTTTCCACACTAAGTCACCTTCGTTAAACGTTTTCTTTCGAACTCTTTTATTGTAAACTCGAGCAATTTGATTCTTTTGTAAAATCATACTATTCAACACCTGTGATCTGATTTCATCGAGTTCATTTAATTCATCATACATCAAGTTCCAATAATCACAACTGGGTAAATCATTCTATCTCTGTATTCGATTTGATTCAATATTTATTTCGATGGGCAAAACTGCATCATGTCCATAGACCAGCTTGTATGGGGTATTCTGTAAGGAATCTTTAGGCGAATTTCGATAAGCCCATAAAATTTGCAATAACGTTTCGTGCCATGTTCTGGGTCTATTACCAACATGTTTTTTAATTAACCCAATAATTACTTTATTAATTGCTTCGACCTGCCCATTAGCCTGAGCATAATATGGGGTTGATGTTAATAGCTGAATATTTCTCGATTCAGCATATCTAATTATCTTTCTACCGGTAAAAACTGTCCCTCTATCCGTAGTAATGGACTGTGGGATTCCGAATCGATAAACGATGTATTTTTCGATGAAATCGATTACATCTTGTTGATCAACATCTTTTAATGGTATTGCTTCTACCCATTTTGAGAAATAATCGACAGCGACAATTATATATCTATGTCCCTTCGATGATTGTGGAAAGATCTGTCCGATTAAATCTATAGTCCACCCTCTAAAAGGCCAAGGTTTGATTATCGAGTGTAATTCGCTAGCAGGAAGCTGTTGTATAGGACTGAATTTCTGACATTCTTCACAGGATTTGGCATACTCGATACAATCTTTTAAAATCGAAGGCCAATAGTAACCTTGTCGAGTTAACGTCCATTTTATTTTCTGACCTATCATATGGGCGCCACATATTCCATTATGTACTTCAGCCATTGCTAAGTAAGCATCATCGTTCCCTAAGCATCTAAGTAATACTCCATCGACTCCTCTTTTATATAACTCATCATTTAACACGACATATTTTACTGCTCGATATTTAATTTTCTTATCGGTTCTCTCATTGGGGTTCTGCAAATAATCTGTAATCGATTTTCTCCAATCTTGGTCATCCAAGTCACCAATATGTAAAATCTCACTTTCTTGAGGTAATTTTTCTTTAATTTGAATCATTTCCTTTAAACTTTCCAAGGATATCTTATACTTAGATGCAATTTGCGCCAAATCATTGGCTTCTTGATTGAATTCTCGAGGAATGTATTCGAATGTTATGTCATCGAACATTCTACTTAAAGTCATTACCATTTCTAGATATCTGATCAAATTGGTGTTAATACATTTATATTCTTTTCGCACTTGCTTGATTACTAATTGTGAATCACCTCTTATAATTACATCTCGAGCTCTCAGCTTAATTAAAGTTTCGAGACCTGCTATCAAAGCTTCGTACTCAGCTTCATTATTCGAACAAATGGGTTGAACCTCAAATGACAACTTAGTCAGGATATTACTTGGAGAAATGATAAGGACTCCTACTCCAGATTTCTTCGATGTGCTCGAGCCATCGAAATACATTATCCATTTACTTATTTCAATAAACAAGTTCTCAGTAGAATCAACTGTATGATCAGCCATGAGATCGGCAATTATTTGTCCTTTTATCGATTTTAAGGATTCAAAGGATAAGGAAAATTCTGTCAAAGCTAATACCCATTTTCCTATTCGATTATGCATAATAGGTTTCGACAAAAGAAACTTCAAAATATTATTTCTGGAATAAACCATTACATCATGAGGCTTCATTACATACTTGAGTTTTGTACAAGAGAAATATAAGCATAATCCTAACTTTTCTATATCACTGTATCGAGTCTCAGCATCGTTCAAAATTCTACTTAGATAATACACAGCACATTCCACACCACTCTCGTCTTCTTGTGCTAATAGATTGACTATTGTTTGCTCTGATGCTGATACATATAGCTTTAATGGCTTGTTTCTCATCACTAGTATCAAAATCGGAGGATTTGTCAGCATCATTTTGATTTGTTCGAAGGCTTCTTGATGTTCCTCCTTCCATTTAAACTCTGCTTCTTTCTTCAACTTTAACAAAGATGAAAAAATATGAGTCTTGCCAGCCAAGTTAGACATAAATCGTCTCAAATAATTTATTTTTCCTAAGAATGACTGTAGCTGTCTCTTAGTTTTTGGAGCAGAAGTATCTATTATAGCTTTTGCTTTATTTTTATCGATCTCAATACCTTTTCTGTGCACTATGAATCATAAGAATTCACCAGCAGATACACCAAAGGCACATTTCAAAGGATTCATTTTTAATCCATGTTTTCTCATTCTCTCGAAAGATTTTCTCAAATTGCTCAAGTGTTGACACTTTTCTTTCGATATAACAACAATATCATCTATGTAAATTTGCATAAAATCATTGATCAAATCATGGAAAATTAAATTCATTGCTCTTTGATATGTTGCCCCAGCATTTTTTAATCCAAATGGCATCACTATCCATTCATATGTACCCAATGCCCCCGGGCATCGAAAAGCTGTTTTAGCTATATCATTTTCGGACACAAAAATTTGATTATATCCTGAATAACCATCTAAAAGACTTAACATTTCATTACCAGCTACTGCATCTATTAACATATCGGCTATTGGCATAGGATATTCATCTTTAGGAGTAGCTAAGTTCAAATCTCGATAATCAATACATACTCTCATTTTACCATTCTTTTTAATAACAGGGACAATATTAGAAATCCAATCGACATACCTGGCAGTCCTGATAAATTTTTCTTTCAGAAGTCTTTCAAAAATCTTCTCGGTGCTTGTTTTACTGGTTTTCTACCTTCTATGATGGGTAATCTATGTTCGACCAGACTTCGATCCAATCCAGGCATTTCTTCATATTCCCAAGCAAAGCAGTCCTTATATTCTTTTAACAAGGAAATCATGTTTTCCTTCATTTCTTTTTCGAGATATTTGCTGATATACGTAGGCTTCTGGTCCTCGATACTCCCCAAGTTAATCTCTTCTAATGGGTCCTGAGCCTCGACTTTTTTGTGATTTGATGTAATGGATTTTTCAAAACCTAACGGAGAATTATCATAAATACAATCAAGTATAACTTGATCGCTTTTATTTGCAACTAAGGTCGAATGAATCGATTTATTTAGTCCTACCTTACTACTACTACTTTCTTGGCTCTTCTTTTCATCTTCGTATTTTCTCAATCGAGCCAAGAACCCTTCGTAATCTCTATTCATCTTCACCGGCCACTTCGAGGTTGGCCCCCTCTTTGATCATAACAAATCCTTTCTTCTCATTCATCTCTAGGAAATGCTCCTCATGCAACTTTGAATTAAAATCTTCGACAGTCTCGAAGGTGAATGGTTGAGCGAGCGCTAGGTTCTGCAGTGCCCGACCAGCCTGAGATACGAATGTTACAAACTCGTGCTGATCCCCTGGGATTACTTCGAGATGTCCATCTCGATTCCACATGAATAATTTCTGATGAGCCGTAGAAGGTACGACTCCGACTCCATGAATCCACTCCCTTCCAAGTAGTGCATTGAAATTTGCATGTGACTGGACTACAACAAACACAGTAGGCCTCGAATAAGTGCCTACTTTCACATTTAAGGCAATCATGCCTTCTGAACTCGATGTTTTTCCGCTAAAATCGGAAATCATGATATTGTGCCTGACTAAGTCTTTTAGTTCAATATCAAACCTCTTCAGCATAGTGATTGGTAATATGTTCACTGCTGCACCACCATCGACAAGGACCCTATTCACCATTTGTCCTTGAATCTCGATATTCAGCAATAAAGGCTTCAGATGGAATCTCATTTCCTCAGATGGAGGATCGATAAAAGCAGCATCTCTGAGGTACTTCACATGATGCTTGTGTTACCCATGTTACTTTTGGCCTTATATCTTCTGAGTAGAAATCATCTTCTCGATCGGCATCACTCTGTTCTTGATATTCTTGATACTTACTAACGTACTCTGCAGGTAGTATCGATATTACTCCGATTTGATGCTCATCCCAGCTACCCTCATTTTTATCGTCGAAAAAATCCCTTGCATATTGGTTCCCCATTGGTACATTATTCTCTTCAAAGTTTCTGTAATTATTCCAGTAAGGGATCCTTCCTCCTCTTCTCCAGGGCTTTCCTCGGAATCGTCTTTGGAATGTTGGGAATCCAGTATTCGATCCTTCATCGTATGAAAGTATCTCGAAGACATCATTACTCTGAAGTTTGTCTCTTCCTCCTCGAGAAGAATACATCTCTCTTCTAACCCACTGTCTTTGATTTCCACTAACACCAGAACCAACGGATTTCTGTTGACTTTCCCTTATCATTGGTTGGGCTGTTTGATCCATTTTGTCATTACCTCTTTTATTTTGATTCTCGATTTTCTTTATCTGTTCCACTCTGAAAGCTCTAGCAGCTGACTTGTCGAACACTGCACTACATCGTGGACACAACGACACATCTTCATCTTTTTCTTTCTTTCTGTTTAAAAACTCGATGAGAGAATCTCCTGTTCGAGGATAGATCTCCCTCTCGAATTCTTTCTCGAATTCACTCAGGTCGAACTCCATATCTTCTTCGGGTACATCCATTCTGACATGCTTGGGATCAATGTCTTCAGTAACATCGACCATGCCTATAAAAGCCGAATTTGTCACCCGGACATCTTCAGTCATGCCCGTTTGGGATTCAATATACCCCACTTGAACCTCGAATGGACTCGTGTCCACTTTCATTGACATCTCTTCGAACTTCAGTCTTCCTTGGTCGATTGCGTCTTGGATTGTATTCCTGAAATGTATACAATTGTTAGTCCAGTGTCCATAAACATTATGAAATTTGCAGTATTTTCGACTATTCCTTTGTTCTGCAGAAGGCAGTTTATGATCATCACTCAATTTAATCTGTTTATCTTTTAATAGAATATCGAAGATCTTATCTGCCTTCGTTACATCAAAAGTATATGTTCGATTTGCCATTTTGTCTTTTACTTCATTTTTTTGTAGTAATTTATAGATATATGGAGCTCCTACTTTGAGCTCTGCTATGTTAACTTTCTCATTGACAATTTCTTCAATATTAGTTTCTGTCGAGGGATCTGTCTCATACACATCATTTATATATGCTACTCTTTCTTTTTTCATGGGTTTCTCATATTTCTTATACCTTTGTTTTTCATACTCAATTTGTTCCACTCTTCTCACTTTATCAGCTAATTGAGCCATGTCATTCAATGGTAAATTGACTAACTTTTTCCTAATCGAGAATTCTAAGCCTGCAGAGGCCATTCTGACTAATTCATATTCAGGAATTTGAGTGAAACATCTCGACTTCATTAGTCTAAATCGATTCAAATAATCATCTATGCTTTCATGATTGTATCTTTTTATATTCATCAAATCGATGAGACTTACTTGAGTTTCTCCTCTAAAGAATTGCTCATGAAAATTTCTTTCCAGTTGCAGCCAATTATATATCGAATTGGGTGGCAATGAAGTAAACCAAGTAAAAGCATTCTTAGTCAAAGAACTAGGGAAATATTTCATCTTTAATTCCTCACTCATCGCTAGGTCCCCACATTCGATATGATATCGAGATACATGCTCGATAGTTGATTCACCAACTTCTCCAGCAAACTTGGTGAATTTAGGTATTTTGTATCCTCGAGGTAATTCCGTCTCGAGAATCACATTTGGGAAGGGAGACACAAAGTATGTTTGATTGGGTGGTCTAAATTCCATCCCTTGGAAATTCATCCTCTGTCCTAACATGTGATTATACTGCATGTTATTCTGATTGTACATATTTTGAAATCCCTCATTCAGATTCCCACAAATATCATTCCTCACCTGTTGATATTCATTCCCCGTATGCTGATGTTGATCATTGTTTTGATTTCTCCTAAATAGATACGGGGGATTGATATTAGCATTCTGGTTAGCATGATTTTCTACCCTTGTTCGTCGAGGTACAACCAATGCATCCCCGATTTGTGACATTTGGTCTGCTAATATCTCAAAACTAGCAGTAGTGTTTTGAACTAATGGATTTAGGACTGTAGTCAACTGTTGTGATAACATATTCACCATCTCAAAATTGCTCTCATCCATTTGTTGTCTAAGTATTCCTAATGAGTTACTGGATATCCTAGTACCAGTGTTTTCGATAGTCTCAAAATTGGATCGATGATAATCTCTATCGAATGTATATCTCCCATGATCCAGATTTCCTCTATTATCTAGATTTCCTCTATTATCTAGATTTAGAGGTGTTTGTTGTGTGCCTAAATTCTGTCCACTTCCTGAATTCTGGGGGATTGCTAAGTTTTGAGATGTCCCTAAATTCGGAGGGACTCCAAAATTTTGCGGCATACCTAGTGTTTGAGGCATTCCTAAGTTATATCTCGAATTCTGCTGTGTTGAAGAAGTTCTAGCCCCACTCATATTATTAAGCGAAAACTCAGGCGGTCTTACACTCATATATGGCCCTACATATGTTGTTGTGGGGTTCCCCACAGTTTGCATATTATTTGGTACCACCGTACTAGATCCTACTTGGGTGTTTGTTAAGGTGCCTGAATTTTGTTCATTACCCACAGGTATCGACATACTCGCAGTTGTCGATGTTACAGGCATATTCCCATTATGACTTTGCCCCCCAGTATTTGGTGAATGTACACCATTTAGACCCTCACTGTTACTCTGGTTATTTGATGAATTTTGACTCATTCTTATAACTCGCCCACTCCTTAATCTCATACACTCTTGAACTAACCAATTTTGTGTTTTTAACACAAGGCATCCCCTACCTGGCGCGCCAATTTGTTTCTGGTGGAATTTCGATCGATTCCGATTCTTAAGAGATTTTGTTCTAACCAAAACTCAACCACGCAAGTTCTTTTTATTTAGGCTAGCAAATGTTTTTTCAATCGAAATGTATATGAGAATCGAAAATATCACAATATCGAGAAAATCCCACTAACGTGTCAAGACTTATCGAAAGCACTATTTTTGGTATTTTGTATTTATAGTACTCGAAGAGAAAAAGGCAGTAAAATATCAAATCAAAAAAGCAGTACCGAATATTAAATTGCGAAGAAATGTAAAGTACGAAACCTTAAACTTGCATTAAGTGTAAACGACAAGGAATCGAAATTGCGGAACTAACGGGAAATCGAGATTGCAGAAATGTAAATACCAAGAAATCGAAATACGCAGAAAAAGTAAATAACAGGAAATCGAATTTGCATCGAAGTTAAAGGACAAGAGATTTAAATGCAGAAACTTAACTTCCATTAAATTGAAATTGACCAGGAATCGAAAACACAGAAATTTAAAGTTGCTAAACATAAAAAGCATCAAAATTAATTACTAAGGAAAATAAAGAAAGCGGTAAAGGTACTCAATGAGCGTGGAAATCCAGATTGCCAGAAACTTCATGATGTTCGTCGTTCTCCGGTAGACTTCTCACTAGTATTTCTGTTCTCTGCCAATTTTCCACCCCCTCCCCTCTCATCTTTCGCTCTATTTATAGAGTGTTTCAAGTAGTTTCTTAAGAGCAGTTAACGAAAACTGCTACCACGTTCTCTGTGCACGTCTTTTTGCAGTTTTGCTCTTAGCTCTATGGTTTAGAAACTGCATCCACGTTCCCATGAATGAGGTAACTGTTCCCTTGACCTTCAGCCTTTGCCACCGCTTACTATGTTCGATGTATACGTCGACTGTTCTTTTTAGCCAAAATTTCGATATTCGCGTATGTTAGCCTTCCTTTCGATTTAGACTTCGAGACTTCGAGAGTTTTGGATTGCTTTTGATTCTCGGTATCCTTAACGTTACATGATTTTGATTTCTTGATTTTCTTCACCAACGAACGTTAAGCGTTATTCCCTCGATTCTCGATTTCAATACTCGATATGTTTTTGTGGTCACCAGGTGTCTTGTCAGTTTTATCGATTTTTCAATCAATTGTATAGTTCTCGATTTTTGCTTCCCTTCAGTTTTTCGATCTTTTTATTGATCCTTTACTAACATTTAAATTTCAGTATTAATTATAGTTTAAAGTAATTGAGTAGTGACATTTATAATAATAAAAACTACGACTTCTTTTTTCTCTTCAAAAATTTACACATGAAGGACAATATACATGCATGAATATAAGAATAAATAATTAATTAAAAATATTTGTCCGGTTGAGTATTTTATATAAAATCCTCTTAAGAAAAACTAATTTTTTTAAATTAATTAATGCATAAATAAATTAACATTATCTAATTTTACTAATCTTAATTAAAAAATTTCCAAAATCACCTTAATTGAATGTTAATATCATAACTTAAAGAATATTATAATATAGAACAACAATTAAATGAAGGATGTTTAATATCATTAAATAAATTGAAATTAGTTTTATATATGTTGAATATAGAGAAAATATGGTTTGGAATTAATTTCCCTTGTGTATAAATCACACATAGGGTAGTCTATTTATAGTAGAGATATACAACTAAAAGAGTAACTGAAAGTAACAGAATAAACAGAAGATATTGTTTGATATTGTGGTTACCAATATCTAACAATATCTTAACAATATCAAATAATATATAAACAATATCTAACACTCCCCCTCAAGCTCGGAGCATACAAATCGTATGTGCCAAGCTTGTTACAAATATAATCAATTCTAGGACCCCGTAAAGATTTAGTAAAAATATCTCGCTAACTGATCACTTGAGTTAACAAACTCAGTCTTGATATCTCCGGACATAATCTTTTCTCGAATAAAATGACAAGTCAATCTCAATGTGTTTGGTCCTCTCATGAAAGACAGGATTAGAACTAATATGAAGAGCAGACTGATTGTCACACACAAGTGTCATTTGAGTGACATCTCCAAATTGTAACTCTCTAAGCAATTGCTTGAGCCAAACAAGTTCACAGGAAGCCGAGGCCATAGCTCTATATTCTCGCTTCGCACCGGATCTTGCCACAACACTTTGTTTCTTACTTTTCCATGAAATCAAGTTACCACCAATGGAGACACAATATCCGGATGTAGATCTTCTATCCGAAGGAGATCCTCGCCCAATCGACATCCGAGTAGCAAACAACTCTTGTATGGTTATTAGAAGCATATAACAATCCTTTTCCGGAGATCCTTTAATATACTTCAAGATACGAATGACTCGCATTCCAATGATCTTCACATGGTGAATTAAGAAATTGACTTACCACACCGATCGCAAAGGAAATGTCGGGACGAGTAACTCGTAAGATAATTCAATTTTCCAACCAATCTTCTATACTCGCTCAGGATCGATATAGGCTCCCCCGATTTGGTAGAAGTTTAGTATTGGGATCCATGGGTGTATCAACATACTTTGAACTCATCAACCCAGCTTCCTCCAAAATATCTATGGCATACTTCCTCCGAGATATAACAATACTATCATTGGACTGTGCTACCTCAATACCCAAGAAATATCTAAGTTTGCCAAGATCTTTGGTCCGAAAATGGTGACAAAGATGTTGTTTCAACCGAGAGATGCCATGGTTGTCACTACTCGTAAGAACAATATCATCAACATATACTATCAAGTAAACACATCCAAGCACTCGAGTGTCGATAAAAGACGTAATGATCCGATTCACACCGAGTCATACCAAATTGTTGAACAACCTTGCTAAACTTTCCAAACCAAGCCCTAGGAGACTGTTTTAGGCCATATAGGGATTTGCGAAGACGACATACCATCCCAGAAGACTCCCCCGAGCAACAAACCCAGGAGGTTGCTCCATATATATTTCTTCTTGCAAATCACCATTGAGGAAAGCATTTTTAACATCCAAGTTGATAAAGAGGCCATTGTTGAAGAGCAGCCATGGCGATAAATAAACGAACGAAGCCATCTTTGCCACAGGGGAAAAGGTATCTCCATAATCCAACCCAAAAATTTGAGTATAACCTTTGGCCACAAGACGAGCTTTGAGGCGATCAATAGTACCATCAGGTCCAACTTTGATAGCAAACACCCACCTGCAACCAACAACAGATTTCCCAGATCGTAACGGGACCAATTCCCAAGTTCCACTATTATGAAGAGCACTTAGTTCATCTAACATGGCCTGACGCCAACCAGGATGGGCTAAAGCTTCACGGCATGCTTTTGGAATGGTCACGTAAGAAATAGAGGAAAGACATGTATAAAAAGGTAATGACAATCGATGATAACTCAAAGCAATATAATGGGGAGAGGGATTACGTGTAGAACGAATACCTTTTCGGAGGGCAATGGGAAGGTCGACTCATGTGTCGATCCGGAGGAGACAGAGTAGTTGGCACTTGAGTAGAGTCACATGGTGGTGGTTGTGATTGGTTTCGAGAACTATAAATCGAAGAGGCAGTGGAGAAGAAGCTAATCGCGGAGCAGGAACTAATGGTGAAGAAGACACAATTAGAGGGTCACAAACAACAGGAACATTAAATGTATTAGGAGTGTTGACAAGATTGGATGGAGACAAAGGTGAAGTTTGACTTTTAAAATAAAGAGACAACTCATCAAAGGTGACATCTTTTGACACAAAATAACGGTTAAGAGAAGGAGAAAAACATTTGTATCCTTTTTGTGATCTTGTAAACCCTAAGAAAACACATTTATGTGATCTAGGAGAAAGCTTGTCCGGACTGTAACTAAAATTATGAACAAAACATGTAGACCCGAAAACTTTCGGAGGTAAAGGATGAAGTGGTTCATGAGGGAATAAAATGGAATGAGGTATTTTATTATCTAAAACCGAAGAAGGCATGCGATTAATGAGATAACATGCAGTAAGAAGAGCATCACCCCAAAAATGTTGAGGAACATCTCCATGAATTAAAAGTGTGCGAGTTGTTTCAATAAGATGTCTATTTTTACGTTCAGCCTACACCATTTTGTTGAGGTGTATAAGCACAAGAAGTTTGATGCAAAATACCGTGAGAAGCCATGAATTGTTTAAAAGAATGAGAAAGATATTCACGGCCATTATCACTACGCAAAACTCTAATAGAAACACCGAACCGAGTTTGAATTTCATTAAAAAAAGTTTGAAAGATATGAAATAATTCGAACGATTTTTCATCAAAAATAACCAAGTGCATCCGGAATAATCATCAATGAAAGTAACAAAGTATTGAAAACCTAAAGTAGACTTAACGCGGCTAGGTCCCCAAATGTCGAGTGAACCACGGCAAAAGGGGACAAAGCACCACGTGTGAAACTACGAGGAAAGGAAGTACGACTATGCTTGCCTAATTGACATGACTCACACGCCAAACTAGATAAGTTAGACAAGGCAGGGACAAGTTTCGTAACTTGGCAAGACTTGGATGACCTAACCGAGCATGAAGAAGAGAGGAGACTCCATAACTCGTACTAACATGTGTAGAGGGACTGGAGATAATAAAGACCATGAGACTCACATCCCGTGCCAATCACCTGTTTCGAACTCCGGTCCCGTAAACACACCGAATTGTTGGTAAAAGTAACAACACAATCAAGAGAACGAGTTAGACGATCGATGGACAACAAGGTTAAAAGGAGACCCAGTGGACATAAAGAACATTATCAATGGTTAAAGAAGGAAAAAGTTTAACCGTTCCAACACCATGAGATGATACTCTAGAGCCATCGACCAAGTGTAACTGAAGGTAAATGATTAGGAGAGGATAAAGAGGAGAACAAAGATTTGTTACCAGTAATATGATCAGTGGCTCCTGAATCAAAAACCCAAGGACCAGGAGAAAATGATTGGGTCGACCAAAGAAAATATGTATTTGTATGTGTGACAGATATAGTGGAACTAGAAGACTCGTTGATCCTTATACCATTCGAGAAATTTGTTGAACATAGCGGACATGTCGGATGCAACAGAAGAAGGAAGATCCCCTACAGATAAAGGTGGGGAAAGATTGGTCTGAACAACTACAGCAGACTGAGGAGGACGACCATGTAATGTATAACACTTGTTAATCTTGTGACCTAGCTTGCCACAATGTTCACACTTAGGACGCCCTTTTTCCTGTTTGCGAGGGCGAGCCCGGTCATCACGATGGGATGTCAACACAAAAGAATCGTTAACAAAATTGGAAATAGTGGAAGAAGTCATGAAGAGCGGGAGAACAAACCCTGACCGAGACAAGCAAAATCATATGTCACCGGTAAAAAAAAAATGAAACTCCGGCGAATTCTCCGACAGCGGCGGACCCGGAGACTGCTCCAGCGGCAGCGGTGACAGTAACGTGAACTAGTACACTAGGTAAGTTCCCAGGAAAGAGAGGTGGGTCACTAATGGACACACTTAAATACCAAGTCTTTCCTTGTCAGAACTTTCCTAAACATGCACTTTCACACTACCAAATAAAATTCAATGACAAAGATAATTCTTTTCTGATGTGGAGGATCAGTTTACCAGCAGCGGTGGGGCGGCTTTAGCAGCGGTGGGGAGGCTCTAGCAGCGGTGGGGCGGCTCCAACAGTGGACAAAAGGCGGAAAAAAAAAATTTCAAGAGAACCTTAAGCTCTAGATACCATGTTGAATATAGAGAAAATATGGTTTGGAATTAATTTCCCTTGTGTATAAATCACACATAGGGTAGTCTATTTATAGTAGAGATATACAACTAAAAGAGTAACTGAAAGTAACAGAATAAACAGAAGATATTGTTTGATATTGTGGTTACCAATATCTAACAATATCTTAACAATATCAAATAATATATAAACAATATCTAACAATATAAGAGAAAGTTATTACACAAGTAAAATAGAGAATCAATTTTAATCCTTATTGTAATATATAATCAATATTTTTAAACCTGAACCGATTGATAAAAATATAGGTTTAGAGTTTAAAGATTTAATCGAATTTTAATTGGATTTAATAAATTAATATTTTTATAATATAATAAATATATAATAAGCTAATTATTATTAATATCTTAAAAAAAGAAAAATAATAAAAATTATTATCATGATTATCATAAATTATACGGAAAATTTATATATATAAAATATATTAAAAAATAAAATAAATAATAATTAAAATAAAATAAAAATATAATAAAATAATTATTATTTAATATTAATATAATTAATATGAGATACAAAAATTAAAATATAAAAAAAAATTTTTTTAATCAAAATCAGTTGGATAAAAAACCCAACCAAATTTTTTTTTACCTATTTTTCTAATTTTGTCCCAATTATTAAAAATAATATGAAAGCAATGAGGGGGAGATTGATGGAAATGTTTCTGCATTCCCAAGAGATGATTTTGATGATGATTCAAGTCAACAACATTCAAGTCAACATCATTCAAGATGAATTTAAGGATAAGCTAAATTTATGACGTAGGTGACAATGTGAAACATTTCCCTACATGCCCAATATATGTTTTTGATAAAGATGATGATTCAAGTAAGCCCAAGATGATTCCTGGAGACTAGATAGAGTCTTAGAATACTGGATATGGAAGTACAAGTTGATGAAGTAATATTATGCATAATTAAGTTTTCTGATGCTATTTTTCTATTTAATTAAGTTTTGATAAAAATCACATATACACAATTACAGAATTCAAAAATACAATTTACCTTCAATCAGTTTTGAGAAAAGAATTCTGAGCAAGGCAACATATATACTACATGCTTCTATAATTTGTTGTCTCCATTACTCAGGTGTGTCTGTTCTTATTTTTATTACCTACATCCTTTTTCAATCCCTAGTGTGATTCTAGGGAGGTGTTTTCATCCTTTGATTTGTTCAGAGGAGGTGTTTTCATCCTTGGATATGGAAGTACAAGTTGATGAAGTAATATTATGCATAATTAAGTTTTCTGATGCTATTTTTCTATTTAATTAAGTTTTGTTCAGAGGAGGTGTTCATCCTTAGTGGGATTCTAAATGTTTTATGAAATTACCGACGGACATTTTTATTATTTATTATTAATTATTTTTCCCTATTACATTCAGGATTCGAACTCAGTACCTTAGAGTTAGAGGTCGATACTCCAACCACTAAACTACCAGAATTTTTTGATAATAATTTACAAATAAATTATATTTATATACAAATATATTTATATATTTATATATTTATATATTTATATATTTATATATTTATATATTTATATATTTATATATTTATATATTTATATATTTATATATTTATATATTTATATATTTATATATTTATATATTTCTATTTTTATATTTTATATATTTATATATTTTTATTTTATATATTTATATATTTTTATTTTATATATTTTTATATTTTTATATATATTTATATATTTATATATTTATATATAATTAAATATTTATTTTTTAAAATTATTTAATTTAAGAAATTATTATAAATTAATCTAATTATGATTAAATTAAATTATTAAATAAAAAATATTTAATTTTTTAATTAGGTGAATATTTACTAATTGTTAATTTACCGACGGATTTGCTTGACGGATATATCCGTCGGTAAATTCATTTGTAAATTACCGACGGATTTATCGATCGGATATATAATTACATATTTTTATATATTTTTATATATTTATATATAATTAAATATTTATTTTTTAAAATTATTTAATTTAATAAATTATTATAAATTAATCTAATTGTGATTAAATTAAATTATTAAATAAAAAATATTTAATTTTTTAATTAGGTGAATATTTACTAATTGTTAATTTACCGACGGATTTACCGACGGATATATCCATCGGTAAATTCATTTGTTAATTATTGACGGATTTATCGACGGATATATCCGTCGGTAAAATCAAATTCCACAAATATTTTATATCCATCGGTAATTTCCGTCGATAATAATTATTTCAGTCGATAATACGCGATTTTCTTGTAGTGTCTCTTTTCCTGGTTATATTATTGTTTCCGCTTTAACAAATTATTGACTCATAAATAAATTTTTAATTTGACATCAATTTTAATTTATGCATCGATTCACCCCTCTAGATGTCATTTGTTTAACACAATAAACCAATTTCTAAACCTTTACTTTTTTTTATTAGACCGATTAAATTGATCGTATAATTTGATTTTCAAAATAATAATATAAAAAAACTACACATCTTAACTAAGACAAGAAAATAAATAGTGAAAATTGAGAGAAATATTCTAAATTATATATAGTTTTTGTATTTATATAAGTCATTAGTGATATAAAATGTAAATTGAGTTTTTAATGAGTATTTTCTTATAATTAAAAAAAAAAAAAACTCATTTATGTTATCTTAGTTTTAAAATATATTTTAACCTAAAACGGCTATTACTAGTGATGTATATATTTTCAATTAAACGATATGAAACTGAAAATATTCGTAATTTTCCCTATATATTCTAAATTTGTTATCATTTCATGAAATTGCATTCTTCTTTACATTGAATGTGGCAATGATATTCACGATGCTAGAATAACTTTGTAGGAACATGCCCTAGCCCTTTTAAAGATCACACATATAAAAGTTTAGGATAATATCCAAAAAGAAGGGATGTCCACCAAACAAAATTACCAATCAAAGAATTGAGAACAATCTCACTGTATTTCAACTAAATCTCTAGACAAATAAAGAAGAATATATTCTTTTCCTCTCTCTTTTTTGTTAGTCATTTGTTGGATCATCTAAAAAATTTCTCTTAGACTTTATGTCTTCCCAGTAAACACTTACAAATTTTTATAAAAAAATATTTTAGATCTATAATATATAGAGTGTGGTTATACTTTTTGAATTATATTTTATTATAATTAATAATTAAAAAATTGCATATTATATAATAATAGTTTTAAATATTAATAATAATAATATTTCAGTAGTTATTATGATTATCATTTAAAATTATATAAAATTAATTTTATACTTACCTAGTCTTAATAATTAGGACAATTAACCGATATATTCGGTTTTTTTCATATAGAAGAGATTTTTTTTTGAAATATAAAGTCCCGATACATTAAAATTAGGTATAAATATTTTATGTTTTTCGAATAGTTATCCTCGATTAAGATATTCGATCCTCTACAAAATAATAGATATGTCCATAAAATAGAAAAAAAATATTTTATTATTTTTGGATATTCATATTGAATGCTATCGTATAATATTTATATTTTTTATTAATTATTACTATATTTTTGTTCTTATTTATTACTCATTTACTTGTTGACTTAAGTATTAAGAAATTTTTATAGACGATTTTTTTCCTCGTTCTCAAAACATTTGAGATCACTTTAGAATGCTCACTAAATCTAAACAAGAACAAATTTATTTCTATAAAAATGATAAATACATGAAATTAAATTAATCAATATCTAATAAAAGAGAAAGAGAGTGAATAAAATAACGTAACTGGATAAGAGATTGGGTGATTAATAAATATGTATACGGATAATCATTCAATATTTTAACATGTTTTTGTTAACAAACATTTTGGATCCTTGTATTAAAAAAAAGAAAAAATCAAATTCATCAATCCCAATTGTTTAAAAAAACTTTCAAATTTTTATTAATAGGAAAGTTTTCAGCGTTCACCAGCACAAAATGTGAAGAACATCTTTTATATATATATATATATATATATATATATATATATATATATATATATATATATATATATATATATATACTTTCTATTAAAATTAGAAGAAAAAAATACCCATATAAAATATTTAAAACAAGAAATCCCATACTAGAAGAATAGTTTAAAAAACCGAAAATAAACCTTTAAAATCATAGAATAAGAAATTATAAAAGAAGTATGGACAGAAGTCCCTACTCTCTTCTGGAATAGAAATACTTTTCAAATCAAATTTTATATATATATATATATATATATATATATATATATATATATATATATTTAAAACATAAAAAAATATTATATTTCTCAAATTTGCTAATTCAGTATTTTTAAAAATATATATTAGTCCAGAATGTTTTAGGATACATTTCGGAATTTAAAATAAATATAAGGATAATATAGGAAGGAAGCAACGGTTTGTTGTTGGACTAGGCCCAATAATTATTATTTTATATTTTTCATTCTATCTGTTATTTGGGCTTAGCCCATTTTACTTTTTTCATTGTTTGGATTCGGTGCTCTTGCAATTATATGTATTTATTTTAAGAAAAGTTTATTAATTTTATAATTCATAATTTAATTATCACCATTTTTTGAATTTTATCATCCAAGTTTTTCCCCGCACAGATCAATATCAAATTTTTAAATTTCATATCTTTTACCTTTCGTTTAATTTCTAGCACAATGGTTACATATCATGAAAAAAAAAAAAAGAGTCAAACCCACCTTGTGTTTACAAAAAAAAAAAATGTAACAAAAAGTCTTTATTTGATTCTTTTTTATTTTTTTACTATTCATTATTTTTGAGTTTAAAATTTAACATATAAGTTCAATGAATAAAAATTCAAAATTTTGATGCTAAAATATGTTAAACCTTGAATAGTAAAACTAGTAAAATGATGATAGTGAAGTGATAAAATATATAACTAAATGATTTAAAATTAAAGAAATTCGTGTGCATAACTAAAACAGAAAATTCACTAACAGTAATAAAAAATGACTATTTAATTTGTTTGAATTATTGCTCTTAAAGTGCTCAGTTTTCTCTTTATTATTTGGCTGTTTACGATATAAATTTAGTCATAATCTAATAGTAGTTATAGTTTAAATATTAAAAAATGAGCATTTTATTAAATCATAAATGAATTATTTTATTAATCTAATAGTTAGTTAGATATAAATGAGCATTTTATTAATCTAATAGTTAGTTAGATATAAATGAGCATTTTATTAAATCATAAATGAATTATTTAAAATTTTATTTTAAAAGGTAAATTGATATCTGATACTTTGCTAATCTTGTTATAGATTCTAACAACTTGTTACTCTTAAATTTTTTTAAATAAATTATTATTATTATTTCTCATTATTATCTTATTACCAACATTATTATATTAATAGAGTATGAATTACTCTAAAATTTAATGATATAATTAGTTAGATGAGATGGGATCTTTATTCCGATTAATTAATTAGTTGATGATTAGGGAAATAATGAATTTCTACATAAATGATTAATATATTTTAAATATATATGACAATATGAAAATGATTTAATTGAAACATGTCATGTTATCTTAACTTTTTAATATATATATATATATATATATATATATATATATATATATATATATATATATATATATATATATTAAGATTGAGTATTAAAAAAATATAATGATAATTTTAAAATTATTTTTAATTTTTTAATAACAGTTATATAATAATTATTATTGTATGTTTTGTTAAATTTAATTTAACTATTTTATTTTGTCACAAAATAATAAAAAATTTATTACAAAACAAAATCCTTCGGTAATATCTATTTATCGACCAATTTTCAGTAATAGTCCGTCAGCTAAATGTTTTACTGAAATTACCGACGAACAGGAATCCTTCGGTAATATTTTTATTATTTATTATTATAAGATTAAGAGAATTGTCACTAGCAGAATTGAACCCAAGTACCTTAGAGTTAGAGGTCGATATTCCAACCACTAAACTACCGGAATTTTTTGATAATAATTTACAAATAAATTGTATTTATATATTTATATATTTATATTTTATATATTTATATTTTATATATTTATATTTTATATATTTATATATTTATATATTTATATATTTATATATTTATATATTTATATTTTATATATTTATATATAATTAAATATTTATTTTTTAAAATTATTTAATTTAAGAAATTATTATAAATTAATCTAATTATGATTAAATAAAAAATATTTAATTTTTAATTAGGTGAATATTTACTAATTGTTAATTTACCGACGAAAATATCTGTCAAGTAATTTATAGATGAATTTACCAGACGGATATATCCGTTCGGTAATTAATTGTTAATTTATCGACGGATATATCTGTCGGTAAATTTGTCAGTAAATTACAGACGGATTTATCGACGGATATATCCGTCGGTAAAATCAAATTCCACAAATATTTTATATCCGTCGGTAATAATTATTTTCAGACGGTTATAAATCCATCGGTAAATATCCATCGGTAATACGTGATTTTCTTGTAGTGTGTTTTGTGACAAAATTTATGATGAACAAATGTTTAAGGAGAAATATTTTGTTTCAAGAGTCTAGCTTAACTGAGAATATATGTAACTTGAATGAAACGAATTTTAAGTAAATATTTTAAAATTTAAGGGATGATAATAAAAAATGAAATATATTTTATACTTTTAATTTATAATTTTAGATAAAATACAATAATATAAGTTCAAATAATGTAATAAGTATAAATATATTACATAATAAATATTTATTTTTTAAAATATTTTATTCAAAAGAATAAAAATAAACATAAAAGATAATATATCAAATATATACAAATAACATATAATTAATCAATAATTATTGACAATTCCTCTATCTTGACCCTGGGAGGAAAAGTGGGATGGTAAGAAAAATGTATTTAAGTATCCACCAATAACCTTTTAAGTGTGTTAATAAGAACTTACATGAGTATGACTTAACAACAACTTAAGCAATGACTTAACAACAACTTAATGACTTAACAACAACTTAAGCAATTGTGGATTAATATTAGCTTTAGCAAGTGTGAATTAATAATAGCTCAAGTGAGAGTCATTTAAGCATATACTTAAGTGATGATCACTTAAGTATGTAACAATTTTCTTAAGCATATGACACACCGATCGCACACCTGCTTCATCATGTTTACGTAGGTAAAACATGGATTACACTCTCTTAGGCATAATGCATTCGCTTAAGCTAGCATCATTATTAAAAAATTATTGTCATAATGTGTTACATGTAAGGTAAAATTTTTAAAACTCACTCAATCTCGCTTATATAACAACCATAGAAATAGTTAATATCATAATATACTATGTTAAGAAGTAATTTGCATTGAGTGAATGTGCAAAGAGAGTATATCATGTTTAATACACAACAAAAATACTAACATGTGTACAATAAACAACAAAAATACACTATATCCTAGACTTGTCCTGTTGTTCAAATATAGTCTCCGTACCTGTAATATCATATGCTTCATGTAATAAACACAATCATAACAATCAAGTTCATGGACAAAAAAAATAAGAGTAAGTTAATTATTCAAATAATAATTGACTATTTAACTTACCACACATCTAATAACAAGTATATTACATCACTCATATCAAATTTCACCATATTAAATAATATCACATTACATTTATATTTAACTCATATAGACACCATCCAAAAGACTAACACTATGTTCCAAACTCAGAGATTAACATTTGTGGGACACATTGAAGTTGTTATTGCATCAGATACTCTCTGACTACTAATACCATTCTGACTTTCCTACCCATAAAGTAGGACTATTGACAATACTACCCGTCCTAATGCACCTGTCTCATGATCACAGGGTAAGCTATTAGTAATCCTCCCATCAGCTCCTCACCTAATGATACCTTAGTCTACTTCATCGAGGCTATAAGTGAAACCTAGGACTTCATTGAATCTCCACAAACATAGTAACAACATTAACACCACATAGTACCTCCCTGATACCCATAATCACATACATCTTAGTCGATTATGGATCAAATCTCTTGCTCAACCTAGCCTTACATACACATATATCTCAGTATGAAGAACACGCAACACCATCATATCATCTCCTAATTCATCACACATGTCATTCTCTTACATTATAATAAATTTTATTTGTTTTAGACTAAATACAATAATTATATATTTTTCTAATTTAATATTTTCCTACTCTTTTTGCCATAACTTTCTTTATAGATATCCTTTTGAGTTAATTCTTATTTCATTGGAATTCTCATTTTTGGGGTTTCAATTTGAATATATGGAACATAAAATTTAGAGTGTTGAGATATTTTTCATGATTTTTAGAAGTTCGGATAAAACACCTTGATAATTTTGCTTATGCAAAGATTCAATCGCATGAATTCTCTCTCATCTTGCTTGAGCAAAATTTTAGCCGACTTAACTCTTACTTGAGTGAAAATTGAATCGACTTGACTCTCGCTTGAGTGAACGTCCACAACTTTAGGCCATCTCTTCCACTACCTTACCCTCACTTAAGAAAAATAGGTCTCGCTTGAGCAAAAGTTGATTCGAGAAGTGAGGTTTTTTTGAGTTTCTTGCCTTTTCTCATCCCAATACCCAAAAATACAACCCATTTGTACCACAAACATGTAATGGGAATATTATACAACACAAAAACACATAAATATTCCTTTCTACTATTATTATAACACACTATGACATATATACTTCCTTCCTAAATCTATTATTACTTAAATAACCAACTCCCCTTACATAAATATTCCTTAATCTTAGCTTATACATATGTATGTGCAACCAATAATCAATACTCTGGCTCTAAACTTTGGGCAACACCCCACATAATAATGATATATTTTATTATATGGATTCTCTCCTTAAACTTAGTGTTGAAAATGCAAGGATATGATGTCTAATGATTTTGATGATGATACAAGAACAAAAGACTTCAAGATGAGAAGACTCATACACATTTGTAATAGTTTGTAATAACTCTGTTTAATCATCTTGAGTCTGTAAAAATAGAGTCCAAAATAGCCAGCACTTAGTTTGTCCATAAAAGTTTCATTTTTATCAAAACGATACTGTGATAATCGATTATCGCTAAGGATAATCGATTATCTAATTAAAAATCTGATTTGTGAAAATGGCTTTGGATAATCGATTATCACTCAGGATAATCGATTATCCTAGTAACTCTTGGATTTATGAAATCGATTATGGAATAATCGATTACCACCCATGATAATCGATTATCCTGGACAACTTTGGTTTTCTAATAAAAGCTCCTGTGATAATCGATTATCACTAAGGATAATCGATTATCCATGGTAGTTATGAATTTGAAATTCTAATTTTAACCTAATTTTCGGAAAAACTCTATTTAAAGGGTCTCTCATGCTCTCTGAAAATAACCTTTTTGATACTCAAATGTTAAGAGTTGTTTGTTGAGAGAACTTTGAATAGTGAACAAAAAGGGGCTTTGAAAACCTAGTGTGGGCAAAAGGTGATAAGAATCACTGAGTGGGTTTCTTAGTGGATTGAGTGTTGTGCTGTCTCTAGGAAAACTGTCTTCATCCTTTGTGGCTTCAAAGGAGATGTTCATCTCTTGTGTGACTCAAGAGAGGTGTTTTCTAATCCTTTTTATTTGTAATCTGTTTATCTGATTGAACCATTATTTTAGTGATTGAGTTAATCCTCTTTTAGAGTGATTAACAATTGGATGTAGGATCTTTTGATCCGAACCAGTATAAAATACTTGTGTGATATTCTTCCCTTCTCTCTTTACTTTTCAAGTGCTCTATTATATTAAAAGAAAGAATAAATAACTTTTAATTGGTAAAATCTTGCGAAATTTTTTAAAGAGCTAATTTTATAAGAAACCAATTTACCCCCTCTTGGTTTTTGTCTTTATGTGACCATTCCGCTGTGCGATACCAACAAGTGGTATCAGAGCTTGCTTTGTTAATTCTTCAAATTTTTTTTGAAAATAGTCGGACAAAACCAAACATTTGCCGAGGGTGCCTCTATTAACAGACCCCCACTTTTCGTTGGTCAAAATTATCCTTTCTGGAAAGTTAGGATGCATATATTTTTGGAGTCTGTTAACAGAGGTGTCTAGGAAGCTGTCCTAAATGGTCCTTTTATTTCTAAAATGATTGTTAATGATGTAGAGGAACTGAAACCATTTTCTCGATGGACTGTGAAAGAGATTAGAAAGGCTCAATATGATGTAAGGGCTAAAAATACAATTTCATCTCCTTTGACCCTTGATGAGTTTTACAAGATCTCAGTGTGCAAAAGTGCTCAGGAGATGTGGGAAGTATTGAAAGTGACTCACGAAGGAACTGATGATGTAAAAAGAGCAAGGAAAAAATCCTTAATACAAGAATATGAAATGTTTTGGATGCAACAAGGAGTGTAGACCCCAAATCTTGCCCGACCTCGAAATAAAGAGCAGAAGATCTCTTATTCGAAGATGGACAAAGCCTAAAAAGCCATTAGGAGAGACTATTAGGCCCCATATTAGAGTAGGAAGACTTTTCTGTACAAAAAAATAAGCATTCCCACCTTAAGGGGTTGAGACTGCCGTCTCGCTTTTCGGGACCATCGTCTCGCTCAATAGCAAGTCGAGACCACCGTCCCGTTTGGCGAGACGGCCGTCTCGTCACTTGCCATTGGCGAGACCACCCTCCCGTTTGGCGAGACGACCCTCTCGTCTTTTGGCAAGTCAATACCTCCGTCTCGCCAAACGAGACGACGGTCTCGCCATTTGTCAAAATCGAGACCGCTGTCTCGAATGGCGAGACGGCTGTCTCGACCTGACAGGCGCGAATCGCTATAAATAGGGGACGCTCTCCCCTTCATTTCACACAGTTCTTCCATTCTTCCTTCTACATTTTCTTAGAATTCCCATTTTAGAGCCCCTTCAAAGCATTTCCAAAGTTTGTGAGTGTTTTAAGAGAGTTTTTATAGCGAAAAAGCATCATTGTAGAGCGAAGGGTTGCCAAAACGCACCCTATTTTTCACAAGAATTAATCAAAGCTTGCTCCGGAGGTTTCTTCACTCTCTCCCTCTCTTTTATTGTCCTTTTTTACTTATATTAAATTGTGCAATAGCTACTAGGGCCATGTAGTCATCATTTTTTTTATTCCGCAAATAAAAGGGTAAAAGCATCATTTCAAAAGTTTATTTATAAAATAACTGGCCTATCATAGGGAACCCGAAATGGGCGTCGTAAGGGAGCTAATACCTCCCTTACACGTAACTAACTCCCTTACCCAACTCTGGTTTTAACGACCAAATTTGGTTTTTCTTAAAAAACCAACGCCTTTTTCTTTTCTTTTTCGATGTTTTTGGTAAAAACATCGGTTACGACTCCATAAGAACTCTCTCAATCTTGCTCTTAGGTCAGCCCGGTTATCGAACGATCTAAGAGCTCTTTTTTGAAAACCTCGCCCTTAGGTTCAGCCTAGTTATCAGACAACCTAAAGGCGTTGTAACTCCACCCATATTAAACGCGAAAAATGGAAAGTCGGAACCATCGCGTCGCTCCGACCGCCTCTTTTGACGGCGGTGACAGATGGCGACTCCACTGGGGAAGCCTAGAGAGTTGATCCCATTTAGTGATGGGTCAGTTTAATAAATAAACTAAGAAATTTCGCTTTTACCCTACCTTGTATTATAACATGCTTTAATTGCTTGATTTTAATAACTGTTGTTTGTCTATTTTACACAATTGTTTGAAATAAAAACTGCACACAAACCTTTGCATACAACAGTTCCCTCTATACCTGGGGGCAAGTGAGAAATCCATAGGGAGTGGGTGGCAGGTACGGTTTGCCGTAGTGAGGGCCATGTGCCCACCGGTATGATCTGAAACCACCACTCAAGGTGATAACCTTCCTCTTTTGGCATAAAGACTGACTATGGCCTTAGTGTTAAGCATGGTTGGAAGGCTGGAGAGTGGGGACCCTATAATGGGGGCACCTTGGGGGCCTATGCCTTGGTGAGAACAGTTAGAACCTACCTTTGTCAATGCACTTTTCTGCAAGAAAATCCTACCTCGTGATTAAAATGACTTCTCGCGTGTTTGCGGATGAGTGAATTGTGTGTGCATTTATTTGTTGCATTTGATTGCATAGCATAACTAAACAATAGATAAAAAAAAATCTTTTCACAATAAACACCCTTATCTCGGACAGTCTGCCTTTTAGCTAGCCTGGTTTTAGGTTCTTTGTAAGCTAAGTAGCCACTCAGTCCGACAAAAGAGATAAAAGGTTATAAAATAAATCCAATAAATAAAAAATGTTAAAACTCATAAAAGAATTTTGACAAAGTCAAATCATTCATATTGCATCATTTCATAAGTGGAAAAACCAAGAGAGAAAATAAATGCATAAGGAAAGTATGCATACGCATCATCTTAATAAATCCTCAAAAAATGGGTCTTAGGAGAATTTTTTGGGAAAACTACTGGGCCAAATCCCCCTCAGGAATTTGCAGCCTTGTTCTTCACTTCTTTCTCTTTGTTTTGATATGCTGTGCGTCCAAATCCGACATCTCAGTCAAAAGTTATCGCACTTTGAACATCTACTGCCCCTTTTATCATAAAAAGTCCTTTTTTTACTATTGCATGCATAAATACATTCATTCTAGGGGGCATTAGATATCCCTAAGACAAAGGCGAAAGAGGCCCAAGTGCGCTTCTAATCTTCCATAAGGAAGAGATAAGTATGTTAAGGTATATGGTGACCTTTATGAGGAAGGAACCATTCTACCAAAGTGGGTATGGTGCTCCATGAAGCGTAAACTTTAAGGACGATACCAAAGTCATTGTCTTAAGGCATATCTATCCTACACTAATCATTCATTTCATTTCAAAATAAAAATAAACGTTCTTAAATTACTTTTGTATTCTAGAAGGCGACTGGTATTCTTCATGCCTTCACCCGCATACAAAAAAACACAAAATCCCAAACACTATCATACATCATGTTAGAAAATAAAACATGATAATGTTTTGGAAAAAACTAACACTTGCATACATGCATTCACCAAAATTCATCCTCATAACATGCATCTAATAATAGACAGTTGAAGAAGTGGACATTCCTCAATACCATGAAAAGAGGTAGGGCATTCGCATGCCATGCACGGGAAGTAAAAAAGAAAATAAATAGAAATTCTAACCCGCCTATGGGTTCATTTAGGCTTCTCCACTTTTAAAAAAATGTACTTCGAAACATTGCATTGAGGAATGTACACTGTCTGGATGAAATAAATAAAATTGTTTGTTTTCATCATCTCTTCAAACGTCTATTGCATTCATAAATTGCATTCATTCATTCTCACTTTAATAATAATAAGATAATAAAAAGAAAGGATTAATTGATGTATTTTCCATTAATCGGAATAAGATGAAGAGCAAACCTTTCGTCATCAAGTTCTCTCCAATGATTGACCCGCCTAAGAAGGATAATAAGCCTCAACTATCGGTCATCTAAGTTAATAAGGAAGAGGGGGCAAGGATGCCGTTACATTTGTTCACCCCATACATCAAATAAGGCTGCATCATGGAGATACGCAAAAACACCGCCCATTAACAAGGATATCTCCAGCATAGTCGACATTGGGGGGCAGGATTAGAAGTAGAAGAATCTACTCCCCCGAGGAGCTACAAGACAATGCTCCCAAGAATAAAGGAAAAATAATAAGATTGAAGAAAAACATAATCCAAAGAGGAAATTGAATAGACTTTGGATTCACGACGCTGAGGCAATTCTTTCAACACTCTGCCAAAGAGACAAACTCACAGTAGGCGACAAGTTGGTCACGGTTCAAGCTAAAGACGACATTCGGATCAGTAAGTCGTCTGCCCTACCTTGTATGGAAGCGGCTGAAGAGGACCTTTGAAATATCTTTTTCCAATATGAAAAGACTTCCCCAACAATATGAAGGTGACCCACATGATGAGGAAATATAGATGTTGCCCAAACCAAGGACTCATTAGAAACTCTCAAGGAATAAGGGAGCCACCAGATTTTAAAGACAATCCTTTAAAGCATTACCCTACAAAGGATCAAGCTGCACGGAGAAAAGGGAAGTCTCCCCTCCACACCTTGAATCAGATTTTCCCAAATAGAGGGGTTCAAGCGTCAAAAGCGACTTTAGTCATTAGGTGTTCTTCTTCTGATTCTTAGGGTTTGTAAATCCAATGACTATTAAAGATTACTCCTCAGGGCTAACCCGACCCCCGAGCATTGTAGGGCACATATTTCCCTATTAATTACAAAGAATGTTATTCTTACTATCTGCTTCTCTTCTTGCTATTCATGTCTAAACCTCATTAATAACCATGTTTAAGCAAACGTTTTCAAAAGTGCGTCAAAGTAACCAAAATGCGCCATTGACCAAAATAAAAGTCAAATCCATCATCACTGATTGACTAGAAACACAAAATAAGGTTCCACCTCATCATAATAAAGTCGTGTTTAGCCAATGTTGTGCAAAGAGAAAAGAAAATCAAAAGAAGCCCATAGAAGCCAAAGGCCAAAAAGAGAGGGCAAGATACCCAGTAGGAAACCCACCAAAGGGGGCTACGCAAAAGTTAGAACGTAGCACAACATCCTAGGCTGAAAACCCAAAGGGCGGACTAAGGAAGTCAATCAGTCATAGCAAGCGTCATAGAATAAGACGTCATTCCATAAACAAAACGTTTGTCTAAACTAGCCTTAACACTCTAACCAACCTTGGCTAGCCGTGCTTATAAAAACCATTTTTTGTCAAAATAAAACAATTCTAAAATACAAGCCTTTGAATTAAATATCCTCTTCCTTATTTTCTCTTGACCCTTACCACTACGACATTCTAGTAATTAGTAGGGAAATGTGGAGATAGTAATCAATAGGAGGATTGACATCCCCAAGAAAAGGGAGGGGCACACTGAGCTCTACAATCAACACAATCATTCTTCGGTCATGGAAAAATCGAGACGGCAAAATCGGTACAACCTATCATGTCGACAAAGCACATAACGTCTGAAGCTCATCAGAAGTAAAAACACATTGGTTAATCCTTTTGAAAAATTAATTGAAATAGCATTGTATGATGCATATCGCGAACATTGCATGCATATGATAAGGTCCTAACTCTAAAAAAAAGAAGAGAAAGAAAAAATAAAAATAAAAAGAATAATGTCTGCTAGGAGATTCTTAGGCAAAAGTTAGGGTAGCCCGCTAGATCGAAAACCCGCAAAGGGCGGTCTAGGCAAAAGTTAGGGCATTCATAAAAAAGGAAAAAGCCCGCTAAGATATCCTAAGCAAAAACTGAGGCAGCTCGCTAGACCGAAAACCCCAAAAGGGCGGTCTAGGCAAAAGATAAGGCTAAACCAAGAAATGAATAAAAGAGAGAGGGGCCCTTCATCATAATCATGAAAGTCCAGCAGGAGAATGTCAATCACTTTTCCAGATGCATCGATAAAAAAGGATAGATAGCATTTAGGGCATCCACACACAAGTAGTCGCACAAAATGACTTTGTCAAGGTAAAAAATGAAAAAATAAAAACCACTTCAGATAAATAACAAAAAATGAAAAACATTCATGCATATAAGGAGACTAGCTCCATGTCTGTGATTGAAAATAGGATCACCATGACCAAGCCTCCAAATAATGCTCCCCTCAAGAAAACGGAGCAAGTCGTCAATCAAGCGACTCAACAGGATAAGAGGTTCTGAAAATCAAGAGCTCCAGCTACCATCCTTCTACCCAGAAAAGAAGGCACAAGAAAGTAATAAGTCTCCAAACATTGCTCTCCCTCAAGAAAGAAGAGTGAGTTGTCATAAGAAGCTTCCAGAAGCCAAAGCTCCAGTCATCATTATTCTACCCAATAAAAGAGGGCACAATCATTAGACATCATAAAAGAAAAAGCCGACGGAAAGGCTTAGTCATCCCCAAGAGGATCCCTGCCTACTCCGAAGGCAAAACAAAAAACACTCCTCATGGCTTAGCATTACCACTACATGAGTCATCAAGCACACTCACCCAAAGTCTCCTCCAAACTCCCCAATGGAGAATAAAGGCTTCAAGAGCCCATCATCATCAACAGTCAAAAGAGTCCAAACCATCAAGGGCTCAACAAAAAGAAAGAAGAGAAAAGAAGAAAGAAAACCCTTCATCTCCAGCAGATGACAAAAAAGGCCATGACAGAGAAGGCCGAATAAAAATCCTCAAGTGGATCTCCTAAAAAGTCTACAAAAAGGAATAAGAAATTCTCATCCCTCAGCAGAATAAGGATGCATCAACATTAATCAAGGAGCCAAGACTCCATTCCCAGAAAATAAAAAATTAGATCCTCAGGAAGTTAACTAATTCCTTAGTGGATCACCAAAGAAAGAAAACTCCATCCCTAGAGGACCCCCAAAAAAAGAAGGAAAAAGCTAGCGCAATAAAAAGAGACTAAAAAGTAAAAAGACTTACGCATTATCCCGAAAAAGCCAAATTTCAAATTGTGAAAAAAAAAGAGATAAATCGCAGAAAAAGGCAAAATCAAATAAAAATCCTATCTCGCTAAGTGGGTCACCTCAGAAAAAGGAAAAATCAACAAAAAAGAAGGAATCGAAAATTCCATTCCCCCAACAGAATAAGGGCATCCCAAAAGCCAGCTCGCACCCATATCAATTAAGGAGCCGAGACTCCATTCCCCCAAAGGGCTACCAAAATCTGACCCCCGGGAAGTCAACCAATTCCCCGGTGGATCAATCAAAGAACATCCCCAGTGAGCCTACTGCAAAGACAAAACTTCAGATTCATCCTCAGAGTGTCATTTGCCTACGCATAGGCAAGACCTGACAAGCAAGAGCTAGCATCCCCATAAAGGAATATCAGCCTAGTCAGAGGCAAAACAAATGCAGCCAAAAGTCTTCACTCAGAGGCATTACCAGAAACTCAATGGAGTATCTGCCTGCTCAGAGGCACCATCAAAATCAGCAAATTTTCAATGGATATCCGCCTACTCAAGAGGCGTCACCAAGATCAACAAATCCCTAGAGGATTCCTGCCTACCTAAGAGGCACTCATCAAGAATCCCCGACAACCAGCAAAGTCGGATGACCACTACCAAAATATAAAAAATAAAGAATCCCCAGCAAACAACAAGTTGGATGGCTATCAGGAAAAGCCAAAAAACAAAGAATCCCCAGCACACTGGAGGACTTTACCAAGCATAAACATTAAAAATTCCGGCGCGTGATCGCAATCAGTAAGCCGCCACCACAGCCAAAGGGTCAGCTACCATATCGAAGGAGCATCTTGAGGCACCTAACCTGATGAGGGTTCGTACTCAACAACCAAAGGGTCAGCTACCGCATCAAAGGAGCATCCTAAGGTTTCTCACTCGGTGCATGAGCTAGAGCAGTAAGCCGCCACCAGCAGCCTACAAAGTGGACTCAACACCAGATGGGGGTCTGTACTCATAAGGCCTTGCAAAAAGGGGCTTACCAGACGGGGGTTCATACTCGTCAAACACCAGATGGGGGTGTGTACTCATCAGGCCTTACAAAAGGGGGCTTACCAGACGGGGGTTCATACTCGTCAAACCAGATGAGGGTTCGTACTCATCAACCAAAGGGGTCGGCTACCGCAAGAAGGAGCATCCTAGAGGCACACAACACATTTTTCCCCAGAGGATCAACCACTGCAAGATGGAGCATCCGAAGGACAACCGGGAAAGAGGGTTAACTCCTTCACCCTCTATCTGATCTTCTTGGCACAACAGGCCAATAGTCGACTAGTCAGGTGAAGGGGGGGCAGCTGTAGACCCCAAATCTTGCCCGTCCTTAAAATAAAGAGCAGAAGATCTCCTATTCAAAGATGGACAAAGCCTAAAAAGCCACTAGGAGAGACTATTAGGCCCCATATTAGAGTAGGAAGGCTTTTCTGTACAAAAAATAAGGATTCCCACCTTAAGGGGTTGAGACTGCCGTCTCGCATTTCGGGACCGCTGTCTCGCTGAATGGCAAGTCGAGACGGCCGTCCCATTTAGTGAGATGGCCGTCTCGTCACTTGCTATTGACGAGACCACCCTCCCGTTTGGCGAGACGACCCTCTCGCCAGTTGGCAAGTCGATATTGCCGTCTAACTAAACGAGACGGCGGTCTCGCCATTTGTCAAAATTGAGACGGTCGTCCCAAATGGCGAGACGACCGTCCCGAATGGCGAGACGGCCGTCTCGACCTTGCCAGGCGAGACGGCCGTCTCGACCTTGCCAGGTGAGACGGTCGTCTCGACCTGACATGCACGAATCCCTATAAATAGGGGACACTCTCCCCTTCATTTCACACAGTTCTTCCATTCTTCCTTCTACATTTTCTTAGAATTCCTCTTTTAGAGCCCCTCCGAAGCATTTTCGGAGTTTCTAAGTGTTTTAAGAGAGTTTTTATAGCGAAAAAGCATCATTGTAGAGCGAATGACTACCAAAATGCATCCTATTTTTCACAAGAATTAATTAAAGCTTGCTCTGGAGGTTTCTTCACTCTCTCCCTCTCTTTTATTGTCTTTTTTTACTTATATTAAATTGTGAAATAGCTACTAGGGCCATGTAATCATCATTTTTTTTATTCCGCAAATAAAAGGGTAAAAACATCATTTCAAAAGTTTATTTATAAAATAAATGGCCTATCATAGGGACCCCGAAAGGGGCGTCATAAGGGAGCTAATACCTCCATTACACGTAACTAACTCCCTTACCCAACTCTAGTTTTAACGACCAAAGTTGGTTTTTATTAAAAAACCAATGCCTTTTTCTTTCCTTTTTCGATGTTTCTAGTAAAAACATCGGTGGCGACTCCATAAGAATCCTCTCAATCTTGCTCTTAGGTCAGCCCAGTTATCGGACGATCTAAAAACTCTTTTTTGAAAACCTCGCCCTTAGGTTCAACCCGGTTATCAGATAACCTAAAGGCATTGTAACTCCACCCATATTAAACGCAAAAAATGGAAAGTCGGAACCATCGCGTTGCTCTGACCGCCTCGTTTGACAGCGACGACAAGGAGAAACGATTTTTGATGTCCAAAAGCATTTCACACACATCGTCAACCACCTCACCGAGCTTGGTAAAAACTTTGACACTGATGAATTACATGTTAAAATTCTAAAGTCTTTGGACAAGAAATGACAACCTAAGGTGACTGCTATCACGGAGTCTCAAAATCTTTCAACTATGACAATGGCTGGTCTCTTTGAAAAACTGAGAGAGGACGAGCTTGAACTGGGAAGGTTGAATGATGAGGAAGGCTAAAGTAACAAAAGGAACATTGCCTTCAAAACAAAGGTCATAAAAAGCAAGAAGAAGAAGGAAGAAGAAGATTCTGATGATGAAGAAGATGAGAACTTAAGTCTCATAATTAAGAATTTCACCAAGTTTATGAAAGCAAAAAGGAAGCAACCATTCAAAGTCAAGAGGAATAAAAAAGAAGGATCTTCCTCAAATTTCAAATGCTATGGATACGGAGAAACCGGACATGTAAAAGCTGACTGTCCCAACAACAAAAGGGGTAATGATTCTAAAGGAAGAAAATCCTACAAGAAGAAAGCCTACATTTCTTGGGAGAAAAGTGACTCTAATTCAGAGTCAAGTGATTCTAAGGCTGAAGAAAACCTTTGCTTGATGGCAAATAACAATTACTCTTCTGACCGTGAGGAAATCTCTAAATCCAAGAAGTCAATGTGGTACCTTAACAGTGGTTGTTCAAGACACATGGCTGGTGATGGAAAGAAATTTGTAAGTTTTGAAAAGAAAGAACATGGATATGTGACTTATGGAGATAACAATAAAGGAAAAATCCTTGGAACCGGAAACATTGGTGGTGCAAATACTTTGGAGATAAAGGATGTGCTCCTTGTTGATGGACTAAAACACAATCTTCTCAGTATAAGTCAGCTTCGTGATAAAGGACTTAAGGTAATTTTTGAAAACAATCACTGCACTATACATCTTAAGGATTCTAAGAAAATTGTATTAAAAGGTGTTAGGCATAATAATATTTACTTGATTGATTTGGATTATGCATCTGATGTTGATATAACATGCTTAGTTGTTAAAGAAGAAAACCTTTGGTTGTGGCATAAAAGAGCAGCTCATATTCATATGCATCAATTAAACAAGTTAATCTCTAGAAACTTAGTTATTGGTCTGCCTAAGTTAAAATTTGAAAAAGATAAATTATGTGATGCATGTCAAAGAGGTAAACAAGTGAAAACATCTTTTAAAACCAAGAACATTGTCGCTGCCGTCAAAAAGAGGCGGTCGGAGCGACGCGATGGTTCCGATTTTCCAATTTTTGCATTTTTATGAGTGATGTTACAACACCTTTAGGTTGTCCGATAACCGAGCTAAACCTAGGGGCAAGGTTTTCGAAAGGGTGTTCTTAGATTGTCTGATAACCGGGCTGACCTAAGAACAAATTTGAAAGGGTTCTGATGGAGTCGCCACCGATGTTTTTACCGAAAACATCGAAAAAGGGGAGAAAAGGCGTTGGTTTTTCAAAAAAACAACTTTGGTCGTTAAAACCAGAGTTGGGTAAGGGAGTTAGTTACGTGTAAGGGAAGTATTAGTTCCCTTAAGATGCCCCTTTCGGGTTCCCTATGATGGGCTAGTTATTTAATAAACAAACTTTCGAAAAGACGCTTTTACCCTTTTATTTTGCGGAATCAAAATAATGACTACATGGCCCTAGTGTCTATTATGCATTTTAATCATAAAAATAAAGACAGTAAAAGAGAGGGAGAGAGTGAAGAAACCTCCGAAACAAGATTTTTAATTAATTCTCTTAAAAATAGGGTGCGTTTTAGCAGCCCTTCGCTTTTACAACGCTGAAAATCTCTCGAAAATGCTATAAAAAGCTCTCTAAGTCTCTCAGAAACTCCGGAAATGCTTCGGAGGGACTCTAGGAAGAGAATTTGAAGAAATTGTAGAAGGGAAAATGGAAGAACTGTGTGAAATGAGGGGAGGAGCGCTCATTATTTATAGGGATTCGAGCCTGTCAGGTCGAGACGGTCGTCTTGTCTATCAAGGTCGAGATGGTTGTCTCGCCATTCGGGACTGCGGTCTCGACTTGCAAAAGTGGCGAGATGGCTGTCTCGTTTGGTGAGACGGCGGTATTGACTTTTCAAGTGATGAGAAGGCCTTCTCGCCAAACGGGAGGGGGGTCTCGCCATTGGCAAGTGGCGAGACGGTCGTCTCGCCAAACGAGACGACTCTCTCGACTTGCATCAATGGTGAGACGGTGGTCCCAAAAAGCGAGACGGCGGTCTCGACCCCTGATGGCGAAAATCCTTATTTTTGTACAGAAAATCCTTCCTACTCTAACATGGGGCCTAATAGTCTCTCCTAATGGCTTTTTAGGCTTCGTCCATCTTTGAATAGGAGGTCTTCTGCTCTTATTTTGAGGCTGGGCAAGATTTGGGGTCTATAGCTGCCCCCCCTTTACCTGACTAGTCGTCTGTTGGCCTATCGTGCCAAGAAGATCGACTGGAGGGTAAAGGAGTTGACCCTCTTGCCCGGTTACCCTTCGGATGTTCCGTCTTGCGGTGGTTGATCTTCTGGGGAAAAGTGTGTTATGCGCCTCCAGGATGCTCCTTCTGATGGTAGCTGATCCCTTCGGTTGATGAGTATGAACCCCCATCTGGTTTGACGAGTATGAACCCCCGTCTGGTAAGCCGCCTTTTGTAAGGCCTGATGAGTACACACCCCCATCTGGGGTTTGACGAGTATGAACCCCTGTCTGGTAAGCCCCCTTTTTTAAGGCTTGATGAGTACACACCCCCATCTGGTGTTTGACGAGTATGAACCCCCATCTGCTAAGCCCCCTTTTGTAAGGCTTGATGAGTACACACCCCCATCTGGTGTTTGACGAGTATGAACCCCCGTCTGGTAAGCCCCCTTTTGTAAGGCTTGATGGGTACACACCCCCATCTAGTGAAGTGCCTCCGGATGCTCCTTTTTGCAGTAGCTGACCCTTTGGCTCTGGTGGCGGCTTACTGCTCTAGCTCATGCGCCATTTGGGAAACCTTAGGATGCTCCTTTGATGCGGTAGTTGACCCCTTGGTTGATGAGTACGAACCCTCGTCTGGTTAAGTGCCTCCAGATGCTCCTTCGATGCGGTAGCTGACCCTTTGGCTGTGGTGGCGGCTTACTGCTCTAGCTCATGCGCCATTTGGGAAACCTTAGGATGCTCCTTTGATGCGCTAGCTGACCCCTTGGTTGACGAGTATGAACCCTCGTCTGGTTAAGTGCCTCCGGATGCTCCTTCGATGCGGTAGCTGACCCTTTGGCTGTGGTGGCGGCTTACTGCTCTAGCTCATGCACCGAGTGTTGAGATACTTTCTTTTGTCTTTGTTTTTGTCTTTTCTGGGAGTGGTTGCCCGGTCTGTGCTGGGGATTCTTTTGGTGTTCATCCAACTTGTTAGCTGTTGGGATGGTCTTTGACTTGTAGCTCGACTTTGGTCGGTTGTTGAAGAAACTTCTGGTCAATGTATCTTTTTGGTAAAGTCGGTGAAGTCCTACCGGGATATTTTTGGGTGTTTCCTATTTTTTGAATGCAAGCACAAAGCTAGTCTTTTTATATGAATGCTTTTTGGTTTTTTATTTGCCTGAAGTATTTTGTTTGCTTTGATTTTGACAAAGTTATTTTTGTGTGACTATTTGTGCGTGGATGCTTTTAATGTAATTTATTTTTCGTTGGGGGACCTAGAAAGTGACTGGTCTTTCTTTGCTGTTTTTCCCGTGATTTTTCTTATGAAATTTTTGTTTTTGTTTTAGTCCTATCTTTTGCCTAGACCGTCCTTTGCGGGTTTTCGATCTAGCGGGTTTTGCCTAGGACATCTCGGCGGGCTTTTTCCTTTTTATGAAGGCCTTAACTTTTGCCTAGACCTCCCTTTGCAGGTTTTCGATCTAGCAGGCTGCCCTATTTTTGCCTGAGACTGTCCTAGCAGGCGCTGTTTATTTTGATCTTGTTTTCCTTTTCTTTCTTATGCTTTCTTGTTTTGCTTGTTTTATGCATGCTCATGTTCGTTAATACAGAGGCATTCTCACAAGTAGGTCAAGAGAAGAGAACACAATTTTTATTGATATAATCAAATGGTTTATTTTTACAGGAGGGTTTACAAAGGAATTTATAAGTAGGGGTGGCCAAGGTTGGCTAAACTGTATAGGATATAACAATCATGCCCGTGATTTCTGTTTCTCTGTTTTTCCTGGTTGCTTTAATTGAGATGCTCGAGCTCGGAGTGAAGATCATGCGAAGTCTGCTTGCTTCTGTAAAGGTAATACCTTAGTCGCCTTGCGATTTTCGGCTAAAGTAATCATTGATCCCTTTTTTTTTTTTTGAAACCTCTAATTTTTGCTTGAGGAATATGGACCCTATCTTTTGCCTAGGACGCTCTTTTGTTAGAATCGCGCAGCGGAATGTTCGCGTGGTCGGACAAAAACCAAGAGGGGGGGGGGTGAATTGGTTTCTTAACAAAAATTAGGTTTTCAAAATTTTCACCAAATTTTACCGATTAAAAACCTGTGTAAACGTAAATAGAGATAGAGTCTTACACAGGAGATTTATACTGGTTCGAATCAAAAGACCCTACGTCCAGTTGCTAATCACTCAAACAGAGGATTAACGCCATCACTATAATCAAAGTTGTTATAAACAGATTACAATTGAAAATACAAAGTAAAGAAAACACCTCTCTTGAAACCCACAAGAGATGAAGAACAGCTTTCCCCAGAGACGGCACAACACACAATCCACTAAGAACTCCACTTAGTGATTCTTATCGCTTCTAGCGCACACCAGGTTCCAAAAGCCCCTTTTTCCTCCAGCAAACAGTTCTCTGGCACTCACAACACTTAACTTTTGTTTGAAAAAGGTTGTTCAATTTTCTGAGAGCCTTAAGAACCTTAAGTAGAGAAATTAGGGTTTGGGAATTGGGATTTTCGGAACTAGAGAGTATTGGGATTAGGGTTTTCGAAAATAGGTTTAATTTGAAGTTGAAAATCAAAATCTGACTGAAATAATCGATTAAATGAAGTGTTAATCGATTATTACAAAGCCAAAATCAACAGAACCCCAAAACTCTCTGTTTTAATCGATTAAAAGCCTTGTTAATCGATTAACAGGCCTGTTAATCGATTAACAGGTGTGTTAATCGATTATTACAGTGAACAGATACAGAAAATGGTTTTTCTCACTATAATAATCGATTATCTGACCATTTAATCGATTAAAGCCGAGGCAAACTGATAAATGTGAGTTTTTGAAGCTTCTAAAGTGCAGACTATGTACCGACTATCTTAAACTCTATTATTATAGAATCAAACTAATCAAAACAGAGTTATTACACTATAAAACAAGTCTTCAACTCTCTAAGTTCTTTGTTCTTGAATCATCATCAAAATTACAAGCTTCATGTCCATGTAAGTTCAATGTCAAGTCCTTGAATGTTCAACAATCTCCCCCTTTTTGATGATGATCAAAATTTTCTTTTAAAGCCTTGTAATAACCTGTTTTATGTGTCACACTAACAAACACATTAAACATACCAGATAATATTTAAATTCAATCATGAGAGGCTTTAAATATTTCTCCCCCTATTTTGATTATAATAAAGAAAATGAAAGCTCCTTCTATAACAATCATAAGAGCTCCCCCTCAAAATATGCATAACTTGGAGATAACTCCCCCTCAATCAAAGCATTAAAAGAACACCACACAGTTTATTTCAGAAATGAAATTACATTACAACACAAAAGAAAATAAAAACAAATTTAAAATTCTTCACTATCATCACTATGAAAGTGTGCATCAAATCTATTTTCTAAATGGCACACTTTATCATCTACATCAGATATATGACGAATTATTTCCTCATGCCGTACTCCAGAAAGAGTGAAGAATGCCTGCATCCTCTGATTCATATCAGATAACATATCTTCCATAGATTGACGGGTTTCATGATGAGCAGAGGAAGTTCCAACACTTTGGATTTGATCAGAAGGAAAATCAGCAGCAGGAGACATATCTTCATCAGAATCTTCATTATCGTCACCTTCGTTTGGAACGTCATCCTTGTGAACATAAATATTGTTGACACGCACCATTTGGAGTTGGGTCAATGTGTTGTCCAGCATGCGGTTTAAGTTATTCGTTCTTACTGTTTGTTCACCTTCGACATTTACTCCTTTGTATTCAAGAATGCGAGAGACGAGGAGGGCATATGGAATTTTGAAGGTGGGATGGTGTTTGGCTTTTAACATAGTCATGGTGACAAGAATGCCCCAATCTAAAGGCTCATTATTCATTATGGCATGAATAATACGAAGATCAATTGAAGAACATTGAGCATGATTCGTAGCCTAGGGACATAGGATCCAGACAAGTAAATGCAAAATCATGCGTTCCTCCTTTTTCAAAGGTCCAGCAAGAAGGAGACGCCCAATCTCCATAGAAGGGTTTCGCAGAAAAGAACGGTAAGCCATGATCCTGTCAAAATCATCTAACTCACCAAATACGTTAATAGTATCTTCTCTTATAGGAAAATGGGCAACGTTCTCCCAAATATCATCATCAAGAATAATTGTTACCCCCTTTACACGAGAGGTAGCAATTTGATCTCTAAATTTGAACCTAGAGTAAAATACCCTAACTAAGTCAGCATAATACGTACCTTGCATTTGGATGAAAGGGAGAACTCCTTGAATTTCAAGGAGATTAGGAAAGTTGAATCCCCTATTGATGAACTGATCACCAATAAGGAACTTAGGAGAAATAATACCACGTTCCTTCCAATAGGACAAAAATTCTTGTCGGCCTTCAGCATCAAAGATCCATCCTTCTACAGAATTAGGATGGGGATGAGATGAGGGTGTAGATCTTCTTCTGGTGGGAATTTTAGCACGAGAAGATGAGGCCATTGTAGGATTAGAAGAGTAACAAGAAGATTTAGGAGGACAAGTTAAGTGAGAAGAAGACAAGATTGATAGAATGAGGCAAGAAAGCTTGATTTCAAGAGATAGAAGTGAGTAGAAGTGAAATGGAGGTCCCTATTTATAATCAAGCATCTTCAATGGTCATATGAAAGTGAATAAGGGTCAAGAGAGCCGTTGGCAACGGCTAGGAATCAAAACTTGCCAGGTTTAATCGATTAAAACTTGAATTAATCGATTAAACCAGTACCAGACCCATTTAATCGATTAATTTGAGCTGTTAATCGATTAACACTGAGTTTAATCGATTAATGGGCGAGTTAATCGATTAATCCAAAGAGAAATGTCATGTTTTGGGTGTTTTGGGTGCAAATAATCGATTATAACTCCAATTAATCGATTATTCCAGAGAGTTCATCAAAGTTTTGAGGTTTATACACATGATAATCTATGAACATCCTTCATAATGAATTATAACATTACAACCATCCAAAAACTGTCTAATTAAGCAGAATTTAAGCTATTTCTAATATCCCTAAGTCTCTTCTAAGTTCATAGAATCTATCCTTGGGAAGAGGCTTAGTAAAAATATCTGCTAATTGGTGCTTTGAATCAACATACTCTATTTTACAGTTTCCTTTGTTTATATGATCTCTTAAGAAATGATGTCTAATTTCTATATGCTTATTCCTAGAGTGCATTACTGGATTCTTAGTAAGATTGATTGCACTCGTATTATCACACATCAAAGGTATGCCATTTAGAAATATACTATAATCTTCTAGTTGTTGTTTCATCCACAAAATTTGAGCATAACAATTACCAGCTGAAATATATTCAGCTTCAGTGGTAGATAAAGCAACACATGCCTGTTTCTTAGAATGCCAAGATACTAAGGATGAACCTAACAAATGACATGTCCCACTAGTACTCTTTCTATCAATTTTGCATCCACCATAATCAGCATCAGAATATCCTATTAAACTAGTACAAGCATCAGATGGATACCATAAACCAAAACCAGTAGTTCCTTTTAAATATTTTAAAATGTGTTTTACTGCAATTAGGTGAGATTCTTTTGGACAAGCCTGAAATCTAGCACACACACAAACAAAATGCATAATATCAGGTCTACTTCCAGTTAAGTATAACAGAGAACCTATCATACCTCTATACATAGATTGATTAATTTCCAAACCTGATTCATCCTTGTCTAAATAGCATGAAGTTCCCATGGGTGTGTTAGCTTCCTTTGAGGTGTCCATTCCAAACTTTTTAAGTATCTCTTTGCAGTATTTGGTTTGAGAGACAAAGATACCATCTTTAAGTTGCTTTATTTGAAGTCCAAGGTAGAATGTTAATTCCCCCATCATAGACATTTCAAACTCTTCCTGCATTATCTTAGCAAATTCTACACACAAAGAATTATCAGTTGATCCAAAAATAATATCATCAACATATACCTGGACCAATAGGATATGTTCTTTTACTTTCTTTATAAACAAAGTAGAATCAATTTTTCCTCTAGAAAAATCATTTGAAGTTAGGAAACTACTTAGCCTTTCATACCAAGACCTAGGAGCTTGTTTCAACCCATATAATGCTTTCTTTAATTTAAAAATATGATTAGGATAACTAAAATCTTCAAATCCAGGGGGTTGCTCCACATAAACTTCTTCTTTAATAAAACCATTCAAAAATGCACTCTTAACATCCATTTGATATAATTTAAATTTCATCAGAGATGCATAAGCAAGAAGTAGGCGTATAGCCTCTAACCTGGCAACAGGAGCATAATTTTCATCATAATCAATACCTTCCTCCTGACAATAGCCTTTGGCAACAAGTCTAGCTTTATTCTTTGTTATGTTTCCATCTTCATCAAGTTTATTTCTAAATACCCATTTAGTTCCAATTACTTGATGTGATTCTTCTCTTGGGATTAATTCCCAGACTTGATTCCTTTCAAATTGGTTAAGTTCCTCTTGCATAGCTATGCACCATTGGTCATCTTTAAGCGCTTCCTCAACATTTTTGGGTTCTATCTGTGACACAAAAGCTACAAACATGCAGAAATTAGTCATATTTCTAGTTCTTACCCCTTTTGAGATATCACCAATGATATTGTCCATTGAAAGTCCTCTTGGTGATTGCCATTCTTTTGCTAATTCAGGTGTTTGAGAAGACTCATTTTCTTCCAAATATAATTCATCAAGAGCCTCTCTTATATACTCATCATCACCTGCAAGTTCTTTATTTGACTCAAGAGGATTTCCCCCAAGGTCTACAATTTCATCAAAAGTAACATGAATAGATTCTTCAATATTTAAGGTTCTTCCAGTAAACACCCTGTAAGCCTTGCTAGTTAATGAATAACCTAAGAAAATGCCCTCATCGGCTTTTGAGTCAAATTTTTCTAAGTTGTCCTTTCCATTATTTAACACAAAGCACTTACATCCAAAAATTTTCAAATGAGCAACATTAGGTTTTCTACCATTTAACAATTCATGGGGAGTTAATTTTATAATTGACCTAATGAGCATTCTATTCAAAACATAACAAGCAATACTAACCGCATCAGCCCAAAAATATTTAGGAACATTAGATTCATTTAACATTGTTCTAGCAAGTTCCTCTAATGACCTATTTTTCCTTTCAACTACACCATTTTGTTAGGGAGTCCTAGGAGCAAAAAAGTTATATAATATTCCATTTTGTTCACAATAATTTTCAAACTTTTCATTTTGAAACTCACCACCATGGTCACTTCTTAAAACTTTAATTCTTAAGTCTTTCTCATTTTGTATTTGCTTTGCAAACTTTCTAAAGACCTTAAAAGCTTCACTTTTCATTGTTAGGAAAAATGTCCAAGTATATCTTGAGTAATCATCAACAATCACAAGACCATAATAATTTCCACCAAAGCTTTTTATCCTAGAGGGACCAAATAAGTATAAATGTAATAATTCTAGGGGTTTTGAAGTGGAAATAACATTCTTTGATTTAAATGATGATTTTACTTGTTTACCTTTTTGACATGCATCACATAACCTATCTTTTTCAAACTTTAACTTAGGCAAGCCAACAACTAAGTCTTTTGATATCAATTTATTCAAATGATGCATATTTATATGAGTTGCTCTCTTATGCCATAACCAAGGGTTCTCTTCCTTAGCAACTAAGCATGTTATACTAGAATCATGTAAACAATCCAAATCAATCAAGTATATGTTATTATGCCTAATGCCTTTCAATGCTACATTTTCGGAATCTATCAAATGTATAGTGCAAAATTTACTTTCAAATATTACCTTAAATCCTTTGTCACATAGTTGACTTATGCTAAGGAGATTATGCTTTAGTCCATCAACAAGAAGCACATCCTTGATCTCCAAAGTGTTTGCACCACCTATATTTCCAATTCCAAGAATATTCCCTTTGTTGTTGTCCCCATAAGTTACATATCCTTGTTCTTTAGCTTTGAAACTTAAAAATTTCGTTTTATCACCGGTCATATGCTTTGAGCATCCGCTATCAAGATATCACATAGACTTCTTAGATTTGGAAGTTTCCTACAAAACAAGAACATAGTAAACTTAGGTCCCCATAACTTTTGGGTCCTTGGGGTTAGAGACACACAAATCATTTAACTATCGGAACCCAAATGTATTTACCTTTAGGAAAACCAAAATGTTTTATTTTACATTTATTTGAAGTGTGACCTTGTTTCATACAATAAAAACATGCTTTAGATGTAACCTTTGAATATGATGAATTTTTAACCATACATGTTCTAGTTCCTTTTTCTACCCATACTCTTTTTTTTTTCCTTTTAGGATTTTTCAAAGGAACTTGGTAATTTACACTATTTTGAGTTAAAGCAATTTTATCCATCTTAAAATCACTTATCTCCTTTTCAGCTTTTTCTAGCAAATGGTTAAGTATATCTATGTCATATTCATACTCTTTACAAGATGCACATGCTAAGTTCTTATCATCATTCTCATCTAAACATACAATTTTCGTTTCTAAGGATTCTTTTTCCTCTAAACATGTGATTTTCGTTTTTAATGAGTCAATTTCCTTTTCGGATCTACTAAAACTCTTCTTCACAACTCTATATTCATTTTTCAAGTTCTTAAAGGCACTAAACAATTCATTATATGCATTTTTTAGTTCATCATAGTTATTTTCATCATCACTTGAGGATGAGTCGGAATCACTTACCTCAAAGTCGGAAGATATGTTGTCATTTGCCATTAAGCAAATATTGGCTTCAACTTCCGAGTCACTTGATTCCGAACTTGAATCACTGTTGTCCCAAGCAATATAGGCTTTCTTCTTGAAGAAATTTTTGCCTTTGATTTCATCATTTTTCTTGTTTGGACATTCGGTCTTCATATGTCCTGCTTCACCACAACCATAACATTTTATATTTACAGAAGAACTTTATCTTACCTTTCCCTTACCTTTGAATGGATGTCTTCCTTTGGCTTTCATGAATTTGGTGAACTTCTTTATCATAAGACTCAATTCTTCTTCTTCGTTCTCCGAGTCTTCTTCTTCCTTTTTATTTTTACCTTTGGAAATTTCGGTTTTGAAGGCTAAGTTCTTCTTTTGATATTGTCCTTCTTCTTCATTTAGCCTTCCAAGCTCAAGCTCATGCTCTCTTAGCTTTCCAAATGTTGAACATTCAAGGACTTGATGTTGCACTTGATGGACATGAAGATTGTTGATTTTGATGATGATTCAAGAACTTAAAGACTTAGAGTGTTGAAGACTTGTTTTGTATTGTAATAACTCTGTTTCAATTAGATTAAGTCTGTAATATTAGTGTTTAAGATAGCCGGTACATAGTCTGCACCTTAGAAGCTTCAAAAAGCTCAAATTTATCATCCAGGCTTGGCTTTAATCGATTAAATAGGGAAATAATCGATTAAAACAGTGAGAAAAACCATTTTCTGTATCTGCTCACTAGTTTAATCGATTAAAACTCCTGTTAATCGATTAACAAGAGGTTTAATCGATTAAAAGCCCTTTTAATCAATTAAAACAGAGAGTTTTAGGGTTCTGTTGATTTTGGCTCTGTAATAATCGATTAACTCTTGATTTAATCAATTATTTCAGTCAGATTTCAAATTTTAACTTCAAATCAATCCTATTTTCGAAAACCCTATTTCCAAGAACCCTAATTCCAAAATTCCCAATTCCCAGACCCTAATTTCTCTACTTAAGCTTCTCTATGGCACTCAAAAAAGTAGAACAACCTTTTTGATACAAAAGTTAAGTGTTGTAGTGCCAGAGAACTGTTTGTTGCAAGAAAAACGGGCTTTTGGAACCTGGTGTGAGCTAGAAGCGATAAGAATCACTAAGTGGAGTTCTTAGTGGATTGTGTGTTGTGCCGTCTCTAGGGAAAGTTGTTCATCATCTCTTGTGGATTTCAAGAGAGGTGTTTTCTTATCTTTATCTTTTCAATTGTAATCTGTTTGTAACAACTTGATTATAGTGACAGCGTTAATCCTCTGTTTGAGTGATTAGCAACTGGACCTAGGGTCTTTTGATCCGAACCAGTATAAATTTCCTGTGTAAGATTTTCTTCTCTTCTCTATTTACATTTACACAGTTTTTTAATCGGTAAAATTTGGGGAAAATTTTGAAAACCTAATTTTTATTAAGAAACCAATTCACCCCCCCTCTTGGTTTTTGTCCGACCACGCGAACATTCCGCTGTGCGATTCTAACAAGTGGTATCAGAGCTTGCTTTGATAGTCATTCAAATTTTCGAAAATGGCTGGACAAAATCAAACTTTTGCCGAAGGTGCGTCTATCAACAAACCCCCACTTTTTGCGGGTGAAAATTATTCTTTTTGGAAGGTACGAATGCAAATCTTTTTAGAGTCTGTTGATAGAGGCATTTGGGACGCTCTTTTAAACGGTCCATTTGTTCCTAAAGTTACAGAGAACGATGTTGACGTTCTTAAACCTTTTTCTAGATGGACTGCAGAAGAAAACAGAAAAGCACAATTTGACGTTAGGGCTAGAAATATAATTTCATCTGCTCTAACCCTTGACGAGTTTTACAGGATTTCTGTTTGTAAAAGTGCGCAGGAAATGTGGGAAATGCTTAGAGTGACCCACGAAGGTACTGACGACGTCAAGAGAGCACATAAAAACTCCCTAATCCAAGAATACGAGATGTTCTGGATGCAACAAGGAGAAACGATTTTCGACGTTCAAAAGCGTTTCACTCATATTGTGAATCATCTCACCGGATTAGGTAAAGTATTTGACGTTGATGAATTAAATGTTAAAATTTTGAAATCTTTGGATAGGAAGTGGCAACCTAAGGTGACGACCATCTCGGAGTCACAAAATATTTCCACAATGTCAATGGCGGCGCTATTCGGAAAGCTAAGAGAGCATGAGCTTGAGCTTGGGAGGCTAAACGATGAAGAAGGGCAATATCAAAAGAAGAATTTAGCCTTCAAAACCGAAATTTACAAAGGTAAAAATAAGAAGGAAGAAGAAGACTCGGAAAATGAAGAAGAGGAGTTGAGTCTTATGATAAAGAATTTCACCAAATTCATGAAAGCAAAAGGAAGGCATCCTTTCAAAGGTAAGGGAAAGGTAAGAGAAAGTACTTCCGTTAATATAAAATGTTATGGTTGTGGTGAAGCAGGGCATGTAAAGACCGAATGCCCAAACAAGAAAAATGATGAAAACAAAGGCAAAAAGGTCTTCAAGAAGAAAGCCTATATTGCTTGGGATAACAGTGATTCAAGTTCGGAATCAAGTGACTCGGAAGTAGAAGCAAATATTTGCTTAATGGCAAATGACAACATTTCTTCCGATTTTGAGGTAAGTGATTCCGACACATCTTCTAGTGATGAGGATAATAACTATGATGAATTGCAAAATGCTTATAATGAATTGTTTAGTGCTTTTAAGAATTTGAAAAATGAATATAAAGTTGTAAAGAAGAACTTAAATAGATCCGAAAAGGAAATAGACTCCTTAAAAATGAAAATCACATGTTTAGAAGAAAAGGAGTCCTTAAAAATGAAAATTGTATGTTTAGATGAGGAAAATGATAAGAACCTAGCATGTGAAAATTGTAAAGAACATGAATATGACATAGATATTCTTAACCATTTGCTAGACAAAGCTGAAAAGGAAATAGATGATCTTAAGAAGCATGAATTGATGTTTGGTCAAAATAATGTAAATCATCAAGTTCCTTTGAAAAAACCTAAAAGGAAAAATAAAAGAGTATGGGTAGAAAAAGGAACTAGAGCATCTATGATTAGAAATGCATCATTTTCAAATGTTACATCTAAAGCATGTTTTTATTGCATGAAACAAGGTCACACGTCAAATAGATGTAAAATTAAACATTTTGGTGTACCTAAAGGTAAATACATTTGGGTTCCTATTGTTAAATAATTTGTTATGTCTCTAACCCCAAGGACCCAAAAGTTGTGGGGACCTAAGTTTACTATGTTCTTGTTTTGTAGGAAACTTCCAAATCAAAGAAGTCTATGTGGTATCTTGATAGTGGATGCTCAAAACATATGACCGGAGATAAATCTAAATTTGTGAGTTTCAAGGCTAAGGAACAAGGATATGTAACTTATGGGGACAACAACAAAGGGAAGATCCTTGGAATTGGAAACATAGGTGGTGCAAACACTTTGGAGATCAAGGATGTGCTACTTGTTGATGGACTTAAGCATAATCTCCTTAGTATAAGTCAATTATGTGACAAAGGCTTTAAGGTAATATTTGAAAGTCAATTTTGCACCATTCACTTGATAGATTCCGAAAATATAGAATTAAAAGGTATTAGGCATAACAACATATATTTGATTGATTTGGATTGTTTACATGATTCTAGCATAACATGTTTAGTTGCTAAGGAAGAGAACCCTTGGTTATGGCATAAAAGGGCTGCTCATATAAATATGCATCATTTGAATAAATTGATATCAAAAGACTTAGTTATTGGATTGCCTAAGTTAAAATTTGAAAAAGATAGGTTATGTGATGCATGTCAAAAAGGTAAACAAGTAAAATCATCATTTAAATCAAAGAATGTTGTTTCCACTTCAAAACCCCTAGAATTATTACATTTAGATTTATTTGGACCTTCTAGGATAAAAAGCTTTGGTGGAAATTATTATGGACTTGTGATTGTTGATGATTACTCTAGATATACATGGACATTTTTCCTAACTACGAAAAGTGAAGCTTTTAAGGTCTTTAGAAAATTTGCAAAACAAATTCAAAATGAGAAAGACTTAAGAATTAAAGTTTTAAGAAGTGACCATGGTGGTGAGTTTCAAAATGAAAAGTTTGAAAATTATTGTGAAGAAAATGGAATATTACATAACTTTTCTCGCTCCTAGGACTCCCCAACAAAATGGTGTAGTTGAAAGGAAAAATAGGTCATTAGAGGAACTTGCTAGAACTATGTTAAATGAATCTAATGTTCCTAAATATTTTTGGGCTGATGCGGTTAGTACTGCATGTTATGTTTTAAATAGAATGCTCATTAGGTCAATTATTAAATCTACTCCATATGAATTGTTTAATGGTAGAAAACCTAATGTTGCTCATTTGAAAATTTTTGGATGTAAGTGCTTTGTGTTGAATAATGGAAAAGATAACTTAGGAAAATTTGACTCTAAAGCCGATGAGGGCATTTTCTTAGGTTATTCATTAACTAGTAAGGCTTACAGGGTATTCAATAGAAGAACTTTAAATATAGAAGAATCTATACATGTTACTTATGATGAGATTGTAGACCTTGGGGGAAATCCTCTTGAGTCAAATAAAGAACTTGCAGGTGATGATGAATATATAAGAGAGGTTCTTGATGAATTGTATTTGGAAGAAACTTTTGTGTCACAGATTGAACCCAAAAATGTTGAGGAAGCACTTAAAGATGAAAAATGGTGCATAGCCATGCAAGAAGAACTTAACCAATTTGAAAGGAATCAAGTCTGGGAATTAATCCCAAGAGAAGAGTCACATCAAGTAATTGGAACCAAATGGGTGTTTAGAAATAAGCTTGATGAAGATGGGAACATAACAAAGAATAAAGCTAGACTTGTTGCCAAAGGCTATTGTCAGGAGGAAGGTATAGACTATGATGAAACTTATGCTCCTGTTGCCAGGTTAGAGGCTATACGCCTACTTCTTGCTTATGCATCTTTAATGAAATTTAAATTATATCAAATGGATGTTAAGAGTGCATTTTTGAATGGTTTTATTAAAGAAGAAGTTTATGTGGAGCAACCCCCAGGTTTTGAAGATTTTAGTTTTCCTAATCATGTTTTTAAATTAAAGAAAGCATTATATGGGTTGAAACAAGCTCCTAGATCTTGGTATGAAAGGCTAAGTAGTTTCCTTACTTCAAATGATTTTTCTAGAGGAAAAATTGATTCTACACTATTTATAAAGAAAGTTAAAGAACATATCTTATTGGTCCAAGTATATGTTGATGATATTATTTTTGGATCAACTGATAATTCGTTATGTGTAGAATTTACTAAGATAATGCAGGGAGAGTTTGAAATGTCTATGATGGGAGAATTGACGTTCTTCCTTGGACTACAAATCAAGCAACTTAAAGATGGCATTTTCATCTCTCAAACCAAATACTGCAAAGAGATCCTTAAAAAGTTTGGAATGGACACCTCTAAGGAAGCTAACACACCCATGGGAACTTCATGCTATCTAGACAAGGATGAATCAGGTTTGGAAGTTAATCAATCTATGTATAGAGGTATGATAGGTTCACTGTTATACTTAACTGCAAGTAGACTTGATATTATGCATTCTGTATGTGTGTGTGCTAGATTTCAGGCTTGTCCAAAAGAATCTCATCTAATTGCAGTAAAACATATTTTAAAATATTTAAAAGGAACTAGTGGTTTTGGTTTATGGTATCCATCTGATGCTTGCACTAGTCTAATAGGATATTCTGATGCCGATTATGGTGGATGCAAAATTGATAGGAAAAGTACTAGTGGGACATGTCATTTGTTAGGTTCATCCTTAGTATCTTGGCATTCTAAGAAACAAGCTTGTGTTGCTTTATCTACCACCGAAGTCGAATATATTGCGACTGGTAGTTGTTGTGCTCAAATTTCGTGGATGAAACAACAGTTAGAAGATTATAGTATATTTTTAAATGACATACCTTTAATGTGTGATAATACGAGTGCAATTAATCTTACTAAGAATCCAAGTAATGCACTCTAGGACTAAGCACATAGAAATTAGGCATCACTTTTTGAGAGATCATATCAGCAAAGGAAACTGTAAAATAGAATATGTTGATACAAAGCATCAATTAGCAGATATTTTTACTAAGCCTCTACCCAAAGATAGATTTTATGATCTTAGAAGAGACTTAGGGATTTTAGAAATAGCTTAAATTCTGCTTATTGAGATAGTTTTCGGATGATTGTAATGTTAAAATTCATTATACAGGATGTTCATAGTTTATCATGTGATAAAACCTCAAAAATATGATGTACTCTCTGGAATAATCGATTAATTGGAGTTATAATCAATTATTTGCATCCAAAACACTCAAAACAGGGCATTCCTCTCTAGATTAATCGATTAATTTGATAATTAATCGATTAAATATAGAATTAATCGATTATCTGCACAATATAATCGATTAAATGGTTCTGGCACTGGTTTAATCGATTAATCTGAGTTTTAATTGATTAAACCTGGCAACTTTGGCCTCCTAGCCATTGCCAACGGATCTCTTAACCTATATTCACTTCCATATGACCGTTAGACATGCTTGATTATAAATAGGGGCCTCCATTTCACTTATACTCACTACTATATCTTGAAATCAAGCTTTCTTGCCTTATTCTAGCAATCTTGCCCTCTTCTCAATACATTTAGCTTTCTAAATCTTCTTGTTATTCCTCAAATCTTTCAATGGCCTCATCTTCTCGTGCTAAGATCCCTACTGGAAGAAGATCTGCACCCTCATCTCGTCCCCGTCCTAATTCTGTAGAAGGATGGATTTCTGATACAGATGGCCAACAAGAATTTCTGACCTATTGGAAGGAACGTGCTATTATCTCTCCAAAGTTTCTTATTGGTGAGCAATTCATCAATAGGCGATTCAACTTTCCCAACGTTCTTGAATTTCAAGGAGTTCTCCCTTTCATCCAAATGCAAGGTACGTATTATCCCGACCTTGTTAGGATATTTTACTCTAGATTTAAATTCAGAGATCAAATAGCTACCTCTAGAGTAAAAGGCGTCACAATTATTCTTGACGATGATATTTGGGAGAACGTTGCCCACTTTCCAATTAGAGAAGATGCTATTAACATTTATGGTGAGTTAGATGATTTTGACAGGTTCTTAGCTTACCGCTCTTTTCTGCGAAATCCCTCCATGGAGATTGGGCGTCTCCTTCATGCTGGACCTTTAAAGAAGGAGGAACGCATGATTTTACATCTACTTGTCTCGGATTCTATGTCCTCGGCTACAAATCATGCTCAATGTTCTTCAATTGATCTTAGGATTATTCATGCCATAATGAATAATGAGCCTTTAGATTGGGGCGTTCTTGTCACCATGACAATGTTAAAAGCAAAACGCCATCCCACCTTCAAAATTCCATATGCCCTCCTTGTCTCTCGGATTCTTGAATATAAGGGAGTCAATGTCGAAGGTGAACAAACAGTAAGAACAAATAACCTGAATCGCATGCTTGACAGCACATTGATCCAACTACAAATGGTGCGTGTCAACGACATTTATGTTCACAAGGATGACGTTCCGAATCAAGGTGGTGATAATGAAGATTCTGATGAAGATATGCCTCCTACTGCTGAGTTTCCCTCTGATCAAATCCAAAGTGTTGGAACTTCCTCTACTCATCATGAAACCCGACAATCCATGGAAGACATGTTATCTGACATGAATCAGAGAATGCAGTCTTTCTTCACTCTTTCTGGAGTATGGCATGAGGAAATAATTCGCCATATATCTGATGTAGATGATAAAGTGTGTCGTTTAGAAAATAGATTTGATGCACACTTTCATAGTGATGATAGTGAAGAATTTTAAAATTTGTAATTTTTCTCTTATATTGTAATGAATGCTTTTATCTGAAATAAAATGTGGTGTTCTGTTTTTGCTATGTTTGAGGGGGAGTTTTCTTTAAGTTATGCATATTTTGAGGGGGAGCTCTTATGTTTGTCATAGAAGAATTATTTTTTGATTCTAATCAAAATAGGGGGAGAAATATTTAAAGCCTAATGTTATTGTTTTTAAATATTATCTGGTATGTTTAATGTGTTTGTTAGTATGACAGACAAAACAGGTTATTACAAGGCTTTAAAAGATAATTTTGATCATCATCAAAAAGGGGGAGATTGTTGAACATTCAAGGACTTGATGTTGCACTTGATGAACATGAAGATTGTTGATTTTGATGATGATTCAAGAACTTAAAGACTTAGAGTGTTGAAGACTTGTTTTGTATTGTAATAACTCTGTTTCAATTAGATTAAGTCTGTAATATTAGTGTTTAAGATAGCCGGTACATAGTCTGCACCTTAGAAGCTTCAAAAAGCTCAAATTTATCATCCAGGCTCGGCTTTAATCGATTAAATAGGGAAATAATCGATTAAAACAGTGAGAAAAACCATTTTTTGTATCTGCTCACTGGTTTAATCGATTAAAACTCCTATTAATCGATTAACAGGCGGTTTAATCGATTAAAAGCCCTTTTAATCGATTAAAACAGAGAGTTTCAGGGTTCTGTTGTTTTTGGCTCTGTAATAATCAATTAACTCTTGATTTAATCGATTATTTCAGTCAGATTTCAAATTTTAACTTCAAATCAATCCTATTTTCGAAAACCCTATTTCCAAGAACCCTAATTCCGAAATTCCCAATTCCCAAACCCTAATTTCTCTACTTAAGCTTCACTATGGCACTCAGAAAATTAGAACAACCTTTTTCATACAAAAGTTAAGTGTTGTAGTGCCAGAGAACTGTTTGTTGCAAGAAAAAGGGGCTTTTGGAACTTGGTGTGGGCTAGAAGCGATAAGAATCACTAAGTGGAGTTCTTAGTGGATTGTGTGTTGTGCCGTCTCTAGGGAAAACTGTTCATCATCTCTTGTGGATTTCAAGAGAGGTGTTTTCTTATCTTTATCTTTTCAATTGTAATCTGTTTGTAACAACTTGATTATAGTGACAACGTTAATCCTCTGTTTGAGTGATTAGCAACTGGACGTAGGGTCTTTTGATCCGAACCAGTATAAATTTCCTGTGTAAGATTCTCTTCTCTTCTCTATTTACATTTACACAGTTTTTTTAATCGGTAAAATTTGGGAAAAATTTTGAAAACCTAATTTTTATTAAGAAACCAATTCACCCCCCTCTTGGTTTTTGTCCGACCACGCGAACATTCCGCTGCGCGATTCTAACACCAAAGAGCGCCGCCATTGACATAGTGGCAAGGTTTTGTGACTCCGAGATGGCCGTCACCTTAGGTTGCCATTTCCTATCCAAAGATTTTAAAATTTTAACATTCAATTCATCAACGTCAAAGATTTTACCTAATCCGGTGAGATGGTTCACAATATGAGTGAAACGCTTTTGAACGTCGAATATAGTTTCACCTTGTTGCATCCGAAACATCTCGTATTCTTGGATTAGGGAATTTTTCCGTGCTCTCTTAACGTCGTCAGTACCTTCGTGGGTCACTCTTAGCATTTCCCACATATCCTAAGCACTTTTAGAAACAGAAATCCTGTAAAACTCGTCAAGGGTTAAAGCAGATGAAATTATATTTATAGTCCTAACGTCAAATTGTGCTTTTCTGTTTTCCTCTGTTGTCCATCTAGAAAAAGGTTTAGGAACGTCAACACCGTTCTCAGTAACTTTAGGAATATAGGGACCGTTTAAAATAGCGTCCCAAACGCCTCTATCAACAGACTCTAAAAAGATTTGCATTCTTACTTTCCAGAAAGGATAATTTTGACCTGCAAAAAGTGGGGGTCTGTTGATAGACGCACCTTCGACAAAAGTTTGATTTTGTCTGGCCATTTTCGAAAAGTTTGAATGACTATCAAAGCAAGCTCTGATACCACTTATTAGAATCGCGCAGTGGAATGTTCGCGTGGTCAGACAAAAACCAAGAGGGGGGGGTGAATTGGTTTCTTAACAAAAATTAGGTTTTCAAAATTTTCACCAAATTTTACCAATTAAAAAGCTGTGTAAACGTAAATAAGATAGAGATAGAGTCTTACACAGGAGATTTATACTGGTTCGGATCAAAAGACCCTACGTCTAGTTGCTAATCACTCAAGCAGAGGATTAACGCTGTCACTATAATCAAAGTTGTTACAAACAGATAACAATTGAAAATACAAAGTAAAGAAAACACCTCTCTTGAAACCCACAAGAGATGAAGAACAACTTTCCCCAGAGACGGCACAACACACAATCCACTAAGAACTCCACTTAGTGATTCTTATCGCTTCTAGCCCACACCAGGTTCCAAAAGCCCCTTTTTCCTCCAACAAACAGTTCTCTGGCACTCACAACACTTAACTTTTGTTTGGAAAAGGTTGTTCAATTTTCTGAGAGCCTTAGAGAACCTTAAATAGAGAAATTAGGGTTTGGGAATTGGGATTTTCGGAACTAGAGAGTATTGGGATTAGGGTTTTTGAAAATAGGTTTAATTTGAAGTTGAAAATCAAAATCTGACTGAAATAATCGATTAAATGAAGTGTTAATCGATTATTACAGAGCCAAAATCAACAGAACCCCAAAACTCTCTATTTTAATCGATTAAAAGCCCTGTTAATCGATTAACAGGCCTGTTAATCGATTAATAGGTGTGTTAATCGATTATTACAGTGAACAGATACAGAAAATGGTTTTTCTCACTATAATAATCGATTATCTGACCATTTAATCGATTAAAGCCGAGGCAAACTGATAAATGTGAGTTTTTGAAGCTTCTAAAGTGCAGACTATGTACCGGCTATCTTAAACTCTATTATTACAGACTCAAACTAATCAAAATAGAGTTATTACACTATAAAACAAGTCTTCAACTCTCTAAGTTCTTTGTTCTTGAATCATCATCAAAATCAACAAGCTTCATGTCCATGTAAGTTCAACGTCAAGTCCTTGAATGTTCAACATCTTTGTGACTTTTCATCCTGACGGGTCATGAGCAATGTCTTCAAGCGTAGTATTTCTTTACCACATCTGAGTTGACAGGATGTCGAAGATCTTCTCCATCCATGTTGGTGAGGATAAGGGCCCCTCCTGAGAAGGCTCGCTTGACCACAAAGGGTCCTTCATAGTTTGTTGTCCATTTTCCAATTTTATCTTTCTGGGTGGGAAGCAATTTCTTTATTACCAAATCTCCTTCTCGAAAGGTGCGGGGATTGATTTTCTTGTCGTAGGCTTTCTTGATCTTCTTTTGATAAACTTTCCCCCAACATATGGCGTCCAACCGTTTTTCTTCGATTAGGTTGAGCTAATCGTACTCGGCTTTGGACCCATTCGACTTCGTCAATTTTGCTTCCATAACGACTCGCAGGGAGGGTATTTCGACCTCTACCGGTAGTATAGCCTCCATGCCGTATACAAGGGAAAATAGAGTAGCCCTTGTAGAGGTTCGTACTCGACGTTCGGTACCGTGCAGTGGCAAAGGGCAACATTTCGTGCCAATCTTTGTATGTTACTACCATCTTCTCGGATGATTTTCTTGATGTACTTATTGGCTTCCTCTACTGCACCGTTCATCTTAGGTCAGTATGGAGAGGAATTGTGGTGTTGAATTTTGAAGTCTTGACATAATTCCTCCATCATCTTATTATTGAGGTTGGTCCCATTATCACTAATGAGCCTATGAGGGATGCCGTACCGACATAGAATATTTTTCTTGATGAAGGTGGTCACCACTTTTCTAGTCACATGTGCGTATGATGCTGCCTCGACCCATTTGGTGAAATAGTTGATGGCCACCAAGATAAAGTGGTGACCATTGGATGCTTTGGGTTCAATGGGTCTGATGACGTCTATGCCCCACATAGAGAATGGTCATGGTGTAGCTAGGGTACTGAGAGGTGCGGGCGGAACGCGAATATTGTCAGCATAGATTTGGCATTTGTGACATTTTTTAGCATATTGGTGACAATCGGCCTCCATTCTGGACCAAAAATACCCTGCCCTTAAGATCTTCTTTGCCATGACATGCCCAGGTGCATGGGTCCCAAAAGTTCCTCTGTGGATTTCTTTTACCAAGGTTTGGGCTTCTTCATGGTTCACACACCTTAAGAGAGTGGAATCAAAACTCTTTTTGTAGAGGGTTTCTTCAATTAACGTGAACCCTACTACCCTTTTACGGATGGTTCGTTTATCATTGTTATTGATTCCTTCGGGATATTCGCCCTTCATGAGGTATTGCTTGATGTCGTGATACCAGGGATTTTGATCGCGCTCGCTGTTTACTGTCATGCAAAAAGCTTGTTTGTCATGCAGCTTAATTTGAATGATTGGCATCTCGTGCTCTTGATTTAAAGAGAACATGGATGATAGAGTAGCGAGGGCGTCAACAAATTGATTATCCTCCCAAGGAACATACTGGAAGGTGACGTTGTCCAGCCTCGAAACCAAATCACGTACGTGCTCTAAATATGGGATTAATTTAGAGTTTCGGGTTTCCCATTCACCTTTAAGTTGATAGATGACAAGGGATGAGTCACCGAAAACCTTGAGCTTAGTAACCCCATGATCTAGAGCTGCTTAGATTCCTAGTACGCACGCTTCATACTTGGCCATGTTATTAGTGCAGTCAAAATTCAACCTGGCCGTTACGGGGATATATTTATTTTCAGGGGATATCAAAATAGCTCCTATCCCGTGTCCAAGCATGTTCGAGGCCTCGTCGAAGAACATGGTCCATGCTTCTTCTTTGGTCTCTTCATGTTCAATGTGCATGATATGTTCATCAGGAAAGTCGTCCTGTAGGGACTGATACTCGTTCGTTGATCCATGGGCTAGATAGTCCTCTAGGGGGCTACCTTTAATAGCTTTCTGGGTGACATGAATGATGTCGAACTCTGAGAGGAGCACTTGCCACCTAGCTATTCTTCCAGTTAGGATGGGCTTCTCGAAGAGGTACTTTATTGGGTCCATTTTGGAGACCAACCATGTTGTGTGTCGAGCCATATATTATCGAAGACGTTGAGTGACCCACACCAATGCGCAACAGGTCTTTTCAAATGGTGTATAGTGAGTCTCATAGTCTAGGAATTTTTTGCTGAGATAATAAATGGCTCGCTCTTTCTTCCCGGTTTCATCTTGTTGACCGATCACACATCCCATGGACTCTTCGAGTATTGATAGATATAGGATCAGAGGTCTCCCTTCGACGGGTGGCACCAATACTGGCAGATTGGTTAAACATGTTTTTATTTTATCGAATGCTTGTCGGCATTCTTCATTCCACACCATTGGCTGATTTTTGCGCAATAGTTTAAAGATGGGTATACATTTGTCTGTCAACTGTGCAATGAAACGGGCAATATAATTGATCCGGCCCAGAAATCCCCTGACCTCCTTTTCCGTGCTTGGCGGGGGCATTTCCAAAATTGCTTTAGTTTTGTCAGGGTCCACCTCGATTCCTCTTTTGCTGACGATGAACCCCAAGAGTTTTCCTGACCGTACTCCGAAAGTACATTTTGCCGGGTTTAATTTGAGTTGATACTTTCGAAGCCGATCGAATAGTTTCTGAAGCACTTGTTGGATTTGATGAAGACATATAGAATTTATATATTTTATTTTGTGGGTGTGTAGGTAGATAGGTTAAAGGTTTAGAATTTAATCTCTTGATAGTTTCAGTAGATCTTGTGAGAAGCGCCTATAAATGTTGCATTTCATAGAACTTATCTTACTGCATGAAAAACCAATCTTTAAGCATTGAAAGAACAAACTGAGTTTTTCAATATGTTAAAAAGAAGTTTCAATCTGTTAAAATCACTTAAAATGGGAAATGTATATATACAACCAAAATTTTAATTGATTGAATCGTAAAATCAACAGGTTAAAATGGTCTTAATGATTTTTCATATTAAATGTTTCGCAGTATTAATCTGTTGAATTGAGAAATCAATAGATTAAAATGTTCTAGCCATTTTTCATTTCAAAAGTATCTCAGAATTTTAATCTGTTGAAATCAAGTTCAATCTGTTGAACACAGAGAGATGTCATTTTTCATTTTAAAGTATCTCAGAATTTCAATATGTTGAAATAAGTTTTAATCTGTTGAAATAAGGTATCACAAAATTTCAATCTGTTGAAATATATTTTAATCTGTTGAAATAGAGAGCTACCATTTTTCTTGTAACGGTTTCAATCCATTGAAAGCTCGAATTAACTGATTGAATGAGTTTTAAAAGAAATCAATCGATTGAACCATCATTGTAAATCGATTGAATCTATCAGTCCCTCTCTTTTACTCTATAAATACAGTTTTGATTTCTCTTTCAAACATACAATTTGGAAAACGATTGAAAGCAATCTTGGAGCTCTCATATTCGTGTCTTTATCAGAGGATTCATAATCATTTCATATCATAAGGCGTTTTGATCAAGATTGTTGAAAGATCTTCAAGAGAGAAAGTTCTAAGTTAGAAAAATTGCTTCTGGACTTCTATATTGTAAAAGCTGCAGTCCATGTTTATTCTTTTCATATACTTGTCCAAATTCTAATTGTGTAGATTGGGTTTGAATCTGCACTGGTTACAGTAACTGGGTTTGGTTGCTGGGAGGTTTTTCAAGAGTCTATCTTGTGGTGTTGTAAGGTAGTTCTTGGGGTAGATTGGTGTATATCTACTGGTTTGTATTTTCACTTGATATTAGTGGAACTTGGCATATTTGTCAAGAACTAGATGTAGCTCTTGAAGAGTGAACCAGTATAAACTCTTGTGTTGTATTTCTGCTTTTATCTCTTTTCATTTCTGGTTTATATTCTTGCTTTGTTTAAAACCAAATCTGCCTAATAAAAGATTGGATAAAGATTAATCATTCTTCCACAAAGAAAGAGTGTTTTTCGAAAAAGATTTCTAAAGTTCAATTCACCCCCCCTCTTGAACTCAACCATTAATTCTTATAATTGGTATCAAGAGCTGGTTCTTGTAAGTTACTCAAGAATTCAGTCCAAGAAAGGTTTAAATGGCTGAGGGAAAGATGAATTTTTCTGAAGGAGCCTCCATGAATAGGCCTCCTCTATTTGCTGGTGTGAATTATTCTTTCTGGAAGGTTAGAATGAAAATGTTTATTGAATCTCTTGATAGGGGTATTTGGGATACAATTGTTAATGTTCCTTTCAAACCAATTCATACAGTGGATGGTAAAATTGTTGAAAAAGACTAGGTTGACTTAACTGATGCAGAAAATAGGAAAGTTCAATATGATTATACTGCTAAGAAAATTATTACCTCTACCTTAAATCTTGATGAGTTTTTCAGGGTTTCTCAATGTGCCTCTGCCAAAGAAATGTGGGAGATTCTAGAGGTCACTCATGAGGGTACCTCTGATGTGAAAAGGGCAAGGAAGCATGAATTAATTAGAGATTATGAATTGTTCAAAATGCAGCAAGGTGCAACCATTGCAGATGTGCAGAAAAGATTCACACATATAGTCAACCATCTAATTGGATTAGGCAAGACATTTGACAAGGAAGAGTTAAGCATCAAAATCCTAAAATGTTTGGATAGAACTTGGCAACCAAAGGTGACAACTATATCAGAATTAAGAGATTTAACTAAGATGACTACTGCATCATTGTTTGGTAAGCTAAGGGAACACGAGTTGGAGATCAATCGGTTTAAAGAACAAGAAAATGCAGAGAAGAAAAGCAGAAACATTGTTCTCAAGACGATTGAAGAAAGTAGTGACTCGAAGAAGATGAATCGAGAATCGAATCTGTTGGTTAAGAAGTTTGGGAAATTTCTTAAGAAGAAGAACAGAACCGGCCAGAGTTAAAAGGTACACTCGATAAAAGAACTGATTCTATTTAAAATACTTATACTTGTTATTCTTGTGGTAAGCGGTGGACACATAAGAAGTGAATGTCCGTAAAAAATCCAAGAATCAAAACAAGAAAGATATGAAGTACAAAGGGAAAAAGGCCTACATAGCTTGGCAAGACAATGATTCATCCTCGAGTTCTCGTATCTCGAAGGTGAAGAAGTGAATCTATGCTTAATGGCTTGTCGTGAATCCTCTTCATCCCATGTAAGTTCAACCCCCACGTAAAATGAAATGAATTACAACACATTACTAACTCGCTTTCAATGAAATGCATGATGAAGCTGGGAATTTATCCTATACAAATAATCGGTTAAAAGGACTAAATAACTGGTTAGAGAATAGGGTTAAAGTTCCGGAAGAAGAATTATTAGAAAGCAAAACAGATATGGAACATCTTGAAATAATCTACAATAATTCATCTTCCGATAATGCTCGCTGCTAACAACAATTGTGAAAAGTGTATCTCTCTGCAGAATAAGGTTGAGTATTTGATTAAAACCTTATCTAAGTTTACTCAAGGTAAAGAAAATTTAGATAAACTTCTTGGGTCTCAAAACTGTGTTTTTGATCATACTGGAATTGGTTACAAACCTAAGTTTGGGGTTAAAACTAAAAGGTACTTGAACTTCTTTTTTCTTTCAGAAAATCAACATCTCCTTTCTCATCTTGTCATTATTGTATGAAAAAAGGGCATACTCGTAAAATTCTCGTCATATTAGAAAACACTTTGTGCCACAGGGTAAAATGAGATGGGTTCCAAAATATGTTAAATAGAAAATTTGACCACTAAGGATCCAAAGTATTTAAGGGTACCAAATACTTGATGCTTGATTTTTCAGGAACAATAACAAGAATCACTTTGGTACTTGGACAGCGGATGCTCAAGGCATATGACAGGTGATATTTCCAAATTCCAGAAACTGAGATTGAAGACTGGAGGTCACGTGACATATGGAGATAACAACAAGGGAAGAATCTTAGGTTCTGGAAATATAAGAGATGGTGAAACCGTGATCATTCACAATGTTCTTCTTGTTGAAGGTCTTAAGCACAACTTAATCAAGTATAAGCCAATTATGTGATCTAGGTCACAAGGTTATCTTCAAACCAGAAATCTGCCTAATTTGTGAGCCAAAATCTGGCACGGTAATGTTGGTTGGTAAGAGATTAAACAACATTTACATGCTAGATATCAAGCATTCTATCTCATCTCAAAGTTGTCTTCTTACTAAAGAAGAAGAATCTTTGTTATGGCATAGAAGGCTTGCACATATTCATCTTAATCATCTTGACAAACTGATTACTAAAGATTTAGTTTCTGGACTACCTAAGCTTCAAATTCTGAAAGACAAAATCTATGAAGCTTGTTTAAAAGGTAAACAAACTAGAAAATCCTTTTCAAACAAAAACATTGTCTCTACTTGTAGACCTTTGGAACTGCTTCACATGGATTTGGTTGGTCCTTCAAGAAATAAAAGCCTAGGTGGTAATCTTTATATCATGGTAATTGTTGATGATTTTTCCATATTTACTTGGACTATTTTTCTAAAAGCCAAATCAGATTCTTTCAAATCTTTTAAAAAGCTTGCCAAAGTTTTACATAATGAGAAAGGTTATTTCATTACTTCTATTGAAAGTGACAATGGTGGAGAATTTGTAAATGAAAAGTTTGAATTATTCTGTGAAAAGTATGGCATAAAACATAATTTTTCTGCTCTAAGAACTCCTCAACAGAATGGTGTTGTGGAAAGAAAGAACAGATCCATTGTGGAACTTGCTAGAACAATGCTTTGTGAAAATGCTTTACCTAAATACTTTTGGGCAGATGTTGTAAACACTGCTTGTCATGTTTTGAATAGAGTTTTGATTAGACCCATTCTTAAGAAAACCCCATATGAACTTTACAAAGGAAGAAAACCCAACATAAACTATTTCAGGGTTTTTGGATGTACATGTTTTGTTTTAAACAATGGGAAAGGAAATATTGGCAAGTTTGATGAAAAATCTGATAAAGGGATCTTTCTTGGCTATTCTTCATGCATATAGAGTCTATAATTTAAGACTAAAATCTGTTGAAGAATTAGTATATGTTGTTTTTAATGAGTCTCCTCGAGTGTTGTAGAGTAAAACAACAGGTACTGCAGATGATGACGAATTAGCTGATAATTCTTACCAGTTAAAACATCCCAGAGGTACAGATCAGTATACTGTCGAAGAAGGTGATCAATTAATTGATCCTACAAAAGCTGATCCACCAGAAAGAATTGTTGAATAACAGGAAGAAGATACCATGGATGAGCTTCCTAAAGAATGGATTGTCCCAAGAGATCTTTCTCTAGACAATGTTATTGGGCAAATCAATAAGGGAGTATCCACTAGAAATTCTCTTAATCAATTCTACAATCATATGGCATTCATTTCACAAATTGAACCTAAAACTGTTAAGGATGCATTAAATGATGAATATTGGGTTAGTGCCATGCATGATGAACTTAATCAGTTTGAAAGAAATAATGTGTGGGAATTAGTTCCTAAAATCAAAGATATCAATATAATTGGTACTAAGTGGGTATTCAAAAACAAATTAGATGAACACAGCATTATTACTAGAAATAAAGCTAGGTTGGTAGCCAAAGGATATAATCAACAGGAAGGAATTGATTTTGATGAAACCTTTGCACCTGTAGCTAGACTTGAAGTCGTTAGACTCGTTATTAGCTTATGCTTGATTAGTGATTTCAGATTACTTCAGATGGATGTCAAGAGTGCCTTTCTAAATGGACTCATCAATGAAGAAGTCTATGTTTCTCACCTCCTGGTTTTGAAAACCATAAACATCCCGGCCATGTCTACAAGCCGAAAAAGGCTCTTTATGGATTAAAGCAGTCTCCTAGACAATGGTATGAGAGGCTAAGTAATTTCTTAATTGATCAAGGATACAAACGAGGTGAAGTTGACAAAACTTTATTCATTAAGAAATCTGGATCTGACATTATTCTGGTGCAGGTTTATGTTGATGATATCATTTTTGGTTCTACTAATAATGCCTTGTGTAATAAATTTGTTAAGCAAATGCAAAGTGAATTTGAGATGTCTATGATGGGAGAACTGAATTTCTTCCTTGGTCTCCAGGTTAAGCAATTAAGGAATGGTATTTTTCTAAATCAATCTAAATACTGTAATGAGTTGTTGAACAAAATTTGATATGCATAATTGCAAAGAATCCTCCACACCCATGTCTACTAACTGTTGTCTAGATTTAGATGAAAAAGGGAAATTTGTTGATCAAACTAAATATAGAGGTTTGATTGGATCTCTTCTATATCCGATCGCTAGTAGGCTCGACATTATGTTCGAGTGTTTTCCTTTGTGCTAGATTTCGTGCAAATCTAAAGGAATATCACCTCACTGCTGCTAAAAGGATTCTCAAGTATCTTAAAGGAACCATTAATGTTGGGCTATGGTATCCTGAAGGTTCCTCTCTTAAACTTGTTGGATTTTATGATTCTGACTTTGCAGGATGTAGATTGGATAGGAAAAGTACCTCTGGTACATGCCATTTACTCGGGAAGCAATCTCATATCATGGCACAACAAAAAACAAGCATGTGTAGCTCTTTCAACCGCAGTAGCTGAATACATTGTAGCTGGGAGTTGTTGTGCTCGTAGTATCTAACTCAAACAACAATTGAAAGATTATGGGGTGTTTCTCAACACTGGCACCTCCGGTTTGTGATAATACTAGTGCAATTAATCTAACTAAGAATCCTATTCAACACTCTAGAACTAAGCATATTGAATTTAGACATCACTTTATTAGAGAACATGTATCTAGGGGTGATTGTGAAATTTTATTCATTGATACTAAGAAACAATTAGCTGACTTGTTCACCAAACCACTACCTAGAGATAGACTTAATATGCTTAGAACTGAATTAGGAATTTTGGATCTATCTAGTATTGTATAATTGGTCCTTTATTATGGTTCTGTGCTTTTTAACAGGTTGATAATATGTTCAGTCGATTAAGTTGTCTGAAAATTTTGAAATACTTGTCAAACTATGTGTTTTAATCGATTGAAATTGTGAAATAATCTGTTGATTTCCTGATTCTCAATCTCTGTTCATGATTTATTGCCAGATTAATCGATTAAATAAGTTTTTAATCGATTTATTTCAATAACTCTTAGCTCTGCATGTTTTTCTTTTTTGAATTAATTGATTAAATCTTCGATTCAATCGATTTATTTTACTTTTGATAATATGTGTCTATATCATTAATTGAAAATCAATTGATTTTATGGAAAATCAATTGGTTAATTTTTTCTAGGGCTAGTAGTGTATGCGTTGCCTCTAATTATTTACTGCAGATTGAGTTAAGTGCCTTTGCAACTACAAACAACTTCAGCTACTCTCTTAAATGTAATGGTTATCCAATAAAAGCTGAAAGACTGTGATTGGAAATCAGATGTGAAGAAATGCAGGTAATCGAGTGTTATAGTAACCATTCTCTCTCTCTCTCTCTCTCTCTCTCTCTCTATCTTTTCCATCTCTGACACACGGAGCAGAACTGAAGTAATTTACAAAAAGACAAAATTGACTATTCAAAGTAGATGAAGGGTCCGGGTTCTCTCATTCCTTTTAGTATGCAATTTCTGCTTGGAAAAATATTCTCTCTTCTCTGTATTTGGTTCATCTCTCAAACAACATGTTCAAGCGCACCAAATCTGGAAGGAAGTTCAGCAGAGGAGAATCCTCAGCTGCTATCCAAGAAACATTATGAGGAAGGCGCATTGAAACCTAGTTCAATGGGAACCAAGAAAAGATGGGGTTATTCATTCACGAAATGAGAAGAAAACAGATTAATATTCCCAAGGTTCTGAAATTCTCGTGGTTGGACGCTGAAGGGTTCAAAGGGGTTCGAAAGCTGTTGCAACACCAGAAACTTCAGAAGTTTCTTGAGCTCAATGGTAGAATCTATCCTGACCTTATCAAAGTTTTCTTTACTAATCTGTCATTTGAAGGTTCTACACTCAAAACTCAAGTTAAAGGAGTGGAAATTGAGATTACTCCCACTGTCTGGAAAAATGTTGCTGGACTCAAGGATGAAGGAGTAAAAGTCACTAAAGGATATACCTCTGATGTAGAAGAATTCAACAAAGTCCAATACTTTCGTTCTTGTTTAAGAAATAAGCGTGACTCTGTGAGTTCCTTCAACACTGGAAAGCTTAACCTTGAAGAAAGAATTCTTGCGTTCATAGTGGCCTGGCAGCTTACTCCCAGGGGGAGCAATCATGCAGTACTGAATGAAGGAGACTTGGTACTGATGTATTGTATCCACCACAAAATCAGAGTAAACTGGGTATTTGTCATCAAGGACCATATGATCAAAGCAAAAAGGCTAAGTGATTTTAGGTATCCCTATGCAATCTTAATTTCTAAATTTCTAACTCATTTTGGTGTTGACTTAGCAGGAGAATTGGCTGAAATCGTTCGCCCCACAAATGAGATTAACAACTCCATCCTTCATAAAATGGGATTCATTAAGATTGATGGTGATTGGATTTCAAAAGAAGAAGTTGGGAGAGAAGAAGTAGAAGAAGACGGTGAGAACACTGGTGCTCCAAGTGCTGCTGAAGAAAGACAAACAGACCCTATGGAAGATGACATGGCTCAGCAGTCTCCATTGGAAATGATTCCTTATGTGGCACAACCTGACCGTGACACGACTCTTTCACAGTTCGAACGAAATATGCTGCATCAAATGACTGAAATGCAAATAAATCAAAGGAGGCACATGGAGATGACATATGCTCTGCAAGCTCGCCAGCATCGACTTTATGAAGACTCCATTTCTAGATTTCAGCACATTGATAATCAACTGGAGGATATCTTCAACAGAATTGGAGACCTCCAATTCAATCAGGGTCCCTGGGATGGTGATGAGTGAAATTTCTTATGCTTTCTTTCACCTGTGTGTTTTTTTTGTTTGTCTTAATTTTGGGTACCTACATGGTACTTATGGCTTGTAATTGAACACTTTTTGATGAATTCAAATAGGGGGAGAAGTATTCGCTTATACTAACACTACACACACATCACAAAATCATATGTCTCTGTTCTGTTATTGTTTATGCAGGTGCAGTGGTTATTTGTCTCCATCAAATAGGGGGAGATTGAAGCACTTGTTGGATTTGATGAAGATATCTAGACTTTATAGAGTTTATTTTGTGGGTGTGTAGGTAGATAGGTTATAGGTTTAGAATTTAATCTCTTGATAGTTTCAGTAGATCTTGTGAGAAGCGTCTATAAATGTTGCATTTCATAGAACTTATCTTACTGCATGAAAAACCAATCTTTAAGCATTGAAAGAACAAACTGAGTTTTTCAATCTGTTAAAAAGAAGTTTCAATCTGTTAAAATCACTTAAAATAGGAAATGTATATATACAGCCAAAATTTTAATTGATTGAATCGTAAAATCAACAGGTTAAAATGGTCTTGATGATTTTTCATATTAAGGGTTTCACAGTATTAATATGTTGAATTGAGAAATCAATAAATTAAAATGTTCTAGCCATTTTTCATTTCAAAAGTATCTCAAAATTTTAATCTGTTGAAATCAAGTTCAATATGTTGAAATAGAGAGATGTCATTTTTCATTTTAAAGTATCTCAAAATTTCAATCTGTTGAAATAAGTTTTAATCTGTTGAAATAAGTTTTAATCTGTTGAAACAGAGAGATCATTTTTCATTTTAAGGTATCACAAAATTTCAATCTGTTGAAATATATTTTAATCTGTTGAAATAGAGAGCTACCATATTTCTTCTAACGGTTTCAATCCATTGAAAGCTCGAATTAACCGATTGAATGAGTTTTAAAAGAAATCAATCGATTGAAACATCATTTTAAATCGATTAAATCTATCAGTCCCTATCTTTTACTCTATAAATACAGTTTTGATTTCTCTTTCAAACATACAATTTGGAAAACGATTGAAAGCAATCTTGGAGCTCTCATATTCGTGTCTTTATCTGAGCATTCATAAACATTTCATATCATAAGGCATTTTGATCAAGATTGTTGAAAGATCTTCAAGAGAGAAAGTTCTCGAGTTAGAAAAATTGCTTCGGACTTCTATATTGTAAAAGTTGCACTCCAGGTTTATTCTTTTCATATACTTGTCCAAATTCTAATTGTGTAGATTGGGTTTGAATCGTGACTGGTTACGATGAATCGGGTTTGGTTGCTGGGAGGTTTTTCAAGAGTCTATCTTGTGGTGTTGTAAGGTAGTTCTTGGGGTAGATTGGTGTATATCTACTGGTTTGTATTTTCACTTGATATTAGTGGAACTTGGCAGATTTGTCAAGAACTGGATGTAGCTCTTGAAGAGTGAACTAGTATAAACTCTTGTGTTGTATTTCTGCTTTTATCTCTTTTCATTTCTGGTTTATATTCTTGCTTTGTTTAAAACCAAATCTGCCTAATAAAAGATTGGATAAAGATTAATCATTCTTCCACAAAGAAAGAGTGTTTTCCGAAAAAGATTTCTAAAGTTTAATTCACCCCCCCCCCTCTTGAACTCAACCATTAATTCTTACAGTTTCTTGAGATACCGAATGTGGTCTATCTCGTTTCTAGACTTGGCGATCATGTCATCTACGTATACTTCTATTTCCTTATGGATCATGTCGTGGAATAGTGTGACCATAGCCCTTTGATAGGTAGCCCCTGCATTCTTGAGTCTGAAAGGCATTACTCGATAGCAAAAGGTACCCCATGGTGTGATAAAAGAGGTTTTTTCTCTATCCTCGACGGCCCATTTAATTTGATTGTGCCCCACATACCCGTCCATGAAGGAATAAAGTGTGTTAGTAGCGGTATGGTCTACTAGCATGTCTATGTGTGGTAAGGAAAAGTCATCCTTTGGACTTGCTCGATTGAGGTCCCTATAGTCCACGCATACCCTGACCTTACCGTTCTTTTTGATGATAGGTACTATGTTGGCCAACCACTCACGGTATTTGGACATTATTAGGAAATTGGCGTCTAGTTGCCTTTGTACCTCTTCTTTAATCATTAAGGACCAATCTGGCTTGATTCTTCTGAGTTTTAGCTTCACATGTCGGAACCCTTCTTTTAATGGCAGTCTATGCTCCACTATTCCTGTGTCAAGCCCAGGCATGTCATGGTAGGACCAGGCGAATACATCCATATATTCCTTTAGAAGTTGTATCAATCCCTCCCTTATGCTACTTTCTATTTGGGTGTCGATATTTATCCTTTTCTCATCATCCCCTTCTCCCAAATTGATAGTTTCCGTTTCTTCTTGATGTGGTTGTATAATGCGCGCTTCTTTTTCCAACATTCTTTGCATGTTCGGGGAAATGGTCCCCTGCTCACTGTCGGACTCGACCCATTCGCCTTCAGCTTCTTGGGTCCACAGAGATTCATCAATCACAGACATGATGTGTTTTAGGTTCTGTTTTTAGTCATAGATTTTATCATTCAATTATTTTTGAAAGAATAATAAATAGAAGAGGGAAAAGAATGAAATGAATAAGAAAATGCCTCATGTATTAAGGAAATGAAAGCGTATGTACAAGCCCTTTTAGTCAAAATTCCCGCGGCCATGGGCGGGGACCGCGGGAGATATAAAAGAAAGCTTTTAAAAAAGGAACCCTAGGGGCTGATCCTCCCAGTCCTCCCTCTCTACTATTCTGGCTTTGACAGAGGCTTGGCGTCTACATCAGAAGCAGAGGCATCAAAGGCTATTTCAAGGCCATCACTACAACGAACCGTACCTGTCATCCACTCCCTATGGATTTCTCACTTGCCCCCGGGTATAGAGGGAACTGTTGTGTGCAAAGGTTTGTGTACAATTTGTATTTCAAACAATTGCGTAAACATAAACAAACAAAAGTTATTAAAGCCAATCAATCATTTAAAACATGTTATAATACAAGGTAGGCTAAAAGCGTAATTTCTTAGTTTATTTATTAAACTGGCCCATCACTAAATGGGATCAACTCTCTAGGCTTCCTAAGCGGAGTTGCCATCTATCGCCGTCGTAAAAAAGAGGTGGTCAGAGCGACGCGATGGTTCTGACTTTCCAATTTTCGTGTTTTTATGGGTGATGTTACAACACCTTTAGGTTGTTCAATAACCGGACTGAACCTAGGGGCGAGGTTTTCGAAAGGGTGTTCTTAGATCGTCCGATAACCGGGCTGACCTAAGAACAAATTTGAAAGGGTTCTGATGGAGTCGTCACCGATGTTTTTACCAGAAACATCGAAAAAGGGGAGAAAAGGCATTGGTTTTAAAAAAAAAACCAACTTTGGTCGTTAAAACTAGAGTTGGGTAAGGGAGTTAGTTACGTGTAAGGGAAGTATTAGTTCCCTTACGACGCCCCTTTTGGGTTCCCTATGATGGGCTAGTTATTTAATAAACAAACTTTTGATAAGACGCTTTTACCATTTTATTATGCGGAATCAAAATAATGACTACATGGCCCTAGTGTCTATTATGCATTTTAATCATAAAAATAAAGATAGTAAAAGAGAGGGAGAGAGTGAAGAAACCTCCGAAGCAAGCTTTTTAATTAATTCTCTTAAAAATAAGGTGCGTTTTGGCAGCCCTTTGCTCTTACAACGTCGAATATCTCTCAAAAACGCTATAAAAAGCTCTCTAAGACTCTCAGAAACTCCGGAAATGCTTCGGAGGGACTCTAGGAAGAGAATTTGAAGAAATTGTAGAAGGGAAAGTGGAAGAACTATGTGAAATGAGGGGAGGAGCGCTCACTTTTTATAGGGATTCGTGCCTGTCAGGTCGAGACGGTCGTCTCGTCTGACAAGGTCGAGACGGCCGTCTCGCCATTCGGGACAACCGTCTCGACTTGCAAAAGTGGCGAGACAGCGGTATCAACTTTTCAAGTGACGAGAAGACCTTCTCGCCAAACGGGAGGGGGGTCTCGCCATTGGCAAGTGGTGAGACGACCGTCTTGCCAAACGAGACGGCCGTCTCGACTTGCGTCAATGGCGAGACGGCGGTCCCGAAAAGCGAGACGGCGGTCTCGACCCCTGAAGGCGAAAATCCTTATTTTTGTACAGAAAATCCTTCCTACGCTAACATGGGGCCTAATAGTCTCTCCTAATGGCTTTTTGGACTTCATCCATCTTCGAATAGGAGGTCTTCTGCTCTTATTTTGAGGCGGGGCAAGATTTGGGGTCTACAAACATAATATCAACATCAAAGCCTTTAGAACTTTTACATTTAGATCTTTTTGGACCATCCAGAATTAAAAGCTTTGGAGGAAATTTTTATGCTCTTGTGATTGTTGATGACTACTCTAGATTTACTTGGACATTTTTCTTAACTTTGAAAAGTGAAGCCTTTAAGGTTTTTAGAAAATTTGCAAAACAAATTCAAAATGAAAAAGAGTTAAGAATTAAAGTGTTAAGAAGTGATCATGGTAGAGAATTTCAAAATGAGTATTTTGAAAATTTTTGTGAAGAAAATGATATATTACATAATTTTTCTACACCTAGAACGCCCCAACAAAATAGTGTAGTTGAGAGGAAAAGTAGATCCCTAGAGGAACTAGCAAGAACAATGTTGAATGAATCAAATGTTCTTAAATATTTTTGGGTAGATGCTGTAAGTACTGCATGTTATATTTTGAATAGAATGCTCATTAGGCCTATCTTGAAAATAACTCCTTATGAGCTATTTAACGGAAGAAAACCAAATGTAGCTCATTTGAAAATCTTTGTTTGAAATGTTTTGTGTTAAATAATGGTAAAGATAACCTAAGTAAATTTGATTCAAAAGTCGATGAGACTATTTCTTTAGGTTATTCTCTTACTAGCAAAACATATAGGGTATTTAATAGAAGAACATTGAATGTAGAAGAATCTATGCATGTTGCTTTTGATGAAGTTGTAGACCTTGAGGAAAATACTCTTGTGTTAAGAAAGGAAAATGCAGGTGATGATGAGTACTTAAGGGAAGTAGTAGAAGAAATGTACTTGAATGAGAATGAACCATCATAGCCAACCGAGTTAACAAAAGAATGGAAATCACCAAGAGGACTATCGCTTGACAACATAATTGGTGATATTTCAAATGGAGTAACTACTAGAAATATAACTAACTTCTGTATGAATGTAGCCTTCGTTTCACAGATATAACCCAAGAGTGTTGAGGAAGCTCTCAAGAATGATCAATGGTGTATTGCAATGCAAGAAGAATTGAATCAGTTTGAAAGAAATCAAGTCTGGGAATTGATTCCAAGAGAAGAATCTCATCAAGTGATTTGAACTAAATGGGTGTTTAGAAACAAGCTTGATGAAGAAGGAAACATAACCAAGAACAAAGTTAGACTTGTGGCAAAAGGGTACTGTCAAGATGAAGGTATAGACTTTGATGAGACTTATGCTCCTGTTGCCAGGTTAAAGGTTATATGCCTACTTCTTGCTTATGCTTCTATGATGAAATTCAAACTGTATCAAATAGATGTAAAATGTGTTTTTCTAAATGGTTTTATCAAAGAAGATGTATATGTGTAACAACCTCTGGGTTTTGAAGATTTTAAATACCCAGATCACATTTTTAAATTAAATAAGGCACTCTATGGATTAAAACAGGCTCCTAGATCGTGGTATGGAAGGTTGAACACTTCTCTATTAACAAATGATTTTTCTAGAGAAAAAATTGATTCAACTCTATTTATTAAGAGAATAGGTAAACATATTTTATTAGTCCAGGTATATGTTGCTGATATCATTTTTGGATCTACTGATAACTCTCTGTGTGAAAGATTTGTAAGCATTATGTAGGGTGAATTTGAAATGTCCATGATGGGGGGAATTAACTTTCTTCCTTGGACTTCAAATCAAGCAATTAAAAGATGGAACTTTTGTGTCTCAAACAAAATACTGCAAGGAAATCCTCAAGAAGTTTGGAATGGATACTAAAAAAGAAGCTAACACAATAATGTGAACGTCCTGCTATTTGGATAAGGAAGAATCAGGTTTGAAAATAAATCAATCTATGTATAGAGGTATGATAGGTTCTTTATTATCCTTGAATGCAAGTAAGCCTGATATCATGCAATCTGTTTGTGTGTGTGCTAGATTCCATACTTGTCCAAAATAATCTCACTTAACTGTAGTAAAAAGGATCTTAAAATATCTTAAAGGAATCACAAGATTTGGGTTATGGTATCCTTCTAGAGTTTCACCTAGTTTAATAGGTTTTTGTGATGCTAACTATGGGGGTTGTAAAATAGATTGTAAAAGTACTAGTGAAACCTATCATCTATTAGGATCTTCCTTAGTATCTTGGAACTGGAAGAAACAATGAAGCATGTTTATTTCACCTCATATTTATAAATTAAATTAGGTCAGTTACATGCATTCTTGTAGCATTTGAACAATGTTTTCATGCATTACCATTGCATTGAACTTGTCCTGTAGTTTTTTTGTTTAGTTGAAAAATAGGTGCATTTAGAACAAATTTTGTGGGGCTTGCATGACTGACGTCATTCATAAGCTGGTTATGGAATTCCCTTTTTGCTATTGGGCTTGTGCTGAAAAGGAAAAAGAAGGGAGTACCTAGAAAAAAAGGAAAAGGGATGACGTGGAAAGGAGGAGGGAGTTAAAAGTGGAGAGGGGAGAGGCAAGGGGAAACGATAGAGATTTTGGGAGCAGTCTTTAGGGTTTTAATTTCTGTATGGAAGGCTAAACTTTTCTTTTGTTAGAGGGTTGATGTAGTATTCTGTAAGACAAATTCTAAACCTATTTAATTTGATGCAGTGTAATTTTATTTACTCCAGTAACTTATCTATGGTTTTTGATGTTCAATTTTAAGGAGTTATATTTGGAAAAATTGACATTGTTTATGTTGTTAGATGAGATAAGTTGGGTTTTTGTTTAATTGAAAAATTACGCAAACTTAACTAGTTATTGTGGAGGAGATTATTAATTATTCAAGTTTCAGTGAATTTTTCTTATTCCAAGGAATTGAGAAATAAAAAGTTCAGTGAATAATTTTGCTTACCTAAGGGATTAGGAAGTAAATAACACTTTTAACTCTAGTGGGTAAATTTAATTCTTGCATCAATTAAATAGGTTGGGAATTTGTAAGAAGGAATATGAAATCAATCCTCTGGCACATATTTTACTGCAAAGAAAAATAATTTTTTTGTTGTCATTCTTTTTCTCTTTGATTATTCAAACTTTGATTACTCAAACTTAGGTAAAATTAATGATTTGGTATTCAACAAATATTCAATCCTTGAGGAAGGATGATAATGTGGTTAATTTTGTAACAATTGGTCCGCTTACCAAAGTATATATCAATTTCCTGGCATCACTACTGAGGATTGAAAAATTTTGTTGATATTAGAATTTTTTTTTTACTTGAGATTTGAGCTAGATTTTTTTACTATTCCAAATTTTTTTTTCTCCTTCTTCTTTCTTTATTTCTATGCCTTTAACACTGTTTATGTGAGGTACTGTAGCACCAGAAAATTTACTGTTTGATCCAAAAATTGAACGTACTACCAGAAGAAATAGAGGAAATGCACAAAAAAGAAAAAAAGAAGAAAGGAGAATAGCTCAAGATGTAGCAAATCACAATTCATACACTGCAACCATGAATCAGCCGAAGAGAACATTGAGGAACTACTCCATGCCAGATCCAAACGGTTACAAGGGGAGTATTGTTAGCCCCCTATACAAGCAAATAATTTTGAAATTAAACCTTCTCTATTACAAGTCATACAACAAAATTTGTTTGGAGGTGTACCTTCGGAGGATCCAAATTCTCACCTGGAGAATTTTTTGGCTATCTGTGACACGTTGAAAATTAACGGAGTCATTGATGATGCAATCCGCTTAAGGCTTTTTCCCTTTTCTTTACGAGACAAAGCCAAAGGCTGTCTCCAATCACAATCTCAAGGAAGCATCACTACTTAGGATGATTTGGCTACCAAATTTGTAAACAAATACTTCCCTCCAGCAAAGTCAGGGAGAATGAGGAATGAGATCACCAGCTTTATGCAACAAGACTCTGAATCTTTGTATGAAGCCTAGGAGAGGTTCAAGGAGTTGAAAAGAAGATGCCCTCATCATGCACTACCGGATTGGTTGCAGGTGCATATTTTTTACAATGCCCTTTCTCCTACCTTCAAAGCAATATTGGATGCTGCCAGTGGAGTATCATTCAACCTGAAAACACCAGAGGAAGCCTTAGAGACCCTGGAATTAATGGAAAATAATACAGTACACATGCAATTTGATCGTCAAAATAGGAAAGTTGGAATGCTAGAAGTTAGTACTTTGGATGCCATTTTAGCTCAAAATAAGATACTAACCCAACAAATCACAAACTTGACTCAACAGTTAGGGAGTATGCAGGTTAAAGTTGTTAACACACCACCTTTGGTATGTGATTTTTGTGGAGGGATGCATCAAAATGGTGACTGTCAAATTAATCAACAAGAAGTACATGCAAATGTTGTACAGCAGCAACAATAACACAATTAGTTCAACAATTATAATTCAAATTGGAGAAATAAGCCAAACGGGCAATGGGGTAGTCCAGCAAAGCCTAGACAACCAAGACCTCCATATCAATATCCAACGGTTCCTAACAATCAAGCACAAACCACCTTTCAAGGGACCAAAATGTCCACTTTGGAAAGTGCTTTGGAGAAATTATCTATGCAGACATCTAGATTTGTGGAACAAACTTCTCACTTCATGAGTGAAACTAGAACAAATTTCAAGAACAAAGAAGCTTCAATGAAAAATCTGGAAACCCAAATTGGGCAGATATCAAGACAACTATCAGAAAGAACCCCTGGTACATTTCCCAGTGACACTGCACTGAACCCTCTAGACCCCAAATTTTGTCCGACTTCTCAATAAATACCAGAAAACCTCCGCTCGAAGATGCACAAGGCTTCTTTAGGTCCCTAGGCATGTTTACTAGGCTCCATGTAAGAATAGGAGAGCTTTTTGTACACAAAAAATAGGAAAAAAATAGGAAAATCTGACAGGAGGCTCGAGATGGCCGTCCCGTTTGGCTAGATGGCCGTCTCATCTTCCCTGAAGGTCGAGACAACCGTCTTGTTTAGCCAGACGGTCGTCTCGCCTTCTCTGAAGGACGAGACGACCATCTCATTTTCCCAGATGGTCGTCTTTCCTGTCAGAAGCCCAAACGGCCGTGTCGACCTGCCTAGCGCGAATTCCTATAAATAGGACCTCCCCATCCCCCTCATTTCATAGTTTTTCATACTCTTGCACTCCTACTACTCTCTTGGAAGTCTTTTGATACTTGAGAGTGACTCAAAGCATTATTCCAAAGTTTGAGTGAGCTTTCCGATTTCCGTTAAGGTAGAAATCGGTTAAGGAAGTCTCCTATTGAGACATGTGGCCCTTGATAGAGTGATATTTTATCCTTTGCAGGAAGGAACGTGCTTGTAGAGTGCGGGGACAACCAAAAAACGTCCTCATTTCTTGAAGAGTTAATACAAAGCTCGCTTCGGAGGTTCCTTTCCTTATTCTCTCTCTTTTACTGCTTTCTTTTATCATTTTCCTTGTATGCATTAGATATTACGACCATGTAAACATTTAAATTCTGCAAGTAGATAAATAATAGGGTAAAAGCATAGTTTCTTTTGGTCTTTATTTATGAATTAGTCCATCATGGGGAACCCGAAAGGGGCGTTGTGGGGTGCTAACACCTTCCCCACACGTAACTAACTCCCTTACCCAACTCTGGTTGTAATGGCCAAAGTTTTTTTTTTTTTTTAAACCAATGCCTTCTTTTGTTCCTTTTCCGATTGTTTATGGTAAAAACATCGGTGGCGACTCCATAGAACTCTTTTCGAAAATCTCACCTTTAAGTCCAGCCCAATTATCGGACAACCTAAAAGCATTGAACATCTTCTTTAAAAAACGCGAGTCATACAAACCATCATGTCACTCCGACCGCCTCTTTTGATGACGGCGACAAACCTAAAATGATGTAAAATAAAGTAAGGTGCAGAATTGTAAGAAGATAAGGTGAAAAATTTTAAGCAATAAAGTAAGCAAACCCAAGGAAAATTCCCACTGGACATTAAGATAGTTGTCTATCTAGATGTGAAGGTTCATTTCCAAGGATTATGGAGGGAGGAAGAGATGGAATGAAACTAGAAAAGAATAAAGACAAGGGCTGAAAAATTGGACCAGCCCCTTGGATAAATAAATGAAGGGAAGAAATAAAGAAGAAAAAAGGAAGAGAAGAGAATTATGGTGGTGGTGGAGTGTTGGCACGCCACTAGGGGGATGAGCCACCCTAGATAAGTGGTGGTTGCTGCCACTTGAACCAAGGTTCAAGATAAGACACTCAAAGAGATGGAACACTCTAAGAAACCTCACAAACTTTTCATAAATGTTCAACCTAATTACATGAGGGGAAGCCTTCTATTTATAGGCTTTTGGGGGAGGGACCTAGATGGAATTATAAAAGGAGACATAAACTTAACCTAAACCTAAAGGCTAGAGTCCCCCATGGTCCAAATATGTTAAATTTGTTCTAGCCCACCAAAAATACCTCTAAGGGTGTGGAGAACATGAAAAAGAGGTGTGTTTCCTTTTGGGTTGTCCCAAGTCAACCAATCCCGCATCCTAAGCTTCTTCCTCTCCAAAAAGGGGTGTAGGACATGAAAAAGGAGTGTCCTACACCTTTGGGCTGCCCATGCATGTATCCTATGGATCCAAGGCTTCTTTTCCACCAAAAAAAGGTGGTATTCTTCAAAAAGGAGGTGCAAAAGTGAGCCTACAAAAAGAAAGCGAAAATAAATGAAAAACTTAGAAAAAGAAAATACTAAGTAAAGATACTAAGTAAATTCAAAATAGAAGGTAAAGAGGAGGCCTCCCTTCTAGTCATGCTTCTAGTAATCCTCCTAGGGATGACCTCTCCCGCCTCCGGGACAACTAGGGACTCATCATCCTCTCCTCCTTGGAGAGAATTCGTCCACGAATTTTCAAAACCTGCATCAAAAGGAGTAAGATCACCAACATTAAAAAAGTTACTAATATTATATTTGGCTGGTAGATCTAACTCATGCATTATTGTTTATTTTCCTAACTATTTGGAAAGATCCGTCACCTCGGGGGTTAAGTTTGGACTTCCTTTGAGTCGGGAACTGCTCCTTTCTCAAGTGAAGCCATACCCAATCTCCAGGTTTGAAGATGACTTCCTTTCTTCCCTTATTGGCATGCTTGCTATACTGACCTACTTTCCTCTCGATGTTGGCTCTAACTCGGGCATGCATGTCCTTAATTATCTTAGATTTTCTAGACCATCTTGGCTAGTCCAAGCTTCATGGGTAGGTAGAGAAAGGAGGTCTAAAGGTGTGAAGGGATTAAATCCATAAAAGACCTCAAAAGGAGAGTGGGAGGTAGTGGAATGAACCACCCGGTTATATGCAAACTCTACATGGGGAATTATGTTCTCCCACTCTTTGGGGTTCCTAGAAATCATGCATCTTAATAGTTGAGACAAAGTTTTATTCACTACTTTTGTTTGACCATCTGTTTGGGGGTGGCAAGTGGTTGAAAAAAGGAGTTTAGTTCCAAGTTTTCCCCATAGTGTCCTCCAGAAGTGACTCAATAACTTAGTATCTCTATTAGATACAATTGTCCTAGGTATCCCATGAAATCTAACAACTTCTCTAAAGAAGAGATTTGCAACTAGGCATGCATCGTCCGTCTTGTGGCAGGGAATAAAATGGGCCATTTTTGAAAATCGATCCACTACCACGAAGATGGAATCCATTCCTCGCTTTGTCCTTGGAAGCCCAAGTACAAAATCCATGGATATGTCTACCCAAGGAGAAGTAGGAATGGGCAAAGGGGTGTAAAGTCCATGAGGTTGGGCCCTAGACTTGGCTTTCTTACATGCAATGCAGTTTTCACAAAATTTTTCAACATGTCTCTTCATGTGTGGCTAGTAAAAGTGTTCACTAAGGATTTCTAAAGTCTTAGACACCCCAAAATGTCCCATTAAACCACCCTCATGAGACTCCTTGACAATTGAAGCCCTTAAGGACCCCTGGGGTACACAAATCCTTTTTCCTTTGAAAAGATAGTCTTTGTGAATGTAAAAGTCCTTATGACTGAAGCACTTGTTGGATTTGATGAAGACATATAGAGTTTATAGAACTTATTTAGCTTATTTTGTAGGTGTGTAGGTGAATAGGTTATAGGGTTAGAATTTAATCTCTTGATGGTTTCAGTAAATCTTGTGATAAGCGCCTTGAAATGATGCATCTCATTGAACTTATTTTACTGCATGAAAAACAAACCGTTAAGCATTAAAAAGAACAAACTGAGTTCTTCAATCTGTTAAAAAGAAATTTCAATCTGTTAAAATCACTTAAAGCAAGAAATGTTTATAAGTTGTCAAAATTTTTAATTGATTGAATCGCAGAATCAACAGGTTAAAATGTTCTTAATGATTTTTCCATATTAAAGGTTTCGCAATTTTAATATGTTGAAATCAAGTTCAATCTGTTGAAACAGAGAGATCATTTTTTCATTCTAAAGCATCACAGGATTTCAATCTGTTGAAATATATTTTAATCTGTTGAAACAGAGAGCTATCATTTTTTCTAAACTGTTTCAATCCATTGAAAACTCGAATTAATCGATTGAATGAAGTTTTAAATAAAATCAATCGATTAAAACAACATTTTAATCGATTGAAAAATACTCTGATCGATCACAACTCAATTCTAATCGATCATATCTGGTTCTGATCGATCATAAAGTTATTCTGATCGGTCATCTACTACTACAAGTCATTTTTACTGATTGAATCTAACAATTTCTCACTTTTTACTCTATAAATACAGTTTTGGTTTATCTGTTGAATATACACAATTTGGAAAACAATTGAAAGCAATCTTAAAGCTCTCATATACGTGCCTTTCTCTGTGCATTCATCAAATTTTCATATCATAAGGCATTTAGATCAAGATTGTTGAAAGATCATCAAAGAGAGAAAGTTCTGAGTTAGAATTGCTTCTGGACTTCTATAGTGTTAAAGCTGCAGTCCAAGTTTATTCTTTTCATTTACTTGTATAAAGTGTAATTGTGTAGATTGGGTTTGAATCTGCACTGGTTACAGAGAATCGGATTTGGTTACTCGGGTGGTTATTCAAGAGTCTATCTTGTGGGTTTGTGAGATAGTTCTTGGGGTAGATTGGTGTATATCTACTGGTTGTAATTTTCACTTGGAATTAGTGGAACTTGGCAGATTTGTCAAGAACTGGATGTAGCTCTGGGAAAGAGTGAACCAGTATAAACTTTTGTGTTGAATTTCTGCTTTCATCTCTTTACAATTCTTGCTTATATTCTTGCTTTGTTTAAAACCAAATCTGCCGAACAAAAGATTGAAAAAGATTAATCATTCTTCCAAAGGAAAGTGTGTTTTTTGAAAAAGTTTTATAAAGTTCAATTCACCCCCCCTCTTGAACTCAACCATTAATTCTTACAATTGGTACCAGAGTTGGTTCTTGTAAGTTACTCAAGAATTCGGTCCAAGAAAGGTTTAAATGGTCGAGGGAAAGATGAATTTTTCTAAGGAGCCTCCATAAACATGCCTCCTCTTTTCGCTGGTGTGAATTATTCTTTCTGGAAGGTTAGAATGAAAATCTTTATTGAATCTCTTGATAGAGGTATTTGGGAAACAATTGTTAATGGGCCTTTCAAACCAACTCATACAGTGGATGGTAAAATTGTTGAAAAAAATTGGGCTGAATTAACTGATGCAGAAAATAGGAAAGTCCAATATGATTATACTGCTAAGAACATTATTACCTCTGCTTTAAATCTTGATGAGTTTTTCAAGGTGTCTTAATGTGCCTCTGCCAAAGAAATGTGGGAAATTCTAGAGGTCACTCATGAGGGTACATCTGACGTGAAAAGGGCAAGAAAGCATGAATTAATTAGAGACTATGAATTGTTCAAAATGCAGCAAGGTGAAACCATTGCAGATGTGCAGAAAAGATTCACGCATATAGTCAACCATCTAATCGGGCTAGGGAAGACTTTTGACAAGGAAGAGTTAAACATCAAAATCTTGAAATGTTTGGACAAAACTTGGCAACCAAAGGTGACAGCTATATCAGAATCAAGAGACTTAACTGAAATGACTACTGCATCATTATTTGGTAAGCTAAGGGAACATGAGTTGGAGATCAATCGGTTTAAAGAACAAGAAAATGCAGAGAAGAAAAGCAGAAACATTGTTCTCAAGACGATTGAAGAAAATAGTGAGTCTGAAGAAGATGAATCTGAGAATCTGACTCTGTTAGTTAAGAAATTTGGGAAGTTTCGTAGAAAGAAGAACAGAACTGGCCAGGTTAAAAGGTACACTGACAAGAGAACTGAATCTACTCAAAATAATTTTATTTGTTATTCTTGAGGTAAGCAGGGACACATAAGGAGTGAATGTCTAGAGAAATCCAGGAATCAAAACAAGAAAGAGTTAAAGTACAAAGGGAAAAAGGCCTACATAGCTTGGCAAGACAATGATTCATCCTCCAGTTCTGCATCCGAAGGTGAAGAAGTGAATCTATGCTTAATGGCTGGCTGTGAATCCTCTTCATCACATGTAAGTTCAACCCCCACAGAAAATGAAATGAATTACAGCACATTACTAAATGCTTTCAATGAAATGCATAATGAAGCTAGAAATTTATCTCATACAAATAATCAGTTAAAAGGACTAAATAACTGGTTAGAAAATAGGGTTAAAGTTCTGGAAAAAGAGTTATTAGAAAGCAAAACAGATATGGAACATCTTGAAATAATATACAAGAATTCATCTGCTGATAATGCTACTGCTAACAACAGTTGTGAAAAGTGTATCCTTCTACAGAATAAGGTTGAGTACTTGGTTAAAACTTTGTCTAAGGTTACTCAAGGAAAAGAAAATTTAGATACACTTCTTAGGTCCCAAAACTGTGTTTTTGATCATACTGGAATTGGGTACAAACCTAAGGTTGGGGTTAAAACTAAAAAGTATTTGAACTTTTTTTCTTTTAGAAAAGCAACATCATCTCCCTTCTCATCCTGTCATTACTGTATGAAAAAAGGGCATACGGTAAAATTCTGTCATGCTAGAAAACATTTTGTGGCACAAGGTAAAATGAGATGGGTTCCAAAATATGTTAAACAGAAAATTTGACTCCCAAGGACCCAAAATATTTAAGGGTACCAAATACTTGATGCTTGATCTTTCAGGAACAGCAGCAAGAGTCACTTTGGTACTTGGACAGCGGATGCTCAAGGCATATGACAGGTGATATTTCCAAATTCCAGAAACTAAGATTGAACAATGGAGGACACGTGACATATGGAGACAACAACAAGGGAAGAATCCTAGGTTCTGGAGATATAGGAGATGGTGAAAACGTGATTATTCACAATGTTCTTCTTGTTGAAGGTCTCAAGCACAACTTAATCAGTATAAGTCAATTATGTGATCTAGGTCACAAGGTTATCTTCAAACCAGAAATATGCCTAATTTGTGAGTCAAAATCTGACACGGTAATGTTGGTAGGTAAGAGGTTAAATAACATTTACATGTTAGATATCAAGCAGTCTATCTCATCTCAAAGTTTTCTTCTTACTAAAGAAGAAGAATCTTGGTTATGGCATAGAAGGCTTGCACATATTCATCTTAATCATCTTAACAAACTGATTTCTAAAGATTTAGTCTCTGGGCTACCTAAGCTTCAAATTCTAAAAGACAAAATCTGTGAAGCATGTTTAAAAGGTAAACAAACTAGAAAATCCTTTTCAAACAAAAACATTGTTTCTACTTCTAGACCTTTGGAACTGCTTCACATGGATTTGGTTGGTCCTTCAAGAAATAAAAGACTAGGTGGTAATCTCTATATCATGGTAATTGTTGATGATTTTTCAAGATTTACTTGGACTATATTTCTAAAAGCCAAATCTGATTCTTTCAAATCTTTTAAAAAGCTTGCCAAGGTTTTACATAATGAGAAAGGCTATTTCATTACATCTATTCAAAGTGACAATGGTGGAGAGTTTGTAAATGAAAAATTTGAATTGTTCTGTGAAAAGTATGGCATAAAACACAACTTTTATGCTCCAAGAACTCCTCAACAGAATGGTGTTGTGGAAAGAAAGAACAGATCCATTGGGCAGATGCTGTAAACACTGCTTGTCATGTTTTGAATAGAGTTTTGATTAGACCCATGCTTAAGAAAACCCCATATGAACTTTACAAAGGAAGAAAACCCAACATAAACTATTTCAGGGTTTTTGGATGTACATGTTTTGTTTTAAACAATGGGAAAGAAAATATTGGCAAGTTTGATGAAAAATCTGATAAAGGGATCTTTCTTGGCTATTCGTCCAACAATCATGCATATAGAGTCTATAATTTAAGACTAAAATTTGTTGAAGAATCAGTACATGTTGTTTTTAATGAGTCTCCTCGAGTGTTGCAGAATAAAACAACAGGTACTGCAGATGATGACGATTTAACTGATAATTCTTATCAGTTAAAACATCCCAGTGGTTCAAATCAGCATACTGTCGAAGAAGGTGATCAGTCAATTGATCCTACAAAAGCTGATCCACCAGGAAGAATTGCTCAAGAACAGGAAGAAGATATCTTGGATGAGCTTCCTAAAGAATGGATTGTCCCAAGAGATCTTTCTCTAGACAATGTCATTGGACAAATCAATAAGGGAGTATCCACTAGACATTCTCTTAATCAATTCTGCAATCATATGACATTCATTTCACAAATTGAACCTAAAAATGTTAAGGATGCATTAAATGATGAATACTGGGTTAGTACCATGCATGATGAGCTTAATCAGTTTGAAAGAAATAATGTGTGGGAATTAGTTCCTAAATCCAAAGATATCAATGTAATTGGTACTATGTGGGTATTCAAAAACAAACTAGATGAACACGACATTATTACTAGAAATAAAGCTAGGTTGGTAGCCAAAGGATATAATCAACAAGAAGGAATTGATTTTGATGAAACCTTTGCACCCGTAGCTAGACTTGAAGCTGTTAGACTATTATTAGCTTATGCTTGTATTAGTGGTTTCAGATTACTACAGATGGATGTCAAGAGTGCCTTTATAAATGGACTTATCAATGAAGAAGTTTATGTTTCTCAGCCTCCTGGTTTTGAAAACCATAAACATCCTGACCATGTCTACAAACTGAAAAAGGCTCTTTATGGATTAAAGCAGGCTCCTAGACAATGGTATGAGAGACTAGGTAATTTCTTAATTGATCAAGGATACAAAAGAGGTGAAGTTGACAAAACCTTATTCATTAAGAAATTTGGTTCTGACATTATTCTGGTGCAGGTTTATGTTGATGATATCATTTTTGGTTCTACTAATAATGCCTTGTGTAATAAATTTGTTAAGGAAATGCAAAGTGAATTTGAGATGTCTATGATGGGAGAATTGAATTTCTTCCTTGGTCTCCAGGTTAAGCAATTAAGGAATGGTATTTTCCTAAATCAATCTAAGTACTGTAATGAGTTGTTGAAGAGATTTGATATGCATAAGTGCAAAGAATCCTCCACACCCATGTCTACTAACTGTTGTCTAGATTTAGATGAAAAAGGGAAATTTGTTGATCAAACTAAATATAGAGGTTTGATTGGTTCTCTGCTATATCTGACTGCTAGTAGGCCTGACATTATGTTCAGTGTTTGCCTTTGTGCTAGATTTCAGGCAAATCCAAAGGAATCTCACCTCACCGCTGCTAAAAGGATTCTCAAGTATCTTAAAGGAACCATTAATGTTGGACTATGGTATCCTGAAGGTGCATCTCTTAAACTTGTTGGATTTTCTGATTCTGACTTTGCAGGATGTAGATTGGATAGGAAAAGTACCTCTGGTACATGTCATTTACTGGGAAGCAGTCTCATATCATGGCACAGCAAAAAACAAGCATGTGTATCTCTTTCAACTGCAGAAGCTGAATACATAGCAGTCGGGAGTTGTTGTGCTCAAAGTATCTATCTTAAACAACAATTGAAAGATTATGGAGTGGTTCTCAACACGGTACCTCTGGTTTGTGATAATACTAGTGCAATTAATCTAACCAAGAATCCTATACAACACTCTAGAACTAAGCATATTGAAATTAAACATCACTTTATTAGAGAACATGTATCTAGGGGTGATTGTGAAATTTTATTCATTGAAACTGAGAAACAATTAGCTGACTTGTTCACCAAACCACTCCCTAGAGATAGACTTAATATGCTTAGAACTGAATTAGGAATTCTGGATATATCTAGTATTAAATAATTGATTCTTTATTATGATACTGTGCTTTTTAACAGGTTGATAACATGTTCAATCGATTAAATTGACTGAAAATTCTAAAATTATGTGTTTTAATCAATTAAAATTGCGAAATAATCTATTGATTTCCTGATTCTCAATCTTTGTTCATTATGTATTACCAGATTAATCGATTAAATAAGTTTTTAATCGATTTATTTCACTAACTCTGTTGCTCAACATACTTTTCTTTTACAAAACAATCGATTCAATCTTCGATTCAATCGATTTAATTCACTTTTGATACTCTGCATGTTTTACTTTTACAAATCAATCGATTAAACCTTCGATTCAATCGATTTATTTTACTTGTGGTGATCTGCATATACATCTGTAATTGAAAATCAATTGATTTTATGGAAAATCAATTGGTTAATTTCTTCTAGGGTTAGTAGTGGATGTGTTGCCTCTAATCACTTATTGCAGATTGAGTTGAGTGCCTTTACAACTGGGAACAACTTCAGCTACTCTCTTAAATGCCATAGTTATCCAATAAAAGCTGAATGACTGTGATTGGATATCAGATGTGAAGGTAATTAAGTAGCACAGTAACAATTCCCTCTCTCTCTACTTTTACCATCTCTGCACATAAAGCAGAACAGCAGTAAATCACTAAAGACAAAATTGACTATTCACAAGAAGATGAAGGGTCCAAGTTTTCACATTTTATTTTAGCATGCAATAGTTGTTCGAAAAGCTCGTACTCTCTCCTTAAAAATATTCTCTCTTCTTTTTTTTGTTCATCTCATAAAAACAACATGTTCAAGCGCACCAAATCCGGAAGGAAGAAGTTCAGCAAAGGAGAATCCTCAACTGCTGTGCAAGGAACCTCAGGAGGAGGGCGGATTGAATCATGGTTCAATGGGAACCAAGAAAAGATGGACTTATTCATTCATGAAATGAGCAGGAAACAAATTAATATTCCCAAGGTTATGAAATTCTCGTGGTTGGATACTGAAGGATTCAGAGGTGTTCGGAAGCTGCTGCAACACCAGAAGCTTCAGAAGTTCCTTGAGCTCAATGGTAAAATCTATCCTGACCTCATCAAAGTTTTCTTCACTAATCTGTCATTTGAAGGCTCTACACTCAGAACTCAAGTTAAAGGAGTGGAAATAGAGGTTACTCCCAAAGTCTGGAAAGATGTTGCTGGACTCAAGGATGAAGGAGTGAAAGTCACTAAAGGGTATACCTCTGATGTGGACGAATTCAACAAAGTCCAGTACTTTCGCTCTTGTTTGAGAAATAAGCGTGACTCTGTGAGTTCCTTCAACACTGGAAAGCTTAAGCTGGAAGAAAGAATTCTTGCGTTCATAGTGGCCTGGCAGCTTACTCCCAGGGGGAGCAATCATGCAGTACGGAATGAAGGGGATTTGGTACTGATGTATTGTATTCACCACAGAATCAGAGTAAACTGGGTTTTTGTCATCAAGGACCATATGATCAAAGCAAAAAGGCTAAGTGATTTTAGGTTTCCTTATGCAATCTTGGTCTCTAAATTTCTGACTCATTTTGGTATTGACTTGGAAGGAGAATTGGCTGAAACCATTCGCCCCACAAATGAAGTTAACAACTCCATCCTTCATAAAATGGGATTCATCAAGATTGATGGTGAGTGGATTTTGAAAGAAGAAGCTGGGAGAGAAGAAGAAGAAGAAGAAGTTGAAGAAGATGAGAATACTGGTGCTCCGAGTGCTGCAGAAGCAAGACAAACAGATCCTATGGAAGATGTCATGGAAGAACAGTCTCCATTGGAAATGATTCCATATATTGTACAACCTGACCGTGGCACGCCTCTTTCGCAATTCGAACGGACTATGTTGCATCAAATGAATGAAATGCAAACAAATCAGAGAAGGCACATGGAGATGACATTTTCTCTACAAACTCGTCAGCATCGACTCTATGAAGATTCCATTGCCAGATTTCAGCACATTGATAATCAACTAAAGGATATCTTCAACAAAATTGGTGATCTCCAATTCAATCAGGGTCCCTGGGATGGTGATGAATGAAATTTAGTTTTAAATGCTTTTGTTCTCTTTGTCTCTTTTCTTTTTTTGGGTACCTACGTGGTACTGTTGGACTGTAACTAAACATTTTGTTTGATGAAGTCAAATAGGGGGAGAAGTATTTGTTTATAACTGACACTACACACACATCACAAAATTATATATGTCTCTGTTCTGTTATTATGTTTGCAGGTGCAGTGGTTATTTGTCTCCATCAAATAGGGGGAGATTGAAGCACTTGTTGGATTTGATGAAGACATATAGAGTTTATAGAACTTATTTAGCTTATTTTGTAGGTGTGTAGGTGAATAGGTTATAGGGTTAGAATTTAATCTCTTGATGGTTTCAGTAAATCTTGTGATAAGCGCCTTGAAATGATGCAACTCATTGAACTTATTTTACTGCATGAAAAACAAACCGTTAAGCATTAAAAAGAACAAACTGAGTTTTTCAATCTGTTAAAAAGAAATTTCAATCTGTTAAAATCACTTAAAGCAAGAAATGTTTATATGTTGTCAAAATTTTTAATTGATTGAATCGCAGAATCAACAGGTTAAAATGTTCTTAATGATTTTTCCATATTAAAGGTTTCGCAATTTTAATCTGTTGAAATCAAGTTCAATCTGTTGAAACAGAGAGATCATTTTTTCATTCTAAAGCATCACAGGATTTCAATCTGTTGAAATATATTTTAATCTGTTGAAACAGAGAGCTATCATTTTTTCTAAACTGTTTCAATCCATTGAAAACTCGAATTAATCGATATAATGAAGTTTTAAATAAAATCAATCGATTAAAACGACATTTTAATCGATTGAAAAATACTCTGATCGATCACAACTCAATTCTGATCGATCATATCTGGTTCTGATCGGTCATAAAGTTATTCTGATCGGTCATCTGCTACTTCAAGTCATTTTTACTGATTGAATCTAACAGTTTCTCACTTTTTACTCTATAAATACAATTTTGGTTTATCTGTTGAATATACACAATTTGGAAAACAATTGAAAGCAATCTTAAAGCTCTCATATACGTGCCTTTCTCTGTGCATTCATAAACTTTTCATATCATAAGGCATTTAGATCAAGATTGTTGAAAGATCATCAAAGAGAGAAAGTTCTGAGTTAGAATTGCTTCTGGACTTCTATAGTGTTAAAGTTGCAGTCCAGGTTTATTCTTTTCATTTACTTGTATAACTGGATTTGGTTACTGGGTGGTTATTCAAGAGTCTATCTTGTGGGTTTGTGAGATAGTTCTTGGGGTAGATTGGTGTATATCTACTGGTTGTAATTTTCACTTGGAATTAGTGAAACTTGGCAGATTTGTCAAGAACTGGATGTAGCTCTGGGAAAGAGTGAACCAGTATAAACTTTTCTGCTTTCATCTCTTTACAATTCTTGCTTATATTCTTGCTTTGTTTAAAACCAAATCTGCCGAACAAAAGATTGAAAAAGATTAATCATTCTTCCAAAGGAAAGTGTGTTTTTTGAAAAAGTTTTATAAAGTTCAATTCACCCCTCCTCTTGAACTCAACCATTAATTCTTACAATGACCCCCCTTTAGGAATTCACTGTAAATCTTGGAAAAGTCATCATCTCTAGTATACAGTTCTCGAATATGATCAAAGCTTAAAAATTTTGTTTCTAAAAGGGTTAACAAAGTATGTCTCCTTGATAGAGCATCAGCCACTATGTTACTCCTCCCATGCTTGTGTTTGATCATATAAGGAAATTGCTCAATGAACTCTACCCACCTAGCATGTTTCTTGCTAAGTTTGATTTGGCCTTTCAAAAATTTAAGGGATTCATGATCACTATGGACCACAAACTCCTTTGGAAGAAGATAATGTTGCCAAGTTTGTAAAGCCCTAACAAGAGCATATAACTCTTTGTCATAGGTGGAGTAATTGAGATGACTCCCTTTCAGCTTCTCACTGAAGTAAGCTATGGGGTGGCCTTCCTGAAGCAAGACTGCCCCAATGCCTATATTTGAAGCATCACACTCAACCTCAAATGACTTGGTGAAGTTTGGAAGGGCTAGGAGTGGTGCATTGATCAGTTTTTCTTTAAGTGTTTGAAAAGCATTTTCCTGATCCTTGCCCCATTGAAAACCCACAACCTTCTTCACTATTTCATTCAAGGGGGTTGCAATTGTACTAAAATCTTTAACAAATCTTCTATAGAAACTAGCCAACCCATGAAAACTCCTCAATTCACTCACATTTGTAGGAATTGGCCAATCTCTAATTGCTGCCACTTTTTCTTGGTCCACTTGGACTCCCTTTGAACTCACTACAAACCCTAGGAAGACTACATGATCCATGCCAAAAATGCACTTCTCCCTATTTACATACAAGGTCTCTTTCCTAAGGGTTTCAAGTACACTCCTAAGATGATACACATGCTCTTCCCCAGACAAGCTATAGACTAAGATGTCATCAAAGTATACCACTACAAACTTGCCTATAAAAGACCGGAGCACGTGATGCATTAGCCGCATGAATGTACTCGAAGCATTGGTTAGGCCAAAGGGCATGACCAACCATTCATATTGTCCAAATTTGGTCTTGAAAGCGGTTTTCCATTCATCTCTTCTTTGATTCTAATTTGATTATATCCGCTCTTCAGATCAATTTTGGAAAACACGGAAGCTCGATGTAACTCATCTAGCAAGTCATCCAGCCTTGGAATTGGGTGCCTATACATAACAGTTATATTATTGATTGCCCTATAGTCCGTGCACATCCGCCAACTCCCATCCTTTTTGGGGACGAGAATTACCGGCATTGCACAAGGACTCATGCTATCTTGGACCCAACCCTTAACTTTTAATTCCTCAACTTGCCTTTCAATCTCTCTAGACTCTTCTGGGTTTGCCCTATAAGCCGGCTGGTTAGGAATGGATGAACCAGGTAAGAAGTTTATTTGATGTTCGATCCCCCTTAGAGGTGGAAGCCCCTTAGGAGGTTCTTGAAAAACATCCTGAAATTCATCCAATACTAACTCTAAACTCTTGGACAAACTTGGAGATTGTTCATGAAATGCAGGAGAAGAACCTAGAGGAGGATATGCTAAGAGTAGGGGTTTATGAGCTAAAAGTACCTTCTTAATCCCCTTGTGGGAGATCATGATGCCCTTCGCCTTGGAGGTTGACCCCTTCTCTTTTTTTTCTCTCTTTGTTTCATTTTCTTCTTTTCTCTTTTTTTTTTGCATTTTTTCTTGGTCCTTACTAACTTCTTGAGGGGAAAGGGGTTTCAAAGTGATATTGCGCCCTTGGAAGTTAAAAGAAAACTTGTTTGTATAGCCGTCATGAAAGGTTTGTTTATCAAATTGCCACAGCCTACCAAGTAACATATGGGATGCTTCCATTGGCACAACATCACAAAGAACCTGATCTTTATAGTTCCTAATGGCAAAGCTAATGAGGACTTGTTTGTTGACTTTTATCTCGCCTTCCTCACTAAGCCAGGAAAGTTTGTATGGCTTGGCATGAGGAGTAGTGGGTAAACCAAGCTTGTCTACTACCCTCGTGCTAGCAACATTCACACAACTTCCCCCATCGATGATGAGTGAACACAATTTGTCATTAATAAGACAACGGGTGTGAAAAATATTTTCTCTTTGAGCATTGTCAAGATCCTTCTGTACTTGACCCAACATCCGCCTTACTATTAACAAATCGCCTTCACAAGGTGTGATCTCTTCATCGCTTGAGGAAGAGTATTTAGAGGAATTCTCTTCAGATGAGGAGGAATGTTCACTCTCGACATCTCCATTTGCGCTCAAAATCATAGTCCTTTTGGTAGGGCAGTTTGAAGCAATATGCCCATACCCAAGACATTTGAAGCATTTTATGGAACTAGTCCTTTGAGGCGCAGAGGTGTTAGGAGTGGTGTTCCTTGAAGGGTTTCCCTTAGGGGGCACCTCTTGGAGAGCTTTGGAAGGGTTTCTCTCTGGTTTTTCCTTTTCCTTGCCCTTGTCCTTCCAATTTGAATTGTAGTAGTCATTATGCGAATAACTCCTTTTAGCCCCATCTTTTCTTTTCAATTGAGCTTCAATTTTAAGGGCAAGATGTAAAACATTTTCAATTGAGGAGTATTTGTATAATTCTACTAAGTCCTAGATATCTCTTCTAAGACCACTAATAAACCTAGCTACCTTAGTCTCATTAGTTTCATCATGCATACCGACCCTAAGTAGCAAAGATTCTAGCGTCTTGAAGTAATCATTCACACACATATTACCCTGTTGAAGTCGTTGGAGCTTCAACAAGAGCTCCCTCCTATAGTAGGAAGGAACGAATCTAGCGCGCATTAAATGTTTAATGTCCATCCAAGAAGTTGCGGGTGGCCCTTGGTAATTATCGTTACAAACCTTATGCCACCAAGTCATGGCATATCCCTCAAATTCTACTACAACTAAATCTACTTGTTCTTGGTCCCCTACTGGGTTTATATTAAAGATTTGGTCCACTTTAGCCTCCCAGTCTAGGTAGACTTCTGGATCATTATCTCCGTAGAACTTGGGTATCTTAATGTTGTTCCTTCTTGTAGTGTTGGTGCGCCTAGATTGCCTCCTTCCATGGTATCTCCTATCTTCTTCCACTTGGGAACTTGGTGAGTATGAACGTCTTCTCTCTCTTTGGGACTTCTCAACTTCTAGTCTTTGGATTGTCTCCCTCAAAGGTCTTTCACTTTCCTTCTGGGACAATTCCATTTCTTTAATTAATTCCACTAGAGTTTGTTCCGCTGGACCTTGTATTTGTCCTTCATTAGATGCCCCCGCATTGCTTGCCTTCTCTGATGAGGAATTTGACATGTCTGCAAAACAATTTAAACTAACACAAAACACGAAAGATGAAAGGTTAAAATGTAAATCAAGTCACTCAAGTGTTTGGCTCCTCACACAAGTTTGATTGGTAGGATCACTCCACTCTTCAAGTAGAAAAATTTCTAAATGTTCCAAAATTCTCTTTAAAGTCTTAAAAATTTCTCTTAAAAAATGGCAATCAAATGGAAAGATGTACGCCAACCAAAACACTTAAGAGTTCCAAAAAATAGAAAACTTTCAAAGAAAAAACTTAAAGAAACCTAAGACAAGAAATAAAGGCACAAAATCAAGGAAGGTTTACTAAGAGGGAAATTTAGACAAAACTTTGAACAAGACTAAAACAAGAAAAGCTAGAAAGAAATTTGAGAAGCACTTAAAACATGCAATCAAAATTTTCAACCAAGCGCACACATAAAGAAGACTAAGGTTCCTACAATGTTAGAACTAATTTGCCAAATTTTAATCATGCAACAAAGTATTATGACAATTTCTAGAATCAAATCTTATAAGTGCAGAGTTTTTTTTTTCCTTTTTTTTGTTTGAAACAATAACGTTTTGATCAAGATACTTTTTTGTAAAAATATTTTTGTTCTAACTTGATTCTAGACTTGCCAAAAGTTGTTTAAAGTTGCTAGCAAAAATTTGATCACTTAGTTCCTATGTTTAGGATCCTAGATCAATTCATCATGCATGGACTTAACTAATTAATTCATCATGCAATTTCAAGTGTTGGAAGCCAATAAAAGAAAAATTCAAAAAGAGATACTAGACATATAACTCAAGCAAAGGCTAGGCACATTTAGAAAGACACTAAACTTAGAAGAATATATGTAATTTAATCAAGTGCAGAATTTTTTTTTTTTGGCTAGGCATTTTATCAAACATCATACATGCCATAAAAAGAAACTTAGGTGAGTGTAGTATTGGACTAACCTCACGCCCAAACTTTTGAGTGCAGCACTGCAAACCAAATGACCACAAAAAAACCACAATTTAGAGCACAAAACACAAACTACACAAGGAATAAAGTCAAAGCAACAATAAGAATACCTTACTAGAAACAACCTAAGCTCTGAATATCAAATGATGTAAAATAAAGTAAGGTGCAGAATTGTAAAAAGATAAGGTGCATAATTTTAAGCAATAAAGTAAGCAAACCCAAGGAAAATTCCCACTGGACATTAAGATAGTTGCCTATCTAGATGTGAAGGTTCGTTTCCAAGGATTATGGAGGGAGGAAGAGATGGAATGAAACTAGAAAAGAATAAAGACAAGGGCTAGAAAATTGGACCAGCCCCTTGGATAAATAAATGAAGGGAAGAAATAAAGAAGAAAAGAGGAAGAGAAGAGAATTATGGTGGTGGTGGAGTGTTGGCACGCCACTAGGGGGATGAACCATTCTAGATAAGTAGTGGTTGCTGCCACTTGAACCAAGGTTCAAGATAAGACACTCAAAGAGATGGAACACTCTAAGAAACCTCACAAACTTTTCATAAATGTTCAACCTAATTACATGAGGGGAAACCTTCTATTTATAGGCTTTTGGGGGAGGGACCTAGATGAAATTATAAAAGGAGACATAAACTTAACCTAAAACTAAAGGCTAGAGTCCCCATGGTCCAAATATGTTAAATTCGTTCTAGCCCGCCAAAAATACCTCTAAGGGTGTGGAGAACATGAAAAAGAGGTGTGTTTCCTTTTGGGTTGTCCCAAGTCAACCAATCCCGCATCCTAAGCTTCTTCCTCTCCAAAAAGGGGTGTAGGACATGAAAAAGGAGTGTCCTACACCTTTGGGCTGCCCATGCATGTATCCTATGGATCCAAGGTTTCTTTTCCACCAAAAAAAGGTGGTATTCTTCAAAAAGGAGGTGCAAAAAGTGAGCCTACAAAAAGAAAGCGAAAATAAGTGAAAAACTTAGAAAAAGAAAATACTAAGTAAAGATACTAAGTAAATTCAAAATAGAAGGTAAAGAGGAGGCCTCCCTTCTAGTCATGCTTCTAGTAATCCTCCTAGGGATGACCTCTCCCGCCTCCGGGGCAACTAGGAACTCATCACAAAAGAACACTGTAAAGCCATACAGCTGATGAGTGGAAAGGTAATAGCTAATGAGAAAAAAGTGTGGTGGCAGGAGAGAAAAAGCAAGAGAAAATAGTGCCTATAGAGCAAAAAGAGAGTGAAAAAGAGAGGGAAAAAGAGAAAACCGAGTGGAATTGTGAGCAAGAAAAAGAGGGAGAGAAGAAACAAGGGGACGAGGGTGAAAAGAGAAAAGAATTAGTACACATTGTACCATTCCCTCAAAGGTTAAAGAAGAAAGAACAAGAAAACAGTTTGCAAGATTTCTAGATGCTTTTAAAAAGCTCCAGATTAATATTCCATTGTCTGAGGCACTGGAGCAGATGTCGAGCTATGGAAAATTCATGAAGGATTTGCTGTCTAGAAAACGAAAACTGCAAGAAAATGAAACTATAATGCTGACAGAGGAGTGCAATGCCATAATTTAGAAAAAGTTACCCCCAAAGTTGAAAGACCCAGGAAGCTTTGTCATTCCATGTGAGATCGGAAATTTAGTGGTGAGCAAAGCATTATGTGACCTTGGAGCAAGCATCAATTTAATGCCACTATCTATTTTCAAGAGGCTGTAGATTGGAGAAGTGAAACCGACCAGGATTACTCTACAACTGGCTAATCGTTCAGTGACCTATCCTTATGGAGTGGTAGAGGATGTCTTAGTGAAAGTAAATAAGTTCATTTCAGTTGATTTTGTGGTGTTGGATATGGAGGAAGATGCTAAAGTCCCAATTATATTGGGAAGACCATTCTTAGCTACAGGGAGAGCATTAATAGACGTACAACAAGCTGAGTTGATGTTGAGAGTGGGTGATGAATTTTTTTTTCCATAAATGAAGTTATGAAGCAGATGAAAGATAAGGAAGATTGTTTTAGAGCTGATATAATTGATATGATGGTACTAGAAAAAATGATTGATCAATTGAAAAGAAATCCATTAGAAGTAGCTTTAATGAAGGGACTAGGTACAAAGCAGTTGAGTGAAGGGCTAAGTGACGAGGTGGTACAATGCGTCCAACAATTAAAAAAATGGAAATAATTAAATTAAGATAAAAATATTAAAAATAAAAAGAAGTAAAAGAAAAAATAAAAAACAAAAATAAATTTATTTATTTTAACAATTTTATTTATTATTTTAATATTATTTTTAATTATATGTTATAATTATAAATTTTCTTTTTAAAAAATATATTTGAAAAAATTATCACATAATCTATTATTTAATTATAGATAATTGATTATTAATATTTATTTTATGTTTTCGTGTCTTTCTCGAAAAAAAACAGGAGGTGAATGATTTCTTGAAATTTTCGTCGTCTCCGGATATAAAGTACTATATTTTCATTTATTAATAGGCAGGGTAATGGGGCGGGGCGGGTTTTGCCTCCCCGACCCCGCGCTCGACTTTTTTAATCGTCCTCGTCCCTGTTTCGATTCTCGTCGGAGTTAAAAATTAAGTCTTCATCCCCGTCCCGTTGGGTTTCGGGTTTCCCGCCCCGCCCGTCCCCGTTCTATGGTATTATTTTAAAAGTAATTATATAATTTAAAATTATTATCTTTTACATTTTATTTTTTATAAAAAATAAATATAATATTATAACTTTTAGAATATTATTATTGATTGAGTGTATATTTTAATATATTATGTTTATATTAAAATATTTATGCACAAAAAATATATTTGATCATTCTTTTTTTCTTCTTATTATAAGTTGTTAATCCTTTAAAATTATTAATCCTTGTAGAAAATATATAATAAAAATAAGTTTCATCTAATGATCCTTTTAAAATAATTATGAAATACATCTAAAAATACTAATAAATAAGTAAACAAAGTTTCTCATGGAAAATAATATAAGAAAACTGCATAATAATGCATAACCGTGCATAACAATACATATAAGAAAAATAACAAATATTGGATAATTTAATGATCATCCTCCAAATGAGCAACAATGCCACTGTCCATCAATTCACCTACATAATTTAAAATAAAATATATTATTGAAAAGAGAAATAAAATATTAAAAAATAAATAATAATATTTTTTTAATATATAAAATAATACCTTCATCACCAAAACTCATCTCATTGAGTAAAATAGCATAGTCATCAATTAGTTGAGAATTGATACCACCTAAAGATAAAATATAAAGAGAATACTTGTTAAAATCTAAAAATACAATCATTAAATATATATTTAAAAAGGTATATAAAACATTACCGTTGTTTTCAGCACTCCATAACCAACTCCTAGCACACATCAAAGCCTCTAGAGTAGTCCAATGAAGTCTACCGCGATGGGGGCTTAATATTTGACCACTAATACTAAATGCAGATTTAGAAGCTACAGTGGAGATAGGGATAGCTAATACATCTTTAGCAATTGCTTGAATTGTTGGGTATTTGACTCCATTCAACTTCCACCACATTAGAATATCAAAATTAGTTTTTCTTGGTAAAACCTCTTCTTCTAAATAATGGTCTAACTCTGTTTTAACATATGTATTTCTTGTCCTTTTTTTCTCAAAATATACCTGTCATACTCAGTTAATGCATCACCAGCAACATTAGTACCATCCCTTGTTGGAGACTCGCCATGTGTCTTTATTCATTTTTGTTTGATACTCAGAAATCAAGTCATAACATAATAGACGAATCATCCTAACTTGCAAAAAGTATTCATGACCATACAACTTTTCATAATAATATTCAAGTAACTTCATCTTGTATCTAGGATCCAAAACAGTAGCGACTCCCATAATAGCATAAATCACATTCCAATACTTATCAAATTTGAACAACATGTTCTCAGACATTTTTTTAATCACTTCATTTGGAGATGCAATCCACTTAGTCAATGTCAATTTAATCTCACATATATTGGAAAAATACAAATTAGCAGTTGGATGTTTAGTAGCAGAAAATAATTCTATTATAAAATTGAACAATTTCAACCTTTCACAAACATCTTTTGTAAACTACCATTGTAAACTAGTTGGCAAACAAGTATACTGAGAATCTCGTTGCTTCAATCGATTAAACACATCTTCATATATTATGGCAATTTCAAGCATTTTGTATGTTAAATTCCATCTTGTTGGACAATCTAAAACCAAGCTCCTAGTACAAGAGATGCGAAATTACTTTGCTGTTTCTTCAAACTTTTCTTTCCTCTTAGGTGTTGCAGACCAATATGCTACACTACCCCGAATTTTTTCAATCTCATCTTTCACTACCTCTAGCCCATCTTTGACTATCAAATTTAATATATGAGCACAACAACGCATGTGAAGTAAATCTCAATCTCTCAATAAAGTGTTAATTTGCAATTTACCCTTAATTTTTTCAACCATAGCATCATTTGTAGTACAATTATCAAGGGTGATAGTGAATAATTTTGTATCAATATTCCAATCCATCAAACATTCAACTAATGCATTGCAAAGTCTATCACTTGTGTGAGGAGCTGGAACATAAATGAACCTAAAATAATAGTATTCACATAAATTTAATCAATATTCAATCATTTTACCATACGAAAATAAAATAAAAATAATATAAAATATGACTAGGAAAGTGATTTGTTACCTTAAAATGTGACTCTGTAAGTTCCAAGAATCATCAATATAATGAGCAGTGACAACCATATATCTTCTTTGTTGATTATCTGAAGTCCACATGTCTGATGTTATAGCCACTCTTCCTTCAAGGCTATCCAATGACTTCAAAATTATTGATTTCTCAGACTTGTAGACTTTGAATATTTCCTTTTTAATAGTGTTTCTAGAAGGAACTTGAAATACTGGTTGGAGAGCATATGAGTATCTCTTGAAACCGATATGATCTACAATTGAAAGTGGATATTCATGCATAATAATTGCATGTGCAAGTTCTTTTCTTACATGTTCTGCATCATAAATTCATGTACCCAACTCTTGTTTACCTTGCATAACTTTAGGGGTAAGAAATATTTGCCCTTTGTTCCCTCTAGTAGAAATCTTAAATTGAATACAATTATCATTGTGTTGCCATAGGTGTTTCGTCCCATTTTTTGATTTTCCTCCCAAAAGTTTCTTACAAAAATTGCACTGAGCCTTGTCCTCTCCATTAACTTGAATCTTTTGAAAATATTGCCAAATCTTACTTTTAAACCAATTTGATCCCAATGATATAGTCTCATCATGCTCATTATCTCTAGTTACTGGTGGGACTTCATTTGGTGTAGGAGTAGGACCCTCAAGGTTAGAATTTTCTTTTAACAATGATTCATGCATACTTGCTTGTGTTGTTTCATTATTTTCCATTGTATATAAAAAAATCCCTACCACCATAAACAAGACATGTATTATTGATTGCCTAAAGATAAAAAATTCTCTGTTTATTTCTTCTCAAATAATACTTAAATTGATCATAAAAGATAAAAAAAAATATAATTATTTAATTAACATAAGATATGATATATGATAAATAAGAATAATAAACCCAGAAAACATGATATAACGAAACCTAATAAAACCAAATTAGAAATAAAATGATACATTGATGTACATATTTAGAAAAAGATAAATAAATAAAAAATTACCTTATGCGTTCAATAAACTGGTTGAAAATATTGGAGAAGTTGATCAGAGAACTCAAACTAGTTAAAGAGATAGGAGAAGCCAAATGTGAGTTAAACTAAGACTAGTTGTGAAGAGATTCAAAAAGACAAAGAAATTAAGAATAAATGGAAGTAAAGTGAAGGAAAGGAACACACTCCATAATGAGAAGATAAAGGGTATTATAAGAAGACAAAAAGGGTAATGTGAAAAGACTAAGAGTAATAATGTGAAAAGACTAAGGGTAATGTGAAAAGACAGAGGGTTATATATCAGGATTTAAATTTAAATATAATTAACATTAAAAAAAGAAAAGAAGATAAACAAACAAAGAGTTAATATTTTATAATTTAGGTTTAAATATAAAGTCGGGGCGGGGTGGGGATTGCATTACCCATCCTTGCCCCCGAACCCGATTTCTTAAAGCGGGGAAAACCCGAACCCGGTCAACTCGGTTTTTCCCCGTCAACTTCGGGGCGGGGACGGGTTTGATTGTCATCCCTACCTATAACAAACTTGCTTGAAAAAGAAACCCCCTTTGTGTTTGATGATACATGTTTGCAAGTATTCAATACCATAAAAATACAACTCATCTCTGCTCCTATAACTATGCCACCTGACTGGTTACTACCATTTGAAATAATGTGTGATGCTAGTGATGTGGCTGTAGGGGCTGTATTAGGACAAAGAAAAGAGAAAGTGTTTCATGTGATATATGATGCTAGCCGTGTGTTGAATGAAGCCCAAAAGAATTATGCTACAACTGAAAAATAATTACTTGTTGTGGTATTTGCATTTGATAAATTTAGATTCTATCTTGTTGGGTCTAAGGTTATTGTTTACACTGATCATGCTGCTTTGAGGTATTTGTTTTCTAAATAGGATGCTAAGCCAAGATTGATTCGTAGGGTTCTCCTACTACAAGAGTTTGATTCAGAAATTCGAGATAAACAAGGGAAACAAAATGTGGTAGCTAACCACCTTTCAAGAATAAAAAGGGAAGAGGCTAACCCAGAAGTTACACCTATTTCAGAAGAGTTCCCGGATGAGAAACTCTTAGCAGTAGCTTCACTTCCATGGTTTGCCGATTTTGCTAATTTTAAGGAAACAGGGATAATCCCTCATGATCTCATTTTTCAATAAAGAAATTTTTTTTTTACATGATGTTCAATTCTATTTCTGGGATGAACCACTGCTATTTAAGAGATGTGGTGATAGCATAATCAGGAGGTGTGTTCCTGAGGAAGAAATTAGAAGCATTCTCTGGCACTTCCATGGATCAAATTATGGAGAACATTTCAGTGGGGAAAGGACAGCTACTAAGGTAGTACAGAGTGGTTTCTATTGGCCTACTCTTTTTAAGGATGCTTGTAGATTTATTGAGTGGTTTGATAGATGCCAACGTGTAGGAAACATTTCAAGGAAGATTGAAATGCCTTTAAACAACATTTTGGAAGTAGAAATTTTTTATGTTTAGGGCATAGATTTTATCGGACCATTTCCATCATCTTTCTCAAATCAGTATATATTGGTGGCAGCCGACTATGTTTCTAAATGGGTCAAGGCCAGTGCATTCCCAACTAATGATGCCAAAGTCGTAGTTTCCTTCCTCAAGAAACATATTTTTACTCGATTCGGGGTACCTAGGGCTATTATCAGTGATGGAGGTTCCCACTTTTGCAACAAGCAATTCAAATCACTCTTAGGGAAATATGGAGTGAAGCACAAAGTAGTTACACCATACCACCCACAAACCAGTGGACAGGTGGAAATCTCTAATAGAGAATTGAAAAGAATTTTGGAAAAGGTAGTAAGTTCTACAAGAAGGGACTGGTCGAAAAAATTGGAAGACACACTATGGGCTTATCGCACAACGTTCAAAACTCCCATTGGGATGTCACCATACCAGTTGGTTTTCGGCAAATCATGTCATTTTCTAGTGGAATTAGAGCACAGAGCATTTTGGGCCACAAAATTACTAAATTTTGACCTCAAGAGGGCCGGTGAGAGAAGACTGTTACAGTTGGATGAACTAGACAAATTCCGGTTACAGGCTTACGAAAATGCAAAGTTATACAAGAAAAGAACAAAAAAATGGCATGATAAAAAGATCATTGTGAAGGAAATTGTACCTGGACAATAAGTGCTTCTCTTCAACTCTAGACTCAGGTTGTTTCCAGGTAAGCTTCGATCCAGGTGGTTAGGATCATTTATGGTTCAAAAAGTCCTCCCCTTCGACACGGTTGAGATCTCAGATCTGGAGCAGACACAAAAGTTCAAAGTGAATGGTCAGAGGTTGAAGTTGTATTTAGGAGAGAGTTTCGAAAGGGAAAAGGTGTACAATTACACTACAATCCGCCACCACCCAAACTTAATCTCGTGTTAGCTAAAATCTTTTTCTTTTATTTCCTGTAAAAAAAAATAAAAAAATAAAAAATAATTTTTTTTACCCTAAATTCCATTGTAACCCTAATTTCACAGTGTTTTTTGTTAGAAATGTTGGCTTAGATCAAGAACGGGGGGGGTGAATTGATCTTTGAAAGTTTTTCTCAATTAACAGATTATCTATTTCAAAGATTCGGAAATCTGACCAATTCTTGAATTACACAGCAAGCAATCAAAAATAAATGCAGTCACAGAATTAAAGAAGAGAAAGGTTTAGAAAGATATCACCAAGGTTTATACTGGTTCACCCAATCCTAGGGCTACGTCCAGTCTCCAGCCAAATTCCAGCTGGGTTCCACTAGATTGAATGTTATACAGATTACAACCTTAATCTCACACCCAATCTACCACAAGAACCACAATTCTAGTTCCTGCACCTAAACCTTACACCAAGAACCAAATTCCAGTTCTTGACCAACCCTGTAGCCAAATTCCAGCTACAGAAACCAGTGCCCACAATTCCAGGCACCCACAATACAGTAAAAGAAAGTAAAGAAACAAGTAGAAGAAACTAAGAACGCTCAAACCAGTTTTATGCAGTTCTGTAGTATGTGTTTCTTCTCCAAAAGAATGCAATTTGCCTCAAGAAAGAATTTTAATGAGCTTCTCAAAAACTAGCGTGATTCTCTCTTGAAAAGTAGCATTATTGATTGCTTGAATGATTGCTAAAATATGTGTAAAAGATGATGTTTAAAAAGTTCAAGCAACCCTGTTTTTATAGAAGATTTTCAAAACTGCTGGTTTATTTAATCTGTTAAAATAATCTTTTAATCTGTTAAAAGTCTTGTTTTAATCTGTTAAAACTTCTTTTAATCTATTAAAACGTTCTTGATTATTTTCCATATTTGTTTTAACTGATACGACAATGTTTATATCAATTAAAACTCTTTGTAAAAAATCTTCTAATTTGTTTTAATCGATTGTTTCGTCTTTCAATCGATTAAAATACTGCAAGATATTCTTATAAAATTTTTCAAGTGATTTTAACTGATAAAAATCTGTTTTAATCGATTAAAACGCTTAGTACAAATTCTATTAAGTTGTTTTAATCGATTGAAACGTAGTTTAATCGATTAAAATAATTTTGATCGGTCATAATACAATTTTGATCGATCATATCTGGTTCTGATCGGTCATAACACAATTCTGATCGATCATATCTGGTTCTGATCGGTCATAAACCCATTCTGATCGGTCAAACAAGTACTCCAAGTGGTTTTAATCGATTGTTTCGAAGTTATATCGATTAAAATACTGCGTAACACTTCCCTGATCATTTTAAGTGATTTTAATCGGTTATTTCGAAACTATATCGGTTAAAATACTCGATGAAGGTTTTCAAAACTTCTTTTAATGAAAACAATCGGTTATTTCGAAATTATATCAGCTTAAAAAAAGTGTTAAGAACATTTTAGTTGATAAAGTTTATATGCTATTAGTTAAAATAGTTGGTTAAGAAAACTTTTATCAAAATACTTTGTTTTTAACTCGTTTAAACATTTTTTAGAGGCATTTGCAAAATCTTTTAAATGAAGAAACCTCATGCAGTAGAAAGATAAAAATGATTATACCTAAGCAAAAGATGCAGACTCACTAATCCCTCTATTCTTATATCTAAGTGACCTTTGTCTGCCATCATTTAAACTTTGACTTCATTTTTGTCTTGATCAAATCACCAAGATCTTTGCCAAAGTAATTCAATAAGATCTTCATCACTTTTAGTCTCCCCCTATTTGATGAAGACAAACACCTCTTTGACACCTCTGAATAATAAATCTGCAGAAGAAATCACTTGAATATATAGATTAATGAGTAATCAAAAAATTTAATCATTTACCCATTTCTCCCCCTGTATTGCTGCTCCCCCTAAATTGATAAAAAATAAAGCAATTATTTCTCCCCCTTTTTACTTCATCAAAAATAGGGAACAAAGGAACAAAACAAAAAATTATTTATGGTATGTATCAAAAGTTTTAGATTAAAAAAAAAATTGGACAAAATACCTTACTCATGTAAAGAGCAATCAAAGTTGATTCAAACTTATCTTCATTAACACGTTTGTAATGATTATAATTAACACGTGTAAAGATAAGGGAACCACGCTTTAGTAGCATGTTACAAGAACAACCATTAACTAAAGCCTTTAATTTTTCCTTCCAGAGTAAAAATCGATTAAAAACAGGACAGAATCGATTTAAAGCTTGTTTGTATCGATTAAAACAACCAGTTTTGAAAACTAAGTAATGTTTGATGCATCTATCATACCTAATTCAGTGCGAATTTTGTAAAACCGATCACGAGCAAGAGGTTTTGTAAAAATATCTGCTAGTTGTTTTTCAGTTTCTATGAAGAAAATTTCACAATCACCTTTCAAAACATGATCTCTAATGAAATGATGTCTAATTTCTATATGTTTTGTCCTAGAATGTTGAATTGGGTTTTTAGTTAACATAATGGCACTAGTATTATCACATAAGAGAGGAATTTTTCTGAGAATTAAACCATAATCCTCAAGCTGTTGTTTGATCCAAAGAGATTGAGCATAACAACTTCCAGCTGCAATGTACTCAACTTCAGCTGTAGAAAGGGCAACACATGATTGTTTTTTACTATGCCATGAAATTATACTGCTTCCAAGGAGATGATAGGTGCCACTGGTACTTTTCCTGTCAAGCTTACAACCTGCAAAATCTGAGTCAGAGTATCCAATTAAATTTAGTTTGGACTCACCAGGATACCATAACCCAACATTTAAAGTTCCTTTGAGATATTTGAGGATTCTTTTTGTAGCAGTAAGATGGGATTCTTTTGGTGCAGATTGAAACCTAGCACACATACAAACACTAAACATAATGTCAGGTCTACTTGCTGTTAGATATAGTAAAGAACCGATAAGCCCTCTATATTTGGTTTCATCAACAGGTTTTCCTTTTTCATCAGAATCAAGATAGCAATTTGTGGACATTGGTGTTGATGCTTCTTTGCAATGTTCCATCTCAAATTTCTTTAAAAGTTTTGTGCAGTATTTAGATTGATGAAGAAAACTTCCTTCTTGAAGTTGTTTCACTTGTAATCCAAGAAAGTAGTTGAGTTCCCCCATCATAGACATCTCAAATTCTCCCTGCATATCTTTGATAAAATCTTTACATAAAGACTCATTAGTGGCTCCAAATATGATGTCATCAACATATACATGAACTAGAATTACATCATTATTCAATTTTTTCAAGAATAAAGTTTTATCAACCAAACCTCTTTGATAGCCCTTTGAAATGAGAAAATTACTTAACCTTTCATACCATTGTCTTGGGGCTTGTTTGAGACCATACAAAGCTTTCTTTAATTTATAAACATATTCTGGATGAATATGATCTTCAAAACCAGGTGGTTTTGTAACAAAAACTTCTTCATTCAAATAACCATTCAAGAAAGCACTTTAGACATCCATTTGAAATAACCTAAAACTTTTCATTGAAGCATAAGCAAGTAAAAGTCTAACAGCCTCTAATCTAGCAACTGGAGCATATGTTTCATCAAAATCAATTCCTTCTTGCTGATTATACCCCTTAGCAACTAATCTGGCCTTGTTTCTAGTAATTATACCATTTTCATCCATTTTATTTCTAAAAACCCATTTTGTTCCTACAATATTTGCATTATCTGGTTTTGGAATTAATTCACATACTTCATTTCTTGTAAATTGATTTAATTCATCATGCATAGCATTAATCCAGTTATTATCCTTTAATGCATCATATATGGTTTTTGGTTCAATTTGTGATACAAATGCCATGTGATTGCAAAATTTATTTAAAGATCTTCTAGTGGAAACTCCCTGATTTATTTCACCAATGATGCTGTCTATTGAAAGATTTCTTGGAGTTTTCCATTCTTTAGGTAGCTGCTCTTCAGATTCTTCAATATCTTCAGCCTATTTTTGAGAAAATGTTAATTCTGGCAGTTTTAACTGATACATTTTATCAGTTAAAACATCATCTTCTGTACTATACTCAGAAATATTTTGCATACTTGGGTTAGTCTCATCAAATACAACATGGATAGATTCTTCAACAGTATTTAGCCTTTTGTTAAAGATTCTATAAGCATGGCTATTCAATGAATATCCCAAGAAGATACCTTCATCTGATTTGGAATCAAACTTTCCAAGATTTTCCTTTCCATTGTTTAAAACAAAAACCTTACCTCCAAATACTCTAAAATAGTTTATGTTAGGCTTTTTACCTTTGTATAATTCATAGGGAGTTTTCTTAAGAAAAGGTCTAATTAAAACACGGTTTAATACATGGCAAGCAGTACTAACGACATCAGCCCAAAAATATTTTGGTAATGCTTTCTCATTAAGCATTGTCCTAGCTAACTCTTCAAGAGAACGATTTTTCCTTTCAACTACACCATTCTGTTGAGGAGTTCTAGGAGCAGAAAAATTATGCTTAATACCATGTTTATCACAAAATTTATTGAAATTTTCGTTTGAAAATTCTCCCCCATGATCACTTTGAATACAAGAGATGAAATAGCCTTTTTCATTTTGAATTTGTTTCGCAAATTTTTTAAACAAATGAAAAGTATCAGATTTTAGTTTTAAAAATAATGTCCAGGTAAATCTTGAGTAATCATCTACTATAACCGAGTGCATATAGATTTCCTCCTAAACTCATAGTTCTAGAAGGACCAAAGAGATCCATGTGCAAAAGTTCAAGAGGTCTAGAAGTTGAAACAATATTTTTCTGTGAAAAAGAATTCCTTACTTGTTTCCCCTTTTGACATGCATCACATACTTTGTCTTTCACAAACTTAAGTTTAGGCAAGCCAACTACAAGATCTTTAGAAATCAGTTTATTAAGATGATTCATATGAATATGAGCTAACCTCCTATGCCACAACCAAGAATCATTCTCTTTAGAGATTAAGCAACAATTTTTAGCGGAATTAGTATCTAACATGTAAATATTGTTGATCCTCTTACCGATAATCGATGCACTGTTCGAATCTGATTTGATTATTTGACATTGATTTTGACCAAAGACAACTTTGTGTCCTTTATCACAAAGCTGGCTAATACTAATCAGATTATGTTTTAAACCCTCAACATACAATACATTGTTAATAATACCTGATTCTGTGCATTTGATGTCACCTATTCCAAGGATTCTTCCTTTGTTATTATCCCCATAGACAACAGTCCCACCATTCTTTAGTTTTAAGTTGTAAAATTTTGTAATATCACCTGTCATGTGTTTGGAATAGCCACTGTCAAGGTACCAAAGATCTTCAGTTTGTTTTGCCTGAAAGAAAAATTAGTATAGTTTCAGTACAGAGTTGAAATACATAATTAATTCTGCACTGGAAGTAACATTTTAATCGATTAATTTGATATTCAATCGATTAATCAATTTCTGAAAAAATATCTTAGAATAATAATTGATTTAAATGAGGAATAATCGGTTAAATTTATCCTTTTAATGATTTTAACTGATATATATCCATTTTAATCGATTAAAACAGCTAAACTAGATTCCAGAGAACATTTTAATCGATTAATTCGCATTTTAATCGATTAAAACTATGCAGACAGTTTTTCTGGAATTCTCTGTAAGTGATTTTAACCGATTAAAATAGTTTTATATCAATTAAAATACTCGATCCATGAATCCGAAACAGAATTTGCAGATTTGATACCAGGGACTTCCAAATTTTGTTCCTGCAAAACAAATTTGGCATATTTCTGGTACCCCTTTTTAATTACTGGGTCCAATCATGTTATTTGAAATGAATTTTTGGGTATCCACTTCATTCTACCTTTAGGAATAGCATATTTCCTAATTCTACAATATTTCACAGAATGACATTTTTTCATGCAGTAAAAACATTTAATAAATGGAGATGACATAGATTTACTTTATGCAAAATAATTTTTAAATGCTCTAGTTTTCTTTCCAATAGAAGGTGTAAAACCTATACCACCACGATCAATAACCAATTTTTGAGAGTCAAGTATCATATCAAGACTAGTTTTTCCTTGTGCAAGTTTAGATGCAGTTTTTATTAAATATGTTAATTTTTCTTGTAACTCAGGACAGTTTTTACAATCTTTAACATTACACATGCAATCAGAGTTATTACCTATTTCTAAATTTTCATTCTTGGTTTCTTCATCAACTATTTTCTTTTCAAGAATAGTGATCTTGTTTTCTAATAAACTATTTATGCTTTTTAATCTTTTGTTTTCAATTTCTAATCTTTTAGTTACTGCATGCATTTCATAAAAAACATCTTGTAATGAACTATAATTCATAGTAGTTGTTGAGTCAAAACTTACACTGATTATTGGCGAATCCGAGTTGACCATCAAGCATATCTCTATTGTTTCTTCATAGGTCATTTCAAGGGTCTTCCACATTTGTGCAGCAGTTTGACGATGTGCTATCCTGAAAAAATCATCTTTGTTAAGTGCAGATATGATGATATTTTTGGCAATACAATCATCCTGATTTAATTTCTTTTCACAATCATTTAAGCTAGACTAATCTTTGTTAGAAACATAAGTTCCTTGTTCAATGATATTCCAAACATTTATACCAACAGATTCAATAAAGATCTTCATCCTAATCTTCCAAAATGGATAATCTGTTCCACAAAACAGTGGAGGTCTATCAATACAAGCACCCTCAGAGAATTTATTTCCAGCCATGGATCAAAAGACTTGAATAATTCTCAAGAACCTTGCTCTGATACCAATTGTTAGAAATGTAGGCTTAGATCAAGAGGGGGGTGAATTGATCTTTGAAAGTTTTTCTCAATTAACAGATTATCTATTTCAAAGATTCAGAAATCTGACCAATTCTTGAATTACACAGTAAGCAATCAAAAATAAATGCAATCACAGAATTAAAGAAGAGAAAGGTTTAGAAAGATATCACCAAGGTTTATACTGGTTCACCCAATCCCAGGGCTACGTCCAGTCTCCAGCCAAATTCCAGCTGGGTTCCACTAGATTGAATGTTTTACAGATTACAACCTTAATCTCACACCCAATCTACCACAAGAACCACAATTCCAGTTCCTGCACCTAGACCTTACACCAAGAACCAAATTCTAGTTCTTGACCAACCCTGCAGCCAAATTCCAGCTACAGAAACTAGTGCCCACAATTCCAAGCACCCACAATATAGTAAAAGAAAGTAAAGAAACAAGTAGAAGAAACTAAGAATGCTCAAACCAGTTTTATGCAGTTCTGTAGTATGTGTTTCTTCTCCAAAAGAATGTAATTTGCCTCAAGAAAGAATTTTAATGAGCTTCACAAAAACTAGCGTGATTCTCTCTTGAAAAGTAGCACTATTGATTGCTTGAATGATTGCTAAAATATGTGTAAAAGATGATGTTTAAAAAGTTCAAGCAACCCTATTTTTATAGAAGATTTTCAAAACTGCTGGTTTATTTAATCTATTAAAATAATATTTTAATCTGTTAAAAATCTTGTTTTAATCTGTTAAAACTTCTTTTAATCTATTAAAACGTTCTTGATTATTTTCCATATTTGTTTTAAGCTGATACGACAACGTTTATATCAATTAAAACTCTTTGTAAAAAATCTTCTAATTTGTTTTAATCGATTGTTTCGATCTTTCAATCGATTAAAATACTGCAAGATATTCTTATAAACTTTTTCAAGTGATTTTAACTGATAAAAATTTGTTTTAATCGATTAAAACGCTTAGTACAAATTTTCTTAAGTTGTTTTAATCGATTGAAACGTAGTTTAATCGATTAAAATAATTCTGATCGGTCATAATACAATTCTGATCGATCATATCTGGTTCTGATCGGTCATAACACAATTCTGATCGATCATATCTGGTTCTGATCGGTCATAAACCCATTCTGATCGGTCAAACAGTACTCCAAGTGGTTTTAATCGATTGTTTCGAAGTTATATCGATTAAAATACTGCCAGAACACTTCCCTGATCATTTTAAGTGATTTTAATCGGTTATTTCGAAACTATATCAGTTAAAATACTGACAGAAGGTTTTCAAAACTTCTTTTAATGAAAACAATCGGTTATTTCGAAATTATATCAGTTAAAAAAAGTGTTAAGAACATTTTAGTTGATAAAGTTTATATGCTATTAGTTAAAATAGTTGGTTAAGAAAACTTTTATCAAAATACTTTGTTTTTAAATGTTTAAACATTTTTTAGAGGCATTTGCAAAATCTTTTAAATGAAGAAACCTCATGCAGCAGAAAGATAAAAATGATTATACCTAAGCAAAAGATGCAGACTCACTAATCCCTCTATTCTTATATCTAAGTGACCTTTGACTGCCATCATTTAAACTTTGACTTCATTTTTGTCTTCATCAAATCACCAAGATCTTTGCCAAAGTAATTCAATAAGATCTTCATCACTTTCATTTTTTACAGTCTCTTCTCACCCTGTCCTCCTCTACTCTGTCGCCTCTCATCCTTGATTCACCATTTACCACTGCACCTTACCTGAATCACAACTTCAATGGGGAAGAAGACCACGACCAATAGGGTTTCCAGACCAACACCGCAGTCACAAGATCTCGTACACGCCCCAACCAGGTTTTCACAGCGCCTGCGCGACATATAGGCAAACACACCGAGAGTGACACCACAACAAACGAGTCCTCTCAGCATTTCCTTAGATATTTATTCAAGTCGCGATTCAAGCAACGATTCAAGCCGTGAGTCAACCCAAGATTCAAGCACTTCTCCACCGGGGGACAACCACCATGGTATTATCTTTCGCGATGCTGAACAATACACGAGGTATACTTCCCTGATCAACCGGACCATCCTACCCACGCGGTACGTTGACAAGCTGACTTTAACTACTTTAGGGATGCTTCAAGAAGTTGAATGCCTAATCAGTTGCCTTGGGTGGAACCACTTCATCTCCCTAAGACATCCTGCTTACGAGGGTCTCACCCTCGAGTTCCTCAGTTCAGTGTCTGCAAAACTTATGCGGGGCACAAACTGAGCAACAGGAGCAATCTTATTCCGATTGCACAATCAAGAGTTTGACTTAACTCTGACTGAATTCAACTCCATCTTTGGATTCCCACTTGAAGGTTCCAGCATGTACCCGGAGAATTTCTTTGCTACCTCATTCTGGCACTAGTTGACAGGGTCACATGCCTTCGTCTCCTCGGACTCAAAGGCAACTGCCATTCACAACCCATGCTTTTTCTACGTCCATGGGTTACTGACCCACACAGTGTTTGCTAGGGGTGAAAGTCATAATGCTGTTCGGAAATATGAATTGTTATTCTTGTGGGGAATGGTTCATGCTGCCAACCTAAACACTGGATCTTGGCTCATCAGTAAACTTCTTCGAGTGGGAAAGACTTCTTCTGGGAATATAACCATTGGGGGTCTGATTACCGAAATTGTATTACATTTTAACATCCCACTAGAAAGGGAAAATCCCATTTTGGGAACTCCGCGAATTGACTTGGAATTGCTACTCACCAGTGGGGTAATTACTAAATGGGAACGTCAATATTGTCTGGTTATGAGTGATGAACTAAACAGGCCAACGCAACCTCTACCTAACCCTAAATTCACCACTATCCAAGGGCTCGATAAATGGACTTTTTCGATGGAGGACTGTGATGCCAATCCCAATCGCACCTTCCCAGCTTTCACCAACCCTCCTAACTAGCCCAGAGTAAACGAGCTAGCCCAACTTCAAGAAGCCATTGATCGCCCCCAGGCCCAACAGACCAAGCATTATGAAGAGTTCCAACAATTTCGAGAAGAACAAGAAGAACACCAATTCAAGGTCGAACAATTGTTGGAAGAAACTCTGACCATGCTTTGCATGCGTCCACACTAAAATTGTGAGTTTTTCCTTGCTTACATGTCTCTAACGCTTCCAGTGGGGACCATGGAAACATTTATGTTAGAAAAGTAGTTTTAGATAAAGAGGGGGGGTGAATTGATCTTTGAAAGTTTTTCGCAAATAATAGATTATCTATTTGTAAAAATAAGATTTCAGATCTATTCTTGAATCACAAAGCAAGCAATCAAAAATAAACGCAGCAACAGAATTAAAAGAGGAGAAAGGTTTAGAAAGATATCACCGGTGTTTATACTGGTTCACCCAATACCAGGGCTACGTCCAGTCTCCAGCCAAATTCCAGCTGCGTTCCACTAGATCAAATGTTTTACAGATTACAATCTTACACTTAATCTACCACAAGAACCAAAATTCCAGTTCCTGCACCTAACCTTTCACCAAGAACCAAATTCCAGTTCTTGACAACCTCTACAACCAAATTCCAGCTGCAGAGAAACCAGTGCCCACAATTCCAGGCACCAAACAATACAAAAAGTTTGTAAAGAATTGAAAAGAAGAAACTAGAATGCTCAAACCAGTTTTATGCAATTATGCAGTGTGTTTCTTGTTCAAAAGAAAGTAATTTGCCTCAAGAAAGAATTTCAAAGAACTTCACAAAAACTAGCGCGAATCTTTCTTGAAAGAGTGCTAAAGTTTGCTTGCTTGATTGCTAAAGATTGATGTTTAATTGTTTTTTTGAAATGTTCAAGCCAAACTGTTTTTATAGAAGATTTTCAAAACTGCTGGTTTAATCAATCTGTTAAAAAATCTTTTAATCTGTTAAAAGTGTAGTTTTAATATGTTAAAAGTGTAGTTTTAATCTGTTAAAACTTCTTTTAATCCATTAAAACATTCTTGATTATTTAACAGATTTGTTTTAACTGATACGACAATGTTTGTATCAATTAAAAATATTCTAATTTGATTTAATCGATTGTTTCGTGTTTCAATCGATTAATATACTGCAAAACTTTATTGTAAAATTTTCCAAGTGATTTTAATTGATAGAAATAAGTTTTAATCGATTAAAACGCTGTGTAGAAATTTTGTAAGTTGTTTTAATCGATCGAAGCGTGTTTTAATCGATTGAAAAAGCTCTGATCGGTCATAACTCAATTCGATCGATCATATCTGATTCTGATCGATCATAACTCAATTCGATCGATCATATCTGATTCTGATTGGTCATAATTGCATTACGATCGATCATCACTGAATGTTAAGTGGATTTAATCGATTAAAACCAAGTTGTATTGATTAAAATACTGCAAGAACACTTCTCTTAACTTTTTAAGTGATTTTAATCGGTTATGTCGAAGCTTTATCAGTTAAAACACTGACAGAAGGTTTTCAAAACTTTCTTTAATGAAAACAACCGGTTATTTCGAAATTATATAAGTTAAAGACTTGTTTAAAAAAACTTTTGTTAAAATACTTTATTTTTAACTGCTTAAACGGTTTTAGAGGCATTTTGCAAAAATCTTTTAGGTGAAGAAACCACATGCAGCAGAAAAGATAAAAATGATTATACCTAAGCATAGTTGCGGACACACTAATCTCTCTATTCTTTTATCTAAGTGACTATTGACCGCTACAAAGTTGACTTTGACTTTATCTTTGACTTCATCAAATCAACAGGATCTTTGTCAGAGTATTTCAATAAGATCTTCATCACTTTCAGTCTCCCCCTATTTGATGAAGACAAACACCACTTTGAAAAATAACTCTGCAAAAGAAGTCACTTGATAAAACAGATTAGTGAGAAATAAAAAATGAATTATTTTCCTATTTCTCCCCCTAAATTGTTGCTTCCTAAATAAGGAATTATTTCTGATCAAAAGTAAAGCAACTAAAGCAACTAAAGCAACTATTCTCCCTCTTTTGACTTCATAAAAAAAATATAGGGAACAGAAGAGAAACAATGCAAATGTATGTAATAAGTTTGAGATTTTGAAAATTTGAGAAAAAAAAATGAATACGATATCTTACTCATGTAAAGATCAATCAAAGTTGATTCAAACTTATCTTCATTAACACGTTTGTAATGAATACAATTAACACGTGAAAAGATAAGGGAATCACGCTTTAGTAGCATGTTACATGAACAACCATTAACTAAAGCCTTTAATTTTTCTTTCCAGAATAAAAATCGATTAAAAACAGAACAAAATCGATTAAAAAGTTCTTGTTTAATGATCTTAATCGATTGAAATAAAGGTTTAATCGATTAAAACAGTGAAGGACTTCGAAAGTTTGAAACATAAGTGTATTTAATCGATTAATTCGACATTTAATCGATTAAAACAGTAAAGAAAAAATGTTGTATAAATTCTTTTAATCGATTTAAAAGATTTTTTATTGATTAAAACAACCAGATTTGCAACCTAAGTAATGTTTGATGCATCTAAAATGCCTAATTCAGTGCGAATTTTGAAAAACCGATCACGAGCAAGAGGTTTTGTAAAAATATCTGCTAGTTGTTTTTCAGTTTCTATAAAGAAGATTTCGCAATCACCTTTCAAAACATGATCTCTAATGAAATGATGTCTTATTTCTATATGCTTTGTCCTAGAATGTTGGATTGGATTTTTAATTAACATAATGGCACTAGTATTATCACACAAGAGAGGAATTTTTCTGAGAATTAAACCATAATCCTTAAGCTGTTGTTTGATCCAAAGAGATTGAGCACAACAGCTCCCAGCTGTAGAAAGAGCAACACATGACTGCTTTTTGCTGTGCCAAGAAATTAGACTGCTTCCAAGGAGATGACAGGTGCCACTGGTACTTTTCCTATCAAGCTTACAACCTACAAAATCAGCTTTAATTGCATATGTCCCCTTGACTGAGAACACGGGCACAAATTCTTGTACAGTGGGTGCATTAGCTAAACTGTTCTTGGAAGATGTTTGACTTGGTCAAACAATATTTAAAAGCATTATGCAGATTTTGATTACCATAAAAACTTGGGATTTTGATTTTAATTTGCTTACCAATTTTCAATTGGATGTTATAAAACTAATTTTCAGAACCAAATTGGTCGATTAACCAACTAATTAACCTATTAATTTGATCTTTAATACTAGGTTTGAAAATCCTACAGTGAAATAATCGATTAATTCATAAAGGAATCGATTAGTCTTGTACAGGATGAAATTAATAAACTGATAACAGAATTTAAATCGATTAAAACGAAAAAGAATCGATTAATTTTGACATCTTAGTGTTTTTAGTTGATATAAATTCTTTTTAATCGATTAAAACAGCTAGACTCAAATCCTCGAGAACATTTTAATCGATTAATTCGCATTTCAATCGATTAAAGCGATGCAGACAGATTTTCTCGATATCCTCCGTAAGTTATTTTAATCGATTAATATTGTTTTATATCAATTAAAACAATCAGTTTATGAAAGCAGAACCTGATTTGCTGTTTTGAATACCAAGGGACTCCCAGATTTTGTTCCTGCAAAACAAATTTAACATGTTTCTGGTACCCTTTATAATTACTGGGTCCAATCAGGTTATTTGAAATGACTTTGACTTTGGAATCCATTTCATTCTACCTTTAGGAATAACATACTTTTTAATTCTACAGTATTTTACTGAATGACCTCTTTTCATGCAGTAAAAACATTTAATCACAGAGTATGATTTCCTATCTACATTTGTTTTTCTGAATTTCATCCTAGATTTAAATCCTATTCCAGATTTGTCAAAAATTAGTTTTTGTGACCCAAGTAAAACGTCAAGATTAGCTTGACCTTGTGTAAATCTTGAAACGGTTTGTGATAAAAAATCAATTTTCTTTTGTAATTCTGAACAATTATTACACGGTTTATTACATGCACAATCAGAATTATCATGAATTAATTTTAAGAAATCACAATCAGTTTCATCTTCAAGAATTCTCTTTTCAAGAGAGTCTACTTTATTTACTAGCCAATTATTCAATCCTTTTAGCCTATCATTTTCTTTTTGTAGTTTCTTAGCCTCTTCATGCATTTCATTAAATGCTTCTTGTAATGAATTATAATTCACTAAATTTGAAGAAGAATTAGAACTTACACTCGCTGGATTGAAGGTTTTGATTTGCCATTAGACACAGGTTGGCTTCTTCATTGTCGAATTGTCTCGTTGAAGAAGTGTCATTGTCATCCCATGCTACGTAGGCTCTTCTTTTGACTTTCTCTTCTTTCTTGTCATTATATTTGTTCTTTTCTGGGCACTCCATTCTTACATGGCCCTGCTTACCATAGCCATAGCATTTAAAGTTAGAAGAATCAGTTTTTTTTCTAATACCTTTTATGTTTTTCCTTGTCTTGAATCTTTTTCTTGAGAAACTTGTTGAATTTTCTCGACGAGCGATCCAAGATTCTCACTTTCCTCCTCAGATTCTTGATTTCTTTCTTCAACTTTGAGTGTTATACTTCTTCTTTTCTTCTCGAGACTTCTTGTTCATTAAATCTCGTTAATTTCCATTTCATGTTCTCTCGAGTTTGCCAAACAGAGAAGCTGTTGTCATGACGGACAAATCCTTTGACTCTCGAAATTGCTTGTGACCTTTGGCTGCCATGACCTGTCAAGGCATTTCAAGACTTTAATATTTAATTCTTCTTTATCAAAGGTTTTACCTAGGCCCATTAGATGATTAATGATGTGAGTGAATCGCTTCTGCACGTCTGCAATGCTTTCACCATTTTGCATTTTGAACAACTCATATTCTCTTATGAGAGTATGCTTTCTGGCTCTCTTTACATATGTTGTCCCTTCATGAGTAACCTCAAGAACATCCCACATCTCCTTGGCAGATTTGCATTGGGAGACCCTGAAAAACTCATCCATGTTAAGTGCAGAAGTAATTATATTTTTAGCAGTGCAATCATTTTGAACTTTTTTCTTTTCCTCATCATTTAGACTGGACCATTCTTTTTCTTTAATTAAAGGGCCATTAGCAATTACATCCCAAACATTTCTATCAATAGACTCAATAAAGATCTTCATCCTAATTTTCCAAAAAGGATAATCTGTTCCACAAAACAGTGGAGGTCTGTTAATAGAAGCTCCCTCAGAAAACGGTAATCTATTTTTAGCCATGGATCGAAGAACTTGAATAACTTTCAAGCACCTCGCTCTGATACCAATTGTTAGAAAAGTAGTTTTAGATCAAGAGGGGGGGTGAATTGATCTTTGAAAGTTTTTCGCAAATAACAGATTATCTATTTGTAAAAATAAGATTTCAGATCTGTTCTTGAATCACAAAGCAAGCAATCAAAAGTAAACACAGCAACAGAATTAAAAGAGGAGAAAGGTTTAGAAAGATATCACCGGTGTTTATACTGGTTCACCCAATACCAGGTCTACGTCCAGTCTCCAGCCAAATTCTAGCTGCGTTCCACTAGATCAAATGTTTTACAGATTACAATCTTACACTTAATCTACCATAAGAACCACAATTCCAGTTCCTACACCTAACCTTTCACCAAGAACCAAATTCCAGTTCTTGACAACCTCTACAACCAAATTCCAGCTGCAGAGAAACCAGTGCCCACAATTCCAGGCACCAAACAATACAAAAAGAATGTAAAGAATTGAAAAGAAGAAACTAGAATGCTCAAACCAGTTTTATGCAATTTTGTAGTGTGTTTCTTCTTCAAAAGAAAGCAATTTGCCTCAAGAAATAATTTCAAAGAACTTCACAAAAACTAGCGCGAATCTTTCTTGAAAGAGTGCTAAAGTTTGCTTGCTTGATTGCTAAAGATTGATGTTTAATTGTTTTTTTAAAATGTTCAAGCCAAACTGTTTTTATACAAGATTTTCAAAACTGCTGGTTTAATCAATCTGTTAAAAAATCTTTTAATCTGTTAAAAGTGTAGTTTTAATCTGTTAAAACTTCTTTTAATCCATTAAAGCGTTCTTGATTATTTAACAGATTTGTTTTAGCTGATATGACAACGTTTGTATCAATTAAAAATCTTCTAATTTGATTTAATCGATTGTTTCGTGTTTCAATCGATTAATATACTGCAAAACTTTATTGTAAAATTTTCCAAGTGATTTTAACTGATAGAAATAAGTTTTAATCGATTAAAACGCTATGTAGAAATTTTCTAAGTTGTTTTAATCGATTGAAAAAGCTCTGATCGGTCATAACTCAATTCGATCGATCATATCTGATTCTGATCGGTCATAACTCAATTCTGATCGATCATATCTGATTCTGATTGGTCATAATTGCATTCTGATCGATCATCCCGAATGTTAAGTGGATTTAATCGATTAAAACCAAGTTGTATTGACTAAAATACTACAAGAACACTTCTCTTAACTTTTTAAGTGATTTTAATCGGTTATGTCGAAGCTTTATCAGTTAAAACACTGACAGAAGGTTTTCAAAACTTTCTTTAATGAAAACAACCGGTTATTTCAAAATTATATCAGTTAAAGACTTGTTTAAAAAAACTTTTGTTAAAATACTTTGTTTTCAACTGCTTAAACGGTTTTAGAGGCATTTTGCAAAATCTTTTAGGTGAAGAAACCACATGCAGCATAAAAGATAAAAATGATTATACCTAAGCATAGCTGCGGACACACTAATCTCTCTGTTCTTTTATCTAAGTGACTGTTGACTGCTACAAAGTTGACTTTGACTTTATCTTTGACTTCATCAAATCAACAAGATCTTTGTCAGAGTATTTCAATAAGATCTTCATCACTTTCAATTTAAGCCTGGGAGATTTACTGTCTTTACAAATTTTTTTTAGTTAACTGTTTCAATAGTTTTCTTTTTTTGTTTTTGCAATTGTGATTTTCCTTTTGTTTTAGCATGGAATATAGCATGTAGCATTGCATGATTATTTTTACCTCAGTTTGTCTTAACCTCAAGTTCTAAACTGTACACTTTGAGCACACTTCAGAGCCAATAAACTACTAACCTCATTGTGTGGTTGCACTCTATCAATTATGTATGATCCTATAATTGTTAAACATTGTTTCAACTTTACACGAAAATATCGTTGATTGAAAGCTTTCAGACAAACCAGTGAGTGAGAGCACCAAATATTTATATCCACACTATTGAGAGACACCATCATAACATATGTGTTTGCATTGATTAATTCTTGAAATAGTTGCTTTTGCATGAAACATTTGGAAAGGTCAAGGTAATTTTAGTTTATATTAAAAAGCCCTGTGAGCCTAAAGCCAAATTAGTAACCATGTTGCAACATTTTCCCTTGATAAACCCTTTGAGCTTTATATACATTTTTTCTGACCCTGAAACCCTTACAATTTGTCAAATTCCCACCTGGACCAAACTAAAAGAGCACGTTGAAAATGAAGTGGGTTAAGAATTAGGGAAGTAAAACTCATTTAGGGAAGGGAAAAGATAAAATTCGGTGCATCAAAACACAAGAGTCACCTCTCTTAAGTACTCAAGAAGCTGCTCAAATAGGTTTTCTAATACCATATTCAAATTTTATATATAAAAAAAAAGGGAAAAGAGAACCAAGCAGATCGGATAAAAATTTGAAAGAGAGGGGTTCATCAATATGAATTACAGGGAAAAGTAGAGTTCTGAAAGGAAGAAATTAGGAGTAATAGATGTGGATGGAGTTATCAAAAGAAAGAAAGGGGTCATGGTTTAATGGTACAAATATTTTTCATTTTCAATTTTCTCTTTGGAGTTTGGAACTTTGTGCATCCAGAAAAATCGTGTAGTTCTTCACGAGCCAAGCCCCATTACAACCATCTCAAGACCTTGTGATCCTCTATTTTTCTTTCAAGAGTGATAATGGAAAGAAGATATCAATGCTTATGTTCATAGAAATTATGTGTACTTGAGAGAAACACTGTGAGGATTAATTTTAAACACCGATCCATAGTGCTCAAGTGATGATATGTCTTGCAATTCTTTGGTTACACGTAATTGAGTATATGGGTAGTTCAAGTGAGTAGGAATCAAGCTGGAAAAAGGATGAGAGGTGTGCTCTGAAATTATTTCTGCAGGGATTGGAACTTGAGTTATGATAATCTGCATCCATGTACTCGCATCATCCTGTGTTCATTGAAATTTCCTTGCTTGAGGACAAGCAAAGGTCTAAGCCTGGGAGATTTTGATGCATGTTTATTTCTCCTCACATTTATAAATTAAATTAGGTCAATTACATGTATTCTTGTAGCATTTGAACAATGTTTTCATGCATTACCGTTGCATTTAACTTGTCATGTAGTTTTTTTTGTTTTGTTGAAAAACATGTGCATTTAGAACCAATTTTGTGGGGCTTGCGTGGTTGACGTCATTCATAAGTTGGTAGTAGAATTTCCTTTTTGCTATTGGGCTTGGGCTGAAAAGGAAAAAGAAGGGAGCAGCTAGAAAAAAAGGAAAAGGGCTGATGTGGAAAGGAGGAGGGAATTAAAAGTGGATAGGGGAGAGGCAAGGGGAAACGATAGAGAGTTTGGGAGCAGTTTTTAGGGTTTTAATTTCTGTATGGAAGACTAAACTTTTCTTTTGTTAGAGGGTTGATGTAGTATTCTGTAAGACAGATTCTAAACCTATTTAATTTGATGTAGTGTAATTTTATTTACTCCAATATCTTATCTATGATTTTTTATGTTCAATTTTAAGCAGTTATATTTGAAAAAAATTGACATTGTCTATATTGTTAGATGAGATAAGTTGGGTTTTTGTTTAATTGGAAAATTACGCAAACTTAACTAGTTATTGTGGAGGAGATTATTAATTATTCAAGTTTCAGTGAATTTTTCTTATTCCAAGGAATTGGGAAATTAAAAGTTCAGTGAATAATTTTTCTTACCTAAGGGATTAGGAAGTAAATAGCACTTTTAACTCCAGTGGGTAAATTTAATTCTTGCATAAATTAAATAGGCTAGGAATTTGTAAGAAGGAATATGAAATCAATCCTCTAACATATATTTTACTGCAAAGAAAATAATTTTCCTGTTGTCATTCTTTTGCTCTTTGATTATTCAAACTTTGATTACTCAAACTTAGGTAAAATTAATGATCTGGTATTCAACAAATATTCAATCCCTGAGGACAATAATGTGGTTACTTTTGTAATAATTGGTTCGCTTACTAAGGTATACATCAAACAAGTGTGTTGCTTTATCCACGATTGAGGTCGAATATATAGCGGCTGGAAATTATTGTGCACAAATCCTTTGGATGAAGCAACAATTAGAAGATTATGATATCTTTTGTAATGACATTCCTTTGAAGTGTGATAATTCGAGTGCGATTAATCTTAGCAAAAATCCTATTATGCACTCCTGAACTAAGCACATTGAGATTAAGCATCATTTCTTAAGAGATCATATTTGTAAGGGGAATTGTAAAATTGAATACATAGACACAAAAGATCAATTAACATATATATTTACCAAACCTCTCCCCAAGGATAGATTCTATGAACTTGGGCTAGATTTAGGAATATTAGAAATATCCTAACTTTGCAAAACTTTCTGGAATAATCGATTATTCCAAGGGATAATCGATTATCCTTGCTTCTTTGAAATTCTGCAAAACTTTCTAGAATAATCGATTATTCCAAGTGATAATCGATTATCCATGCAATTCTGGAAAATTTTTGGGTAACTAATGAACAAATAATCGATTATCACAAGTGATAATCAATTATCTTACACTGTTGGGCGTTAAAAATCAAAAAATAGCCATTGATAACAACTCTTTTTACATTGATTCTTATGTTTTTAGCCGTTGGAAGTATTCTCTACTTATAGAGGGACTCAAAAACTCATCAAATCACTTTCCTTGCCTCTCTTCCAAGTTCTTGCCTCTCTCACACCATTCTTTCCCTTTTTACATAGCCATGTTTCTTGTTTCCTCAAAAATGGTTGAATCATCCAGACGTAAGATTCCCACCAGAAGAAGATCTACTCTTGCTTCTCAACCTCAACCCAATTCCATTGAAGGATAGATTTTCGATGATGACAAGAGACAGGAATTTCTCAATTTTTGGAAAGAATGGAGTATCATTTCTTCTAAACTCATCAAAGGATTTCAGTTCATCAATCGTGGATTCCAATTCCCAACTCTTCTTGAACAACAAGGCATCTTACCATTTGTTGAAATGGAAGGCGCTTACTACCCTAATTTGGTACGAGTCTTCTACTCTCGATTCAAATTCAGGGACAATATAGCTACTTCTAGAGTCAAATGCGTAACTATCATCCTTGATGATGATATCTGGGAGAATGTGGCTAATTTTCCTCTCTGGGACAATGTCATTAATGTGCTAATGGATATGGACAACTTCGACAGGATTATGGCTTACCGCTCTTTCCTTCACAATCCTACACTGCAAATTAGGAGACAACTTCTTGCAGGTCCATTGAAGAAATATGAACATCTTATATTTCATCTTATTGTTTGGATCCTTTGTCCTCGTGCCACCAATCATGCTCAATGCTTTGCTGCAGACCTTCGCATCATCCATGTAATTTTGAACAATGAGCCGATTGATTAGCCTAGTCTAATCCTATCCACTATGCTTAAAACCGTTCGCCATCCCACCTTCAGGATTCCCTATGCTCTCCTTATCTCCCGAATTCTTGAATATAAAGGAGTCAATATTGAAGGGGAACAAGTGTTCCAAACGTTGAACTCCAACAGAATGCTTGATAGTACACTCTCTCAAATGCAACTGGTCAATGCTGATGGACATTATGTTCATAAGGATGATGCTCCCTGTCCAGTTGTTGATGAAGATTCTGAGATGGATGCTGCTAATACTGAACTCTCTCTTGTTAGAGGAAGCTCATCTAGTGCTCATAATGAAGCCCACTCCTCCCTTGAAGATCTTGTTTTAAACATGAACCAAAAGAACCTGAAACCAGGCTAGCTAAAAGGCAGACTGTCCGAGATAAAAATGGTTTTATGTGAAAGAATGATGTTTAGCATCCCTTATCTCTTCTGTCGGACTGCGTGGCTACTTAGCTTACAAAGAACCTGAAACCAGGCTAGCTAAAAGGCAGACTGTCCGAGATAAGGGCGTTTATTGCGAAAAATGTTTTTTTGTGATTTTTCTGTTGTTTGGTTATGCTATGCAACAAACAAATGCGCACACAATTCAATCATCCGCGAACAAATGAGAAGTCGTTTTTATCACGAGGTAGGGTTTTCCTGAAGAAAAGTGCATTGGTGAAGGTAGGTTCTAACTGTTCTCACCAAGGCTAAGGCCCCCAAGGTACCCCCATTATAGGGTCCCCACTCTCCAGCCTTCCGACCATGCTTAGCACTAAGGCCATAGTCAGTCTTTGTGCCAAAAGAGGAAGGTTATCACCTTGAGTGGTGGTTTCTGATCACACTGGTGGGCTCAAGGCCATCACTACAGCGAACCGTACCTGCCACCCACTCCCTATGGATTTCTCACTTGCCCCCGGGTATAGAGGGAACTGTTGTGTGCAAAGGTTTGTGTATAGTTTGTATTTCAAACAATTGCGTAAACATAAACAAACAACAGTTATTAAAGCCAAACATTTAAAACATGTTATAATACAAGGTAGGGTAAAAGCGTAATTTCTTGGTTTATTTATTTAAGCTGGCCCATCACTAAATGGGATCAACTCTCTAGGCTTCCCCAGTGGAGTCGCCATTTGTCGCTGCCGTTAAAAAGAGGCGGTTGGAGCGACACGATGGTTCCGACTTTTCCAATTTTTGCGTTTTTATTGGTGTGGTTAAAATGCTTTTAGGTTGTCCGATAACCGGGCTGAACCTAGAGGCAAGGTTTTCGAAAAGGTGTTCTTGGATTGTCCGATAATCGGGCTAACCCAAGAACTAATTTAAAGGGGTTCTTATGGAGTCGCCACCGATGTTTTTACCAGAAACATCGAAAAAGGGGTAAAAAGGCGTTGGTTTTCGAAAACCAACTTTGGTCGTTAAAACCAGAGTTAGGTAAGGGAGTTAGTTACGTGTAAGGGAAGTGTTAGTTCCCTTACGACATCCCTTTCGGGTTCCCTATGATAGGCCAGCTATTTTATAGATAAACTTTTGGAAAGACGCTTTTACCCTTTTATTTGCGGAATTAAAATAATGACTACATGGCCCTAATGTCTGTTATACAATTTTAATCATAAAAGTAAAGACAGTAAAGAGAGGGAGAGAGTGAAAAAACCTCTGAAGCAAGCTTTTGAATTAATTCTCTGAAATATAGGGTGCGTTTTGGCAGCCATTCGCTCTTTACAACGCCTAAAACTCTCTCAAAACGCTATAAAAAGGCTCTTAAAACTCTCAGAAACTTCGAAAATGCTTCGGAAGGGTTCTAGGAAGAGAATTTGAAGAAGTTGTAGAAGGGAAAGTGGAAGATCTGTGTGAAATGAGGGGGGAAGCACTCACTATTTATAGGGATTCGCGCCTGTCAGGTCGAGACGACCGTCTCGTCTGACAAGGTCGAGACAGTCGTCTCGCCATTCGGGACAGCGGTCTCGACTTGTAAAAGTGGCGAGACCGCCGTCTCATTTGGCGAGATGGCGGTATCGACTTTCCCAGAAACGAGAAGGCCTTCTCGCCAAACGGGAGGGGGGTCTCGCCATTCGCAAGTGGCGAGACGGCCGTCTCACCAAACGAGACGGCCGTCTCGATCCCTGAAGGCGAAAATCCTTATTTTAATGCAGAAAATCCTTCCTATCCTATTATGGGGCCTAATAGTCTCTCCTAGTGGCTTCTTAGGCTTCATCCATCTTCGAATAGGAGGTCTTCTGGTCTTTATTATGAGGTCGGGCAAGATTTGGGGTCTACAGCTAGTGAATTGGCGATCGTGCATGGGTCTCCGAAGAAACATAGTCCCTCGAGCTCCCCTCGGGATATTGTAGTTTGGGTCCTCATGAGTTGTCTCATAGCTACTCTTGGTGAAAAGGCTATGCAACCCCTGAGTCCTATCAACGGTATGCTCGGGTAATCCCCACATCTGATGAGGACAGGGTCGGGTCAGAACCAAGGGCAAACCCAGGATAATTGGTTGGCGTCCCATTGTTCCAACTCGACCTTCCACTCTGAGGTTAGGCATCGGTGGAGAGGGATTTTGGAGAAGCTTTTCAAAGGGTCGGGGAACATCCCCATGTGACTAGAGGCGTAGAAATGTGTGATTCCCCACACAAAAAGTAGTGAAGAGCAACATCAGAGTGTTTTTCCTTGCTTCTGGTGGCAAAATTCCACCGAGAGCAAGGTGTCAGCAAGAATTGTAGGCAAGGGACTCTTCGAGTTCACGTCCCAAGCGAAGAAGGCGTCCATGATGGCTTGATCTACTGTGTCGATATGGAAGGGAAACAAGATTGTTCCAAATATGATCAAGGCCAGGGTTTTGTTAAAAGTAATCCATTCTGCCTTTTCAGCCAAGGAGGACAGATGGTCTTCTAACATTGAGACTTTCCAGCCCTGGATGTTCCCTTTTTCTATCAGGGTAGTCTGCCGGAATGGCAATCAGATGATGGCGGCAATTTGTGCTGCAGGAGTGTATGCCCCGTGGCGAATATGGACCTCGACTTATTTGAGCCATTTTACCATAATCTCATACTCCTCCAAAGTAGGCACCATATCGAACTACGAGAATTCGAAGCAGCACAAACTGGAGTTCCAGAAATGTACTAGAACCCTGATGAAGATTGGATCGACACAGATCTTCAACAGGTCGAGGATCCGTCCATAGGATTTTTTGAAGTCGGAGCGAACCTCTGATGGCATTATTGCGCAAAGTCGTTCCAGCTTCTCAGTATGGTATCGGGGAATGTCCAGTTTCTTCAATTGTCTATTAGTCCCCTCCATTTTTTAAAAACCAAAATGCATGTCTTATGAACATGATGCTTATTGTAGGTATGAATGCGGGTGTTTGTTTTTCCCTAAATGTTTATCATGTTTTATTTCTACATGATGTATGATATTTGCGTGTTTTATTTTTTTAGGAAAAATAAACTACCTATATGGATGGTTTGTGAATTTAATGTTTACGAACAAGGTCCCATTTATTTGACTTGGGCTTTTATTTTTAGAGCCTTTTATCTCTTCTGTCGGACTGCATGGCTACTTAGCTTACAAAGAACCTGGAACCAGGCTAACTAAAAGGCAGACTGTCCGAGATAAAATGGCTTATGAGAAAGAATAATGTTTAGCGTCTCTTATCTCTTTTGTCGGACTGCGTGGCTACTTAGCTTACAAAGAACCTGAAACCAGGCTAACTAAAAGGCAGACTGTTCGAGATAAGGGTGTTTATTTCAAAAAAACGTGTTTTGTGATTTTGTTGTTGTTTGGTTATGCTATGCAATCAAATGCAACAAACAAATGCACATACAATTCAGTCATCCGCGAGCACGTGAGGAGTCATTTTAATCACGAGGTAGGGTTTTCCTGCAGAAAAGTGCATTGGCGAAGGTAGGTTCTAACTGTTCTCACCAAGGCTTAGGCCCCCAAGGTGCCCCCATTATAGGGTCCCCACTCTCCAGCCTTCCGACCATGCTTAGCACTAAGGCCATAGTCAGTCTTTGTGCCAAAAGAGGAAGGTTATCACCTTGAGTGGTGGTTTCCGATCACACCGGTGGGCTCAAGGCCATCACTAAAGCGAACCGTACCTGCCACCCACTCCCTATGGATTTCTCACTTGCCCCCGGGTATAGAGGGAACTGTTGTGTGCAAAGGTTTGTATACAGTTTGTATTTCAAACAATTGCGTAAAATAAACAAACAACAGTTATTAAAGCTAAGCAATTAAAACATGTATAATACAAGGTAGGGTAAGAGCGAAATTTCTTAGCTTATTTATTAAACTGGCCCATCACTAAATGGGATCAACTCTCTAGGCTTCCCCAGTGAAGTTGCCATCTTTCGTCGCCATCAAAAGAACGTGGTCAGAGCGATGCGATGGTTCTGACTTTCCATTTTTCGCGTTTTTATGGGTGGTGTTACAACGCCTTTAGGTTTTCCGATAACCGGGCTGAACCTAAGGGCGAGGTTTTCAAAAAGGTGTTCTTAGGTCGTCCGATAACTGGGCTGACCTAAGAACTAGTTTGAAAGGGTTCTTATGGAGTCACCACTGATGTTTTTATCGGAAACATCGAAAAAGGAGAGAAAAGGCGTTGGTTTTCGAAAACCAACTTTGTCGTTAAAACCAGAGTTGGGTAAGGGAGTTAGTTACGTGTAAGGGAAGTGTTAGTTCCCTTACGACGCCCCTTTCGGGTTCCCTATGATAGGCCAGTTATTTTATAGATAAACTTTTGAAAAGACGTTTTTACCCTTTCATTCCCGGAATTAAAATAATGACTACATGACCCTAATGTCTATTACGCAATTTAATTATGAAAATAAAGACAGTAAAAGCGATGGAGAGAGTGAAGAAACCTCCGAAGCAAGCTTTTTGATTAATTCTCTTGAAAATAGGGTGCGTTTTGGCAGCCCTTCGCTCTAACAATGCCGAAAAATCGCTCTCGAAACGCTAAAAAAGTTCTCTAAGACACTCAGAAACTCTGGAAATGCTTCGGAGTTACTCTAGGAGGAGAATTTGAAGAAAGTGTAGAAGGGAAAGTGGAAGAACTCTATGAAATGAGGGGGGGGGGAGCGCTCACTATTTATAGGGATTCGTGTCTGTCAGGTCGAGAATGTGGTCTCGACTGGCAAGGTCGAGACGACCGTGTCGCCATTTGGGACGACGGTGTCGACTTGTTTAAGTGGCGAGACCGCCGTCTCATTTGGCGAGACGGCAGTATCGAATTTCTAAGTGATGAGAAGGCCTTCTCGCCAAACGGGAGTGGGGTCTCGCCATTGGCAAGTGGCGAGACTGCCGTCTCGCCAAACGAGACAGCGGTCTCAACTTGCATCAATGGCGAGACGGTGGTCCCGAAAAGCGAGACGGCGGTCTCGACTCCTGAAGGCAAAAATCCTTATTTTTATACAGAAAATCCTTCCTACTCTAATATGGGGCCAAATAGTCTCTCCTAGTGGCCTTTTAGGCTTCGTCCATCTTCGAATAGGAGGTCTTCTGATCTTATTTTGAGGTCGGGCAAGATTTGGGGTCTACAGGCCATATCAAACCAGACTATCCGGAACTTAAGATGTGAAGAAATGGAAGAACGGTATCTATAAGAACAAACGCAAAGCTTATATTGCATGGGAGGATAATGATTCTTCCACAACACAAGAGAGTTCTTCTGAAAGCATTGATGGAGAAGAAGAAGCAAATCTTTGCTCGATGTCACAAGAGAGTTCTTCTTGATAGAGGATGCTCCAGGCACATGACCGGTGACAAGAACAAGTTTGAAAGCTTCACAAAGAAGAGTCAAGGACATGTGACATATGGTGATAACAACAAGGGGAAAACTCTTGGATCAGGACAAATACAGGTAAGCAACAACTTCATGATTCAAGACGTGTTACTTGTAGAAGGATTAAAACACAACCTTCTGAGCATCAGCCAGCTATGTGACAAAGCTATGTGACAAAGGATTGAAAGTTATCTTTGAATCAACTACATGCAACATAGTGAAGGACAACACACAAGAAACTGTTTTGAAAGGTATGTGTCTTAACAATATCTATGTAATTGATCTTGACATCACAATTCCTAGGTCTATCTCTTGTCTTGTTTCTAAGAATGAAGATTTGTGGTTATAGCACAGGAGAGCTGCAAACATTCACATGCATCATTTAAATAAATTGATTTCAAAAAATTTAGTGATTGGCCTGCCTAAGTTAAGTTTTAACAAAGATAAAATTTGTGAGGCATGCCAAAAAGGAAAGAAAACTAAAACCTCTTTTAAGAATAAAAATATTATCTCTACATCACATCCTTTAGAATTATTGCACATGGACTTATTTGGACCCTCTAGAACAAGAAGCCTAGGTGGTAATTATTATGCACTAGTTATTGTAGATGATTATTCTAGGTTCACTTGGACTTTCTTTTTGGCAACTAAAAATGATGCTTTTAAGACTTTTAAGAAATTTGCTAAGGCTATTCAAAATGAGAAAGATTTGAACATAAAATCAATTAGAAGTGATCATGGTGGTGAATTTCAAAATAAGCTTTTTGAAAATTATTGTGAAGAATTAGGCATTACACATAATTTTTCTTCCCCAAGAACACCACAACAAAATGGAGTTGTTGAGAGGAAAAATAGGTCCTTGGAAGAATTAGCTAGAACAATGTTAAATGAAAATAATCTTCCAAAATATTTTTAGGTCGATGATGTGTCAACTACATGTTATGTGTTAAATAGGATTTTAATAAGAACTATTTTGAAACTCACTCCCTATGAAATTTTCAAAGGGAGAAAACCAAATATTTCTCATTTTAAAGTTTTTGGTTGCAAATGTTATGTTTTAAACAATGTTAAAGATAACCTTGGAAAATTTGATTCTAAGGCTGATGAAGCAATATTTTTAGGCTATTCTTTAAATAGCAAATCATATAGGGTATTTAGTAGGAGAACATTGCATGTAGAAGAATCTGTTCATGTAACGTTTGATGAGTTTTTGGACCTTGAGGAGAACCCTCTTGAGTCAAGAAAAGATTCTATAAATATTGAAGAAGAACAAATTGCAGCAAAAAAGAAACAGGTTCAGTCACAGGAAGACCAAATGGAGGATCTTATAAGGAGTTTAGAAGAGCAAACTATTTCTGAATCTCAACCAATTCAAGATCTACCCAAAGAATGGCGTACACCAAGAGGACTCTCACTGGACAATGTTATTGGAAATGTAGATCAAAGAGTTACAACAAGAAGTAGAATGAATAACTTTTGTATGAATGTAGCTTTTGTTTCACAAGTGGAGCCTAAAAGTATTAATGAAGCCTTACAAGATGAATATTGGATTCAAGCTATGCAAGAGGAATTAAATAAGTTCAAGAGAAATGAAGTTTGGGATCTAGTACCAAGAAAGAATTCAATGCAGGTTATTGGAGCTAAATGGGTGTACAGGAACAAGTTGGATGAGCAGAAAAATATCACAAAGAATAAGGCAAGATTGGTTGCAAAAGGATATAGTCAAGAAGAAGGAACTGATTATGATGAGACATATGCACCAGTAGCAAGATTGGAAGCAATCCAGATTCTACTAGCCTATGCATCTATCAAGAAATTCAAATTATATCAAATGGATGTAAAGAGTGCATTCTTAAATGGATACATCAAAGAGGAGGTGTATGTGTGTCAACCAGGCTTTGAAGATTATCAACATCCAGATCATGTTTATAAATTGAAAAAAGCTCTGTACGGACTCAAACAAGCACCTAGGTCATGGTATGAACATCTAAGCAATTTTTTGGTGAGTCACAACTACAGGAGAGGTAAAATAGAACAAAATTTATTCATAACAGAGCTAAGAAAAATATTATTATAGTTCAAATTTATGTTGATGATATAATCTTTGGCTCAACTAACAATGATCTTTGTCAAGAGTTTGCCAAGATAATGTAGGGTGAGTTTGAGATGTCGATGATGGGTGAACTAACATTCTTTCTAGGATTGCAAATCAAACAGAAAACTGACGACATCTTCATTTCACAATCAAAGTACTGCACTGAATTAATCAAGAAATTTGAATTAGAACATTCAAAGGAAGCAGCTACTCCAATGGCAACATCTTACTATCTAGATCAAGATGAAAAAGGTAAGGCAATTGACCAATTGAAATATAGAGGTATGATTGGTTCCCTACTTTATCTTACAACAAGTAGACCTGATATTATGCATAGTGTGTGTGTTTGTGCTAGATTTCAGGCTAATACTAAGGAATCACATTTAGATGCTATTAAGAGAATTTTTAAATACTTGAAAGGAACTAGATCATTTGGCCTTTGGTATCCCTCAAGAGCTTCACCTAGCATTATAGGATATTCAGATTCAGATTATGGAGGATGTAAACTGGATAGGAAAAGTACAAGTGGGACATGTCATCTACTTGGTTGTTCACTTGTTTCTTGGCATTCTAAGAAACAGGTTTGTGTTGCTCTATCCACAACTGAAGCTGAGTATATAGTTGTAGGTAGTTGTTGTGCCCAAGTTTTGTGGATGAAGCAGCAGTTAGAAGATTACAACATTTTTCTAGATCATATTCCTTTAAAATATGATAGTACTAGTGCAATAAATCTTACTAGGAACCCTATCATGCATTCTAGGACTAAGCATATAGAGACATCATTTTATTAGAGATCATATTCAAAAAGGAGATTGCATAATATAATACATAGATACCACCCATCAGTTAGCTGATATCTTTACCAAACCATTACCTAGAGATAAGTTTTATGAGCTAAGACAGGCCTTGGGTATCCTAGATATTGCCTCCTTAATATGATGTTCTTCTCTATGAACATTTTGTAATGCATTATCTTCTCTGCCTTGATTTATGTACTAATATGTGTAAATTTGTTCTCAATTTCTATTGCAATATTTTTCATAATTATCAATGAAATAGGGAGATATTTTGATGATATTAATCTAAGTGAAACAGGGGGAGATTTTTTGATGAATTAAAATCTGTGTGAAATTCATTCCTATATCTGAATTAAACAGGGAGATTTAATAGAAGTCTTTGCTCATATGAGTTAGGGAGAGTCTTGTTATTAATATATCCAGAGGGAGATTAAGAGACTCTGACACTTGATACTATACTATGTTAATCATGAGCTGGCTATATAGAGTCAAGCATTTTTATTCATTTTAGGTGTTTCTTTGATCATCATAAAAAAGGGGGAGATTGAAAGCAATGAGGGGGAGATTGATGGAAATGTCCCTACATTCCCAAGAGATGATTTTGATGATGATTCAAGTCAACATCATTCAAGATGAATTAAGGACAAGTTGAATTTAAGACATTGGTGACAATGTGAAACATTTCCCTACATGTCCAAGATATATTTTTTATAAAGATGATGATTCAAGCAAGCCCAAGATGATTCCTGAAGACTAGATAGAGTCTTAGAATAATGGATATGGAGGTACAAGTTGATGAAGTAATATTATGCGTAAGCCTCCAAAGCACAAGTGTGATAAAATTCATAACATGATATTTTTCACTGTCATAATCAATTATGATGCATCAAAAATGGAAAAATGATTTTCTCTCTCATAATTGATTATACTGGTAACATAATCAATTATGGCAATTCAAATTTGAAACATATATCCATTTTAAAGAATAAATGTTTTTTAATACATCCTCATTTTCTCTATGATATTATTAATGTCCAACGACCATTTTCTGATGCTACTTTTCTATTTAATTAAGTTTTGATGAAAAATAAAAAACACACAATTACAAAATTCGAAAATACAATTTATATTCAATCAGTTTTGAGAAAAGAATTATGAGTATGGCAACAGAGATATTTTAGACCTTCTGAGAAAACCCTCTTCTCTACTGCCTTTTGTGCTTTCATTGTTAATCACACTTGTTCTTGGAGATTGGCATTCTACAGACTTCTACAATTTGTTGTCTCCATTATCCAGGTGTGACTGTTCTTATCTTACTCCTTCATTCTTTGTTGGTTTAGGAGGTGTTTTCATCCCTTTGATTTGTTCAGGGAGGTGTTCATCCCTAGTGTGATTCTAGGGAGGTGTTCATCCTTAGTGGGATTCTAAGGAGGTGTTTTTCATCCTTTGATTTGTTCAGAGGAGGTGTTCATCCCTAGTGGGATTCTAGGGAGGTGTTCATCCTTAGTGGGTTTCTAAGGAGGTGATTGTCTTTTTAATTAGTTTACATTTTACTGGTTCTTCTGCTGAGTTGATTGTAATTTGTAAACTGAATTTGAAAGATAGTGAATTGGGAGTCACTCTTGTGTTAAGAGTTGACTGGGAACTGGATGTAGGGTTTGCTATACCCGAACCAGTATAAATTACTGTGTGCTATTCTCTTTCCCTTATCTCTTTCTCTTTTCCTGATTATATTATCATTTCCGCTTTATCTTTGTTCAATTTGATAACTAAAATTGAACTAATAAATATTGGACATCTTAAAATAAATTTTTAATTTGGCATCTATTTTAATTTGTGCATCTATTCACACCCCCCCCCCCTCTAGATGTCATTTGTCTAACAATGATCCTTATCTTTTCAAAATAGGAAGTGATAACTTACTGAGAAGATGTGTGACAAGTAAAGAAGCAAAAAGTATTCTCTAGCATTGCCATAGTTCTCCTTATGGTGGACATTTTAATAGAGTAAGGATTGCTGCAAAAGTTCTCCAATCTGGTTTTTTCTGGCCTACTTTGTTTAAAGATGCGCACAACTTTGCACAACAATGTAGTACTTGCCAAAAAATAGGAGGAATATCAAGAAGACAAGAAATGCCCCTGAATATCATGTTGGAAGTAGAAATATTTGGTTGTTGGGGAATTGATTTTGTAGGACCTTTTCCATCCTCATTCTCTAAAGAATACATCTTGGTAGCAGTAGATTATGTGTGAAAGTGGGTGGAAGCAATGACTACTGTAAAAGCTGATGCAAAAACTGTGATAAAATTTTTAAAGAAAAATATATTTTGTACATTTGGCACTCCCAGAGTTCTAATTAGTGATGGAGGGTCACATTTATGCAATATTTAACTTCAGAAATGTTTAGAGCATTATGGGGTCAGACATAAAGTTCCATCACCTTATCATCCACAAACTAATGGGTAAGCAGAAGTTTCAAACAGAGAAATCAAAAAAATATTAGAAAAGATTGTTTCATCTTCAAGAAAAGATTGGTCAATAAAGTTAGATGATTTGGGCTTATAGGATTGCATATAAAGTTTCTACTGGGTTATCTCCCTTTCAACTTGTTTATGGTAAGTCATGTCATCTTCCAGTGGAAATGGAGCATAAAGCGTATTGGGCTTTAAAATTTTTAAATTGTGATCTAAAAGCTTCAGTAGAGCAAAGAAAAATTCAGATGCATGAATTAGAAGAAATGAGACTTAATGCATATGAATCATCCAAGTTATAGAAGGAGAAAGTTAAGGCATATCATGATAAGAAAATTCTGAAAAGAGATTTTCATTCAAGCCAGTCTGTATTACTGTTTAATTCAAGATTAAGACTTTTTTCCTGGGAAACTAAAATCCAAATGGTCAGGTCCATTCGTGGTAAGATCCGTTAAGTCTTATGGTGTTGTGGAGTTGGAAGATCCAGCAACAGGAAGAATATGGACAGTTAATGGGAAGATAATTAAAGCATATTTGGGAGATGCAGTGGATAAGTTTCACCTCATTATCTACTTAGATGAACCTTAAAGCAAATAGGCGTCGAGCTGAAGACGTTAAACAAGTACTCCTGGGAGGCAACCTAATGTTTTATCTTTATTTTCTTTTCTTTTTGGCAATTTAAAATTTTTTGTTTTATCTTATTGCATTATAAATTGAGCATGAACAAATTTGAACATTGCTGAACTATATCTATGTGAAAACTTTTTGAGTTGTTAATCATTGCATTGCATTTGAATATCAGGTTAACAGTCAAAATTCACTAAAATTCGCTCAAGCGACAGAAAATTCGCTTGAGCGAATGTTAGTTGTTTCTCTCTATTTCTCTTCGCTCAAACGATTTTTCTTAAAACACATTCCCTCAAGTGAAAGATGATTCGCTCAAGCGAATATACGTTATTTCTCTTTGTTTTTGGGTTGCTCAAGCGAATAATAAGCACACTGATTTTTGCTTGAGCGAAAGTGCCCATATTTGGTTTTTAAAAATCGCGAACAGGTCAGTTTTCATAAAACTCAAAACCCAGTTTCACACCCACTCCTCCCCAACTCATCTTTTTTCTAAAATTAAGCCTAAATCTTTCAAATTATGGCTCCTAATTCATCACTCCAAGTATTCTAAATTATTTGAGTAACATTCTGAAAGTGATGAAGATCTTATTGAATTACTTTGGCAAAAATCTTGTTGATTTGATGAAGTCGAAAATGAAGTCAAAGGCTACTTTGTGGCAGTCAAAGGTCACTTAGATAAAAGGGTAGTGGGATTAGTGAGTCTGCATCTCTGCTTAGGTATAATCATTTTTATCTCTCTGCTGCATGAGGTTTCTTCATTTAAAATATTTTGCAAATGCCTCTAAAAAATGTTTAAACGGTTAAAAACAAAGTATTTTGTTAAAAGGTTTTTAATTAACTATTTTAACTAATAGTATATAAGCTTTATCAACTAAAATGTTCTTAACACTTTTGTAACAGGTTTTTAACCGATATGTTTTTGAAATAATCGATTGTTTTCATTAGAAGGATTTTTGAAAATCTTCTCGCGATATTTTAACCGATATAGAATTAATATAATCGATTAAAATGACTTAGAATATTTTGAAATGTGTTCTAGCAGAAATTTAATCGATGCAAACTCGAAATAATCGATTGAAATAACTTGAAGTGTTTTGAAAGTTGTTCTGTCAGTATTTTAATCGATACAAATGCGAAATAATCGATTAAAACAACTAAGAGGTTTTTCCAGAATGTTTTAATCGATTAAAACAAACTTGCTATCAGTTAAAATAACTTAGAAAGTTTTATGAAATCTTTCGGCAGAATTATAATCAATTAAAATGCGTTTCAATCGATTAAAATAACTAAGTGAATTTTTTCAAAGTGTTTTAATCGATTAAAACAGATTGTTATCAATTAAAATCACTTAGAAAAGTTTATAAGAATGTTTTGCAGTTTTTTAATCGATTGAAAGACGAAACAATCAATTAAAATAGTTTGGAAGATTTTTTACAAAGAGTTTTAATTGATATAAACGGTGTCATATCAGTTAAAACAAATCTAGAAAATGATCAAGAACTTTTTAACAAATTAAAAGAAGTTTTAACAGATTAAAACAAGACTTTTAATAGATTAAAAGATTATTTTAACAGATTAAATAAACCAGCAGTTTTGAAAATCTTCTATATAAACAGAGTCGCTTGAACTTTTTAAAACACATCTCTTAGCAATCAATCAAGCAATCATAAGTGCTGCTTTCAAGAGAGAATCGCGCTAGTTTTGTGAAGTTCATAGAAGTTCTTTCTTGAGGCAAAATTTGCATTCTCTTAAGAAACTCATACTGCAAAGCTGCATAAATCTGGTTTGAGCGTTCTAGTTTCTTCTATTTGTTTCTTTACTGTATTGTGGGTGCTTGGAATTGTGGCCACTGGTTTCTGTAGCTGGAATTTGGCTGCAAGGTTGGTCAAGAACTGGAATTTGGTTCTTGGTGAAGGTTTAGGTGCAGGAACTGGAATTTTGGTTCTTGTGGTAGATTGAGTGTGAGATTAAAGTTGTAATCTATAAAACGTTCAATCTAGTGGAACCCAGCTGGAATTTGGCTGGAAACTGGACGTAGCCCTGGGATTGGGTGAACCAGTATAAATCTTGGTTGTATCTTTCTAAACCTTTCTCTCTTTTAATTCTGTCACTACCTTTATTTTGATTACTTGCTGTGTGTGATTCAAGAACCGGTCAGAATTCTTAATCTTTGAAATAGATAATCTGTAAATTGCGAAAATCTTTCATAGATCAATTCACCCCCCCCCCTCTTCATCTTAGCCTACATTTCTAACAATTGGTATCAAGAGCAAGGGTGTTGAAAAATACTCCAGGCTTTCGGTCCAAATCTTTAATGGCTGAAAATAAATTACCTTTTTCTGAGGGAGCTTCTATTAATAGAGCTCCACTGTTTTGTGGTAGAGATTATCCATTTTGGAAGATTAGGATGAAGATCTTTATTGAATCTATTGATAGGAATGTTTGGGATGTAATTGCTAATGGTCCATTAATTACAGAAAAAGAATGGTCTAGTTTAAATGATGAAGAAAAGAAAAAAGTTCAAAGTGATTGTACTGCTAAAAACATAATTACTTCTGCACTAAATATGGATGATTTTTTCAGGGTCTCCCAATGCAAATCTGCCAAGGAAATGTGGGAAGTTCTTGAGGTTACTCATGAGGGAAAAACTGATGTAAAGAGAGCCAGAAAACATACTCTCATAAGAGAATATGAGTTGTTTAAAATCCAAACTGGAGAAAGTATTGCAGATGTGTAGAAGCGCTTCACTCATATCATCAATCATCTAATGGGTTTAGGTAAAACTTTTGATAAAGAAGAATTAAATATTAAAGTTCTGAAATGTCTTGATAGGTCATGGCATCCTAAGGTCACAGCAATCTCTGAATCAAAAGACTTATCCGTCATGACAATAACTTCCTTGTTTGGCAAACTCAGAGAACATGAAATGGAAATTAACAGATTCAATGAGCAAGAAGTCTCTAAGAAAAAAGGTAGAAGTATAGCACTCAAGGTTGAAGAAAGAAGTCAAGAATCAGAGGAGGAAAGTGAAAATCTTGGACTGCTTGTCATAAAGTTCAACAAATTTCTCAAGAAAAAGATTCAAGATAAAGAAAAACACAAAAGGTATGAGAAGAAATCTGATTCTTTTAACTATAAATGCTATGGTTGTGGAAAGCAGGGTCATGTAAGAATGGAGTGCCCAGAAAAGAACAAATACAATGACAAGAAAGAGGAAAAAGTCAAAAGAAGAGCATATGTAGCATGGGATGACAATGATACTTCATCAACAGAAAATTTTGATAATGAAGAAGCTAACTTGTGTCTAATGGCAAATCAAAATCATCAAACCAACAGTGTAAGTTCTAACTCTTCTTCAAATTTGGTGAATTATAATTCATTACAAGAAGCATTTAATGAAATGCATGAAGAAACTAAGAAACTGCAAAAAGAAAATGATAGGCTAAAAGGCATGAATAATTGGTTAGTAAATAGAGTAGATTCTCTTGAAAAGAAAATTCTTGAAGATGAAACTGATCTTGACTTTTTAAAATTAATCCATGATAATTCTGATTGTGTATGTAATAAACCATGTAATAATTGTTCAGAATTACAAAAGAAGATTGATTTTTTATCACAAACTGTTTCAAAGTTTACACAAGGTCAAACTAATCTTGATGTTCTGCTTGGGTCACAAAAACTTATTTTTGACAAATCTGGCATTGGATTTACATCTAGCAAGAAATTCAGAAAAACAAATGTAAATAGGAAATCATACTCATCATTTGTGATTAAATGCTTTTACTGCATGAAAAAAGGTCATTCTGTGAAATATTGTAGAATTAAGAAGTATGCTATTCCTAGAGGTAGAATGAAGTGGATTCCTAAAAATTCATTTCAAATAACCTGATTGGACCCAGTAATTATAAAAAGGGTACCAGAAACATGCTAAATCTGTTTTGCAGGAACAAAATCTAGAAGTCCCTTGGTGTTCAAACAACAAATTTGGCTCTGGTTTCATAAACTGAATGTTTTAATTGATATAAAACAGTTTTAATCGATTAAAATCACTTATAGAGAATACCAGAAAAGTTGTCCGTACAATTTTAATCGATTAAAATACGAATTAATTGATTAAAATGCTCTCAGGATTTTTAGTTTAGCTTTTTTAATCGATTAAAAGGGATTTATATCAGTTAAAACCACTAAAAGGTCAAATTTAATCGATTCTTCTTCGTTTTAATCGATTAAAATTCTGTTATCATTTTATTAATTTCATCCAGTACAAAATTAATCGATTCTTTTATGTATTAATCGATTATTTCACTGTTGCATTTTCAAACCTAGTATTAAAGATCAAATTAATAGGTTAACTTGTTGATTAATCGATTAATTTGTTCCTGAAAATCATTTTTACAACATCCAATTGAAAATTGGTCAGCAAATCAGAGTCCAAAATCCAAGTTTTTGTGTTAATCAAAATCTGCATAATACATTTATTGCATATGTTGACCAAGTCAAAAATTTATCAAAGAACAAAATAGCTTATGTACCCATCGTCCAGAAACCTATGTCTCTGTCTTTGGTCAAGGGGACAATTACATTTAAAGTCTGAAACGGTGCGGTTTGTCTCTTTGGATTTCAAAATTTTGAAATTCGATCTTCATCAAACCAGGTTACTGTACTTACCCAACCATTTCTCAACTTATTATCTTTCTTCTGTTTTCATATTTTCAATATCTCCTCTCGAATCTCTGCTACAAACATGTTCAAAAGATCAAAATCAAGGAAGAAACAAAAGGGAGAGTCTTCCTCTCTTGGAAATCAAGGAGGTCATCTTCAAAATTGGTTCGGTGGTGATATAGAAAAGATGAATAATTTCATCACTCATTTCGAGTCAAAAGCAACTTGTAATTCCCAAATTCATAAGGTTTGCTTGGCTAGATGAAGAAGGGTTCACTTCGTTAAGAAGAAAACTGAAGAATCAAAAACTGAAGAATTTTCTGGAATATACTGGCAACATTCAACCAGATTTGGTAAGAGTGTTTTATGCAAATCTCACTGTAAGTGGTTCCACTTTAAGATCTCAGGTAAAAGGAGTTAATATGGTCATTACTCCTGATATTTGGGATGAAGTTGCTGGTCTTAAAGATGTTGGTGTAAAAGTCTCTAGAGGTAATATTGTTGAATTGCCAGAGTTTAACAAAATTCAATTTTTTCGTACCTGTCTCAAAAATCAAGGTGATTCGGTAAGAATTTTCAATGCTGGGAAGATGAGGCTTGAATCAAGAATTCTTGCCTTCATTATTGCATGGATGCTTACTCCAAGGGGGAGTAATCATGCTATACTTAATGAGGGTGATTTAGCTCTCATGTATTGCATTGAAAATAGGATTCGTGTTAACTGAGTCTATGTTATTAAAGATCACATGGTAAAAGCCAAGAGGCTTGCTGATTATAAACTACCTTATGCTTTGTTAATAAACAAATTTTTTAGACATTTTGTAGTAGATTTAGAAGGGGAGTATGTGGAAACTCCGAAAGCATCTAATGAGATTGATGACTCAACTTTATGGAAAATGGGATTTATTAAAATTGATGATGAGTGGATCTCTAAAGTTGATGCTGGGATGTCTGAAGATGAGGAAGAAGATGAAGAAGAAGATGAACAAGGTCAAATTCCTTCCTCTCTAGCTGCTGCAGAGGTTCCTGAATCCACCAGTGGTCAAGCTTCATATGAGAATATGGAGATCATTCCCTACATGGAGCAACCTAACCGTGGGACTCCTCTGTCACAATTTGAAAGGTCTATGCTTTCTCGAATGGCCACAGTGTAGGAAAATCAAAGGAAGCATATGCAAATGACCTATCAACATTTCCAGCAGACCAATAATCAGTTCACAAATCTTGGAAACCAGATTGCTGATATTTACACCAAACTGGAAGATATGCAGCTCAACCAAGGGAATTGGGATGATTGAGTTGTTGAAAAAAAGGGTCCCTTCCTATCTTTTTCTTATGGCATATTTCTTTTACTGCTAATTTTCATTTCTGGTCTGTAATATTAACTGGTTGTAAACCAGGAACAATCTTTTTAGCTTTGCTAAATATGATGTAGGTTTTAAGTTGAATTAAGAGAGCCTAGATAGAATTAAACATAATTCTCTGATAATTTTAGTTGATACAAAATAGATTCAATCGATTCAATCGATTAAAAGAAACACTTACATAGGAAATTCACAACAAAATAATCAATTAATTAGCGTATCAATCGATTCAAATCTATATGTCATGTATTTGTATCAACTAAAACTAGTTTACATAAGTTAAATTAGCTAAATACGATACTATTCTGATTTTGATGGATCTATTGGTTAAAACTTACTCAATCTAGTTGATATTATCTTAAAACATTTTCCTAATAATCAATTTTACAAAATCCGAACTAAATTAGGCATGATAGATGCATCAAACATTACTTAGTTTTCAAAACTGTTGTTTTAATTGATATAAACAAGCTTTAAATCGATTAAAATCACTTACACAACATTTTTCTTACTGTTTTAATCGATTAAATGTCGATTTAATTGATTAAATCAACTTATGTTTCAAACTTTCGAAATTCATCACTGTTTTAATCGATTAAAACATTATTTTAATCGATTAAAACTAGTAACAAGATCATTTTAATCGATTTTGTCCTGTTTTTAATCGATTATTACTTTGGAAAGAAAAATTAAAGGCTTTACTTAATGGTTGTTCTTGTAACATGCTACTAAAGCATGGTTCCCTTATCTTTACACGTGTTAATTGTATTCATTACAAATGTGTTAATGAAGATAAGTTTGAATCAACTTTGATTGACCTTTTTATGAGTAAAGTATCTTGTTCAATTTTTTTTTTTTTCAAAAACTAAATTTTGATGCATACCTTGTGTTGTATTTGCTTTGTTCCTCTGTTCCCTATTTTTGATGAAGTCAAAAGGGGGAGAAATAATATTGATTTCTTTATTTAGGGGGAGTAGCAATATAGGGGGAGAAATGGGAAAATGATTAATTTTTGAATACTCACTAATTTATATATTCAAGTGAGTTCTTCTGCAGAGTTATTATTCAAAGAGGTGTTTGTCTTCATCAAATAGGGGGAGACTGAAAGTGATGAAGATCTTATTGAATTACTTTGGCAAAGATCTTGTTGATTTGATGAAGTAAAAAATGAAGTCAAAGGCTACTTTGTGGCAGTCAAAGGTCACTTAGATAAAAGGGTAGTGGGATTAGTGAGTCTGCATCTATGCTTAGGTATAATCATTTTTATCTCTCTGCTGCACGAGGTTTCTTCATTTAAAAGATTTTGCAAATGCCACTAAAAAATGTTTAAATGGTTAAAAACAAAGTATTTTGTTAAAAGATTTTTAATTAACTCGTTTTAACTAATAATATATAAGTTTTATCAACTAAAATGTTCTTAACACTTTTGTAACAGGTTTTTAAGCTGATATGTTTTCGAAATAATCGATTGTTTTCATTAGAAGGATTTTTGAAAACCTTCACGCGATATTTTAACCGATATAGAATTAATATAATCGATTAAAATGACTTAGAATATTTTGAAAAGTGTTCGCGCAGAATTTTAATCGATGCAAACTCGAAATAATCGATTGAAATAACTTGAAGTGTTTTGAAAGTTGTTACGTCGAGTATTTTAATCGATACAAATGCGAAATAATCGATTAAAACAACTAAGAGGTTTTTCCGAATGTTTTAATCGATTAAGACAAACTTGCTATCGGTTAAAATAACTTAGAAAGTTTTATGAAATCTTTTGGCAGAATTATAATCGATTAATATGTGTTTCAATCGATTAAAATAACTAAGTGAATTTTTTGTTATCGGTTAAAATCACTTAGAAAAGTTTATAAGAATGTTTTGCAGTTTTTTAATCGATTGAAAGACGAAACAATCGATTAAAATAGTTTGGAAGATTTTTTACAAAGAGTTTTAATTGATATAAATGGTGTCGTATCAGTTAAAACAAATCTGGAAAATAATCAAGAATTTTTTAACAAATTAAAAGAAGTTTTAACAGATTAAAACAAGACTTTTAACAGATTAAAAGATTATTTTAACAGATTAAATAAACCAGCAGTTTTGAAAATCTTCTATATAAACAGAGTCGCTTGAACTTTTTAAAACACATCTTTTAGCAATCAATCAAGCAATCATAAGTGCTACTTTCAAGAGAGAATTGCGCTAGTTTTGTGAAGTTCATAGAAGTTCTTTCTTGAGGCAAAATTTGCATTCTCTTGGCGAAGAAACTCATACTGCAGAGCTGCATAAATCTAGTTTGAGCGTTCTAGTTTCTTTTATTTGTTTCTTTACTTTCTTTACTATATTGTGGGTGCCTGGAATTGTGGGCACTGGTTTTTGTAGCTGGAATTTGGCTGTAGGGTTGGTCAAGAACTGGAATTTGGTTCTTGGTGAAGGTTTAGGTGCAGGAACTGGAATTTTGGTTCTTGAGGTAGATTAAGTGTGAGATTAAAGTTGTAATCTGTAAAACGTTCAATCTACTGGAACCCAGCTAGAATTTGGCTAGAAACTGGACGTAGCCCTGGGATTGGGTGAACCAGTATAAATCTTGGTTATATCTTTCTAAACCTTTCTCTCTTTTAATTCTGTCACTACCTTTATTTTGATTACTTGATGTGTGTGATTCAAGAATCGGTCAAAATTCTTAATCTTTGAAATAGATAATCTGTAAATTGCAAAAATATTTCATAGATCAATTCACCCCCCCCCCCTCTTGATCTCAGCCTACATTTCTAACACATTCTACCGATTGAAATTTTCAAAATTTGCAAATTGAATTACTATTCACATCCACTTCTGCATTTGTGCGTTTTCCAGAAAATCTGCAATTAAGGTAAGGAATTGATCCTTTTTGCTTGAAACTATCTGATTCTTGTCATGAAATTAACTGAATTGGAGAAGCTAGCCAAAAACCCAAGCGAGAAGTGAACAAAAAATAGATAAATTGAGTATCAACACTTTGTAATGATAACTGATATTGATTAATTCTTTGATGTGATTGCGTGTTATTAAGACTTGAAAATGATAAAGGCATTTTTTTTCTTCGTAGTAGATATATAACCCAGAGCCAAATAGCCAACTCTGCATTAATTATAGGACATCCATTTAAACCCTTTCTGAGCAAAAAAAAATATTGTTTCTTAAACAGAACCCCTGAGCCTAAAAACTATTTATCTACCTTCCTATAATTGAGAAAGGAAATGAGTATGAATGTTATTATTTTTCCTATTGTTGGGTATTGTTATTATTGTCCTACGGGTATTATTGGGGTGTTATTGTTAAAAAAAATGTAAAGGAAAAGGAAAAGCAAAGCATAAATATTGTGGCAAAGCCAAAAAGGATAAATGTAAAAGCATGAGAAAAGAAAAAAAAAAGTTCAAGGGGGGGAATAATAACTTGTGAGATTATTAACTCACTATCATTGTGTTAGGGATAAAAGCATGAAGTTTGTGAAGCACTTGGTGGATTTGATGAAGACATAGATATAACTTAGGTTGTGGGTGTGTAGATGATTGGGTTTTTAAGCTTAAGCACTTAATCTCTTGATAGGCCATTATATTTTGTGATAAGCACCTTAAAATGTTGCATCTCATTGAAAATCATTTTTCTGCATGAAAGACTTACGTTTAAATATTAAAAGAATAAACTAAAGTTTTTTTTAATCTGTTGAAAAGGATTTTCAATCTGTTAAAATCTCTTATCATAATAAATGGTCATACATAATCGAAAATTAAATTGATTGATTCACAGAATCAACAAGTTAAAATAACTCAATAAATTTTCAATATCAAGTTTCGCATTTTCAATCTGTTGAAATGATTTTAAATCTGTTGAAACGAAAGACTCGTTTCGAGTCTAAGAGTTTTTAGAAAATCAATCTGTTGAAATATTTTTCAATCTGTTGAAACAGAGAGACTATTTTTTTAACTAAGTGTTTGCAGGAATTTAATCTGTTGAAATGATTTTCAATCGATTGAAACAGAGTCTTGTCATTTTTCATTAAGTTGTTTTAATCCATTAAAACTCGAATCAATCGATTAAATGGAACTTTAAATGAAATCAATCGATTGAATCGATGTCTTAATCGATTAAATGGAACTTTAAATGAAATCAATCGATTGAACCGATCTTTTAATCGATTGAAATAATACTCGATCGATCATAGTTTTGTTCTAATCGATCATAACTCAGTCTAATCGATCATAGTTTTATTCTGATCGATCATAACTCGATCTAATCGATCATACTTCGTTTTAATCGATCGAGTCTCTTCTAAACCTGTTTTACTCGCTAACCAACTTATCTTTTGACTCTCTAAAACAGTTTTTAACGAGATGAAACGTTCGTTTTTCCGATTTACTCTATATATACAGATTTGATCTATCTTTTGAATATACAATACAACACACTACTTGAGAAAACTTGTGAAATCAATCTGTGAAACTTTCATACGTAACTTTCTCGCATTCAAGAATCTTTTTCATATCATAAGGTGCTTGTGATCGAATTGTGGTCATTCAAAGAGAGAAAGTGCTTGATAGAATTGGTTCCGGACAATTAGAAACTTCAAGTCCAGGTTTTTTCTTTTCATATTCTTTTGTAAAGTTTGATTGTGCAGGTTGGATTGTAATCTGCACTTGGTACGATGACTCGGATTTGGTTACTTGGGTGGTTTTCAAGATTCGTCTTGTGGGTTTTGCAAGATAGTTCTTGGGGTAGATTGGTGAGTATCTACTGGTTGTAATTTTCACTTGGTATTAGTGGAACTTGACTGGTTTGTCAAGAACTGGATGTAGCTCCGGATTAGAGTGAACCAAGTATAAACTTGTGTGTTAATATTCTTCTTTCATCTCTTTTAATTTACTGTCTTTAATTGTCTTGTGTTTAAATCAAATTACCTTTGCAAAGATTGAATAAAGATAACTCATTCTTCCAAAAGAAAGTAAGATTTGCGAAAAAGTTTTAAAGTTCAATTCACCCCCCTCTTGAACTCAACCATTAATTCTTTCAATTGGTATCGGAGCTGGTTCTTGTAAGTTACTCAAGGAATCGGTCCAATGGCTGAGGGAAAGATGAATTTTTTAGAAGGAGCCTCCATAAACAGGCCTCCACTTTTTTCGGTGTGAATTATTCTTTCCGGAAGGTTAGAATGAAAATCTTTATTGAATCTCTTGATAGAGGCATTTGGGAAACAATTGTTAATGGTCCTTACAAACCAACTCATACTATAGATGGTAAAGTAGTCGAAAAAGATTGGGCTGAATTAAGCTGATGTAGAAAATAGGAAAGTTCAATATGATTATACTGCAAAAAATATTATTACCTCTGCTTTAAATCTTGATGAGTTTTTCGGGGTGTCTCGGTGTGCCTCTGCCAAAGAGATGTGGGAAATTTTAGAGGTTACACATGAAGGAACGTCGATGTGAAAAGGGCAAGAAAGCATGAGTTAATCGGGGACTATGAGTTGTTTAAAATGCAGCAAGGAGAAACAATTGCAGATGTGCGAGAAAGGTTCACGCACATAGTCAATCATCTAATTGGGTTAGGAAAGACTTTTGACAAAGAAGAGTTGAACATCAAAATTTTAAAGTGTTTGGACGAGAACATGGCAACCAAAGGTGACAAGCAATATCGGAATCAAGAGACTTGACTTAAATGACTACCGCTTCACTTTTTGGTAAGTTGAGGGAACATGAGTTGGAAATCAATCGGTTCAAAGAACAAGAGAATGCAGAAAAGAAAACTAGAAATATTGTTCTCAAGACAATTGAAGAAAACAGTGGATCTGAAGAAGATGAATCGAGAGAACCTGACTTTATTGGTTAAGAAATTTGGAAAATTTCTTAGAAGAAAGAAACGAGAATTGGCCAAGTAAAAAGGTACAATGATAAAAAGACTGAATGCATTCAAAATAATATTACTTGTTATTCTTGTGGTAAACAGGGTCACATAAAGAGTGATTGTCCGGAAAAGACCAAGAATCGGAACAAGAAAGAATCAAGATACAAAGGGAAAAAGGCTTATATAGCCTGGCAAGACAATGATTCATCTTCCGACTCCGAATCCGAAAGTGAGGAGGTGAACCCGTGCTTGATGGTCGGTTGTGAATCCTCTTCATCACATGTAAGTTCAACTCCTACGAGAGAATGAAATGAATTATAGCACATTACTAAATGCTTTCAATGAAATGCATAGTGAAGCCAGAAATTTATCTCATACAAATAATCGGTTGAAAGGTTTAAATAAGCTGGTTAGAAAATAGAGTTAAAGTTCGGAAAATGAACTATTAGAAAGCAAAACAGATTTAGAACATCTAGATATAATCTATGCATCTGCGAATAATATTGCTTGCTAATAAGAAGTGTGAAAAGTGTATTATTACGCAAGATAAGGTTGATTACTTGATTAAAACTTTGTCTAAGTTTACTCAAGGTAAAGAGAATTTAGATGCACTTCTTGGATCTCAAAATTGTGTTTTTGAACATTCGGAATCGGGTACAAACCTAAGATTGGGGTAAAAACTAAAAAATATTTGAACTTCTTTTCATACGAGAAAAACAACAGCATCCCCTTTCTCATCTTGTCATTCTTGCATGAAGAAAGGACATACTATAAAATTCTGTCATGCTAGAAAATATTTTGTGCCGCAAGGTAGGAAAAGATGGGTTCCAAAACATGTTAAACGGAGAAATTGACTCCTAAGGACCCAAAATACGTAAGGGTACCAAATACTTGATGTTTGATCTTTCGGGAATAGCAACAAGAGTCCCTTTGGTATCTAGACAGCGGATGCTCAAGGCACATGACGAGTGACATTTCAAAATTCCGGAAGTTGAAATTGAAGAATGGAGGTCATGTGACTTATGGAGACAACAACAGAGGAAGAATTCTAGGTTACGGAGATATTGGTGATGGTGAATCGGTAATCATTCACAATGTTCTTCCGGTTGAAGGTCTCAAGCACAATCGATAAGCATAAGTCGGTTATGTGATCTTGGTCACAAAGTCATTTTCAAACCGAGAAAAGTGCCTTATCTGTGAGCCGAATCGATACGGTAATGTTGGTAGGTAAGAGGTTAAACAATATATACATGTTAGATATCAAACAGATCTATATCATCTCAAAGTTGTCTTCTTACTAAAGAAGAAGAATCTTGGTTGTGGCATAGAAGACTTGCTCATATACATCTTAAACATCTTGACAAACTGATTTCAAAAGAATTAGTTTACGGGCTGCCTAAGCTTCGGATCTTGAAAGCCAAAATTTGTGAAGCTTGTTTGAAAGGCAAACAAACTAGAAAATCTTTTTCAAACAAAAATATTGTTTCAACTTCTAAACCTTTGGAACTGCTTCACATGGATTTGGTTGGTCCTTCAAGGAATAAAAGCCTAGGTGGTAATCTTTATATCATGGTAATTGTTGATGACTTTTCCAGATTTACCTGGACTATCTTTCTTAAAGCCAAATCTGATTCTTACAAATCTTTCAAAAAGCTTGCCAAGGTTTTACATAATGAAAAAGTGTATTTTATTACATCAATTCAAAGTGACAATGGTGGAGAATGTGTAAATGAAAAGTTTGAATCATTTTGTGAAAAGTTTGGCATAAAACACAATTTTTCTGCTCCAAGAACTCCTCAACGAGAATGGTGTTGTGGAAAGAAAGAACAGATCTATTGTAGAACTTGCTAGAACAATGTTGTGTGAAAATTCTTTACCTAAATACTTTTGGGCGAGATGCGAGTAAACACTTGCTTGTCATGTTTTGAATAGAGTCTTGATTAGACCCATGCTTAAGAAAACCCCATATGAAGCTGTACAAAGGAAGAAAACCCAACTTAAACTATTTCGAGTTTTTGGATGTACATGTTTCGTTTTAAACAATGGGAAAGAAAATATTGGCAAGTTTGATGAAAAATCGATAAAGGAATTTTTCTTGGTTACTCAACTCACGGTCATGCATATAGAGTTTACAATTTAAGACTTAAATCTGTTGAAGAATCGGTACATGTTGTGTTTAATGAATCTCCTCGAGTAGTGCGAGAATAGAACAACGAGTACTGCAGATGAAGAAGATTTAAGCTGATAATTCTTATCGGTTGAAACATGCCGAGTAACACGGATCAGCGTCTTGTTGAAGAAGATGATCCATCAGTGGACCCTGCAAAAGCTAATTCTCCAACAATTGCTGAAGAACAGGAAGAAGATGTTCGGAAGAGCTTCCTAAAGAGTGGATTGTCCCAAGAAATCTCTCTCTAGACAATGTCATCGGGCAAATTAATAAGGGAGTATCTACTAGACATTCTCTTAATCAATTACGTAATCATATGGCATTCATTTCACAAATAGAGCCTAAGACAGTTAAAGAAGCATTAAATGATGAATATCTGGGTTAGTGCCATGCATGATGAGCTTAATCAATTTGAAAGAAATAAAGTGTGGGAATTAGTTCCTAAAATCAAAGATATCAATGTAATTGGTACTAAGTGGGTATTCAAAAACAAGCTAGATGAACACGGCATTATTACTAGAAATAAAGCTAGGTTGGTAGCCAAAGGGTATAACCAACAAGAGGGTATCGATTTTGATGAAACCTTTGCACCTGTAGCTAGACTTGAAGCTGTTAGATTATTATTAGCTTATGCCTGTTTAAGTGGTTTCGGATTACTACGAGATGGATGTAAAGAGTGCCTTTCTGAATGGACTCATCAATGAAGAAGTATATGTTTCTCAACCTCCTGGGTTTGAAGATCACAAGCATCCGACCATGTCTACAAATTGAAAAAGGCTCTTTATGGTTTAAAGCAAGCACCTAGACAATGGTATGAGAGGTTAAGTAACTTCCTAATTGATCAAGGGTACAAGCGAGGTAAGGTTGATAAAACTCTATTCATTAAGAAATGCTAGGACCGACATTATTACAGTGCGGGTGTATGTGGATGATATCATTTTCGGTTCCACTAATAATGTCATGTGTAATAAGTTTGTAAAAGAAATGCAAAGTGAATTTGAAATGTCCATGATGGGAGAATTGAATTTCTTCCTTGGTCTCCAGGTTAAACAATTAAGAAATGGCATTTTTCTTAGTCAATCTAAATATTGCAATGAATTGTTAAAGAAATTTGATATGCAAAACTGCAAGTGTGTGTCTTTGTGCAAGATTTCAGGCAAATCCAAAGGAATCTCATCTTACTGCTGCCAAAAGGATTCTGAAATACCTCAAGGGAACAGTTAATGTTGGACTATGGTATCCTGAGGGTGCATCCCTTAAACTTGTTGGATTTTCCGATTCGACTTTGCGGGATGTAGATTGGACGAGAAAAAGTACCTCGGTACTTGTCATTTGCTTGGGAGCGAGTCTTATATCGTGGCACGACAAAAAGCAAGCGTGTGTTGCTCTGTCAACTGCGAAGCTGAATACATTGCAGTTAGGAGCTCGTTGTGCTCAAAGCATTTACCTCAAGCAACAACTAACAGATTATGGAGTGACTCTAAACAAGGTACCTCTGGTTTGTGACAATACTAGTGCAATAAACTTAACTAAGAATCCTATTCAACACTCTAGAACTAAGCATATTGAAATTAGACATCACTTTATTAGAGAACACGTATCTAGGGGTGATTGTGAGATATTATTCGTTGAATCTGAAAAATAGTTAGCTGATTTATTCACTAAACCACTTCCTAGAGACGAGACTTAATATGCTTAGGACTGAATTAGGAATTCTAGATATATCTAGTATTGCATAACTAATTCGTTACGGTGATTGTATGTTTTTTTAACAAGTTGATAACAAGTTCAATCGATTAATAATTGCATGAATAACTGGATATTATTTGTTTCAATCGATTGAAATTGCTAAATAATCTGTTGATTTCCTGATTCTTACTCTTTGGTATTGATATGTTATTAGTTCAATCAATTAGATAAACTTTTAATCGATTTATTTCATTAATCTTGTAGCTCTGCACACCTTCTTTTATAAATCAATCGATTAAATCTTCGATTCAATCGATTGAATTCACTAATGGTACTCTGAATAATTTTCTTTTACAAAATAATCGATTTAATTCTTGATTCAATCAGTGTATTTCACTTATAAGTATCTACGATTACAAAATCAGTTGGTTTCACGAAATATCAATTGATTATTTTTCTTCTAGGGCTAATTGTATGTACTTTGTCTCTAACAGATTTCGCGAGTAAAGCTGAAAGCATTTACAACAAGATAAACTTCAACTACTCTCTTAAATATCAAAGATATCCAATAAAAGCTAATTGATACTGATTGGATATCTACGAGAAGGTAATTAAAGTGTACAGTAGCAATTCTCTCTCCTCTTTATCATCACTGCACGTGAAACAATAAATCGAGTAAAGACAAAATTTTTTTAAGGCGATAAAGATTGTGTATTCTCATTCCTATAGTATTATTTTCTTCTTTGAGCTTCTCTTTTCTCGGTTCTTCTACGTTACGTTCATTCCAAAAATCAAATATGTTCAAGCGCACAAAGTCCGGTAGGAAGAAGTCCAGCGAGGCGAGTCCTCTACGGCAAGGCAAGAACGGAATGTTGGAGGAAGGATTGAAACTTGGTTCAATGGGGACCAAGAGAAAATGGATTTGTTTATCCATGAATTAAGCGGGAAGCAAGTCAACATTCCAAAAATGTTAAAGTTCTCTTGGTTTGATGCCGAAGGATTCGGAGGCATTCGGAAGTTACTGCAACATCAAAAACTTCGGACGTTTACGGAGTTGAATGGTAGAATTTACCCGACTTAATTAAAGTTTTCTTCACAAAATTATCCTTTGAAGGTTCCACTTTGACAACCCAAGTTAAAGGAGTAGACATTGAGATAACACCTAATGTCCGGAAGGAAGTTGCTTGGAATAAAATATGTAGGTGTGAAAGTCACCAAAGGATGTACTTCGGATGTTGAAGAATTTAATAAAGTTCAATATTTCCGCTCTTGCTTGAAGAATAGGCATGATTACGTAAGTTCATTCAACACCGGGAAGTTGAAGCTGGAAGAAAGGATTCTCGCTTTCATCGTTTCTTGGCGGCTTACACCCAGGGGGAGCAATCATGCGGTGCTAAATGAAGGAGATTTAGTTCGATGTACTACATTCATCACGAGAATACGTGTGAAGCTGGGTCTTTGTCATCAAGGATCACATGATCAAAGCCAAGAGACTTAGTGACTTCGGGTATCCCTATGCTATTCGATTTCTAAATTTTTAACACATTTTGGTGTTGATGTTGAAGGAGAACTCGTTGAAACCGTCCGACCAACAAATGAAATAAACAATTCCGTTCTTCACAAAATGGGATTTATTAAAGTTGATGGTGAATGGATTTCCAAAGAAGAAGGCTGGAAGAAGTGAAGAAAGTGAGGAAGAAGAGCAAGAGGAAGGAATCAACAACGATAATATTCCTGGAACTTCGCAGACACGTTCGTCCGATCCAATGGAAGAAGTGAACCCAATGAAGATGATTCCATACAATCCACCGCTCGACCGTGGCACTCCTCTGTCTCGGTTCGAAAGAACAATGTTACATCAAATGAGCGAGCTGCAAGCCCGACCAAAGGAGGCATATGGAGATGGCTACCGCTCCGAGGGCTCGGCGAGCATTATTTGGATGAAAATTTCATTGCAAGGTTCCAGGCATATTGATAATCAACTAGAAGATATTTACAACAAGATTGTGGAACTGCAATTCAATCAAGGCCCGGGGACGAATGAAGATTTTCTATGTTTACGTTATTCGTTTTCTTTTCTTAGTTTTTAATGTTCTGTTTTATATTCGGGGTATCCACGTGGCCCCATTGATTTGTAACTACAACAATCTATTTGATGCGATCAAATAGGGGAGAAGTATTTTGCTTAAAGCTGTCACTACACACACACCACCAAAAATATGTCTACAGTCCGTTATTCTTGTTTTGCGAGGTGCGGTGGTTATTTGTCTCCATCAAATAGGGGAGATTGAAGCACTTGGTGGATTTGATGAAGACATAGATATAACTTAGGTTGTGGGTGTGTAGATGATTGGGTTTTTAAGCTTAAGCACTTAATCTCTTGATAGGCCATTATATTTTGTGATAAGCACCTTAAAATGTTGCATCTCATTGAAAATCATTTTTACGCATGAAAGACTTACGTTTAAATATTAAAAGAATAAACTAAAGTTTTTTTAATGCTGTTGAAAAGGATTTTCAATCTGTTAAAATCTCTTATCATAATAAATGGTCATACATAATCGAAAATTAAATTGATTGATTCACGGAATCAACAAGTTAAAATAACTCAATAAATTTTCAATATCAAGTTTCGCATTTTCAATCTGTTGAAATGATTTTAAATCATGTTGAAACAGAAAGACCTGTTTCGGTCTAAGAGTTTTTAGAAAATCAATCTGTTGAAATATTTTTCAATCTGTTGAAACAGAGAGACTATTTTTTTAACTAAGTGTTTGCAGGAATTTAATCTGTTGAAATGATTTTCAATCGATTGAAACAGAGTCTTGTCATTTTTCATTAAGTTGTTTTAATCCATTAAAACTCGAATCAATCGATTAAATGGAACTTTAAATGAAATCAATCGATTGAATCGATGTCTTAATCGATTAAATGGAACTTTAAATGAAATCAATCGATTGAATCGATCTTTTAATCGATTGAAATAATACTCCGATCGATCATAGTTTTGTTCTAATCGATCATAACTCGATCTAATCGATCATAGTTTTATTCGATCGATCATAACTCGATCTAATCGATCATACTTCGTTTTAATCGATCAAAGTCTCTTCTAAACTTGTTTTCTTGCTAACCAACTTATCTTTTGACTCTCTAAAACAGTTTTTAACGAGATGAAACATTCGATTTTACGATTTACTCTATATATACAGATTTGATCTATCTTTTGAATATACAATACAACACACTACTTGAGAAAACTTGTGAAATCAATCTGTGAAACTTTCATACGTAACTTTCTCTGCATTCAAGAATCTTTTTCATATCATAAGGTGCTTGTTATCAGAATTGTGGTCATTCAAAGAGAGAAAGTGCTTGATAGAATTGGTTCCGGACAATTAGAAACTTCAAGTCCAGGTTTTTTCTTTTCATATTCTTTTGTAAAGTTTGATTGTGCAGGTTGGATTGTAATCTGCACTTGGTACGATGAGCTGGATTTGGTTCTTGGGTGGTTTTCAAGATTCTGTCTTGTGGGTTTTGCAAGATAGTTCTTGGGGTAGATTGGTGAGTATCTACTGGTTGTAATTTTCACTTGGTATTAGTGGAACTTGACTGGTTTGTCAAGAACTGGATGTAGCTCTGGATTAGAGTGAACCAGTATAAACTTGTGTGTTAATATTCTTCTTTCATCTCTTTTAATTTCTGTCTTTAATTGTGCTGTGTTTAAATCAAATTACCTTTGCAAAGATTGAATAAAGATAACTCATTCTTCCAAAAGAAAGTAAGATTTGCGAAAAAGTTTTAAAGTTCAATTCACCCCCCCTCTTGAACTCAACCATTAATTCTTTCAGTTTGAAACCCGACTTGATAAAATATTAAACAGGAATCATTCATACGAGTTGAATTTCTCAAATACTTTTGCATATCCCAGAAAAACTAATGATTTTTTCTCAGTCCATCCCCATTACAAGCCTCAAAAGACCTTTTGATTCAAGTCTTTCTTAACAAATGTTGATTGCTTAAAGATGACTATCAATATTGGATTATTTAAATGAAGTGATTGAATGAGATAGACACTTACCTGCGAGATGTGAGAGATCATGCTTCTCTGAGGATAGTTGATGATTAATTTTCCTTTATTAATTTATGTAACTTGAGTACTTATGTATTCTATTTTCATTTGGAGTTGTGAGCATCACATCTTAAATTTTTTTTATGCTATGGTTCTGGAAGAGAAAGTGATAATAGGTGATGGTTTTGTTTTGGAAAAATTACTTTGCTTGGGATAAGCAAGATTCTAGGTTGGGGGAGTTGTTAAGTGGTAAAAAGTTGATATAATTATGCCTTGAATTGTTATGAAACCACTTAACTTATGTTAATTCTAATCTATTTTTCTCCCAATATAGGATGAATTCAAGAATACCTTGATACAAGAGTAAGGAGCATAATTGTCAGCATAATTGGAGTAAAACTGGAAGAAGGAAGAAGATTTTCAGCATGGAAGTCGCTCGAGCAAGATGGACTCTCGCTTGAGCGAATATTAGTTATTCTTCTCTAGAAGTTAGTCGCTCAAGCGCAAGAAAATTCGCTTGAGCGAATGTTAGTTATTCTTTTCTGGAATTCACTCGCTCAAGCGAGCGATTTGTTGCTTGAGCGAAAGACGCGAGACCCAATTTTTTTCTATAAAAAGATAAGACGTGTTTTGAGAAAAGCAAGCGGTTTTAGGGAGAAGAGACACGAATACTACTAGGGTTTTGTCCAATCTTCATCAATTCTTCACTTCTTCCTCCTTTGGAGCATTGTAATGGCCAACATGAGTGGCTAACTTCATTCTCTTGGGATTTGGTGCACTTCCTTTGAACTCTTTTGTATCACGGTGATATTTTGAGATATTAATCTATGTTTGGATGTTGTTATTCTTATCCTTTGTGCTTTGGAATGAATTATTCTTGATGTTTGGGATATGATTGGAAAATATATCTTGAACCCTAGATCACGGTAAGAATATTTGTTATGTTAATTGCCAGGAATTGAATGAATGTATCAATTTCTTAACACCCTAAAACTAATGCTGGAAAATCTCTTAATTGTGTGATGAATCAACATTTATTAGGTTTTCTTATGAATTTCATGTGTGAGGAATCAACATGGATGATTTGATTAGGTGGCATCAACATTGTTAGGTTAATTGACGTTCTTAATTGACATAGCCATTACAAAAGAGGGATAAGGAAGGAAGTCAATCCTAAATGACTTTAATTGATATTTTCTCAACAATTTACAGTTCTTTGTCATTTAATTTCAATTCAACTCTCTATGCAAAACCCAATTTGTTTTAATCCACTTAGTAAGCATATAATTAGGAATTTCCATTGAAACTGTTCCTCGTGGGATCGACTTTTATTTAATCGAAATATTATACTGTGATTGATAATTTTGGTACGCTTGTCAATAATTCAACAATTACTAGGGGGAGCAATCATACTCAATTAACCTCTGAAGACATGTATATAATACATGCTCTTAAATCAAGATTTCAAAATTGATTGACCTGCTGTTGTTAATGATAATATGAGTAATTCATATAGGCTGCTTTTATATCCATTACCTTATTCTGTTTTCTATCAAGAGTTTTTTACTATGTTGGTGTAAATGTGGAGGGAGAATCGTTTACCATCATGAGTCATGCAAATGCAATAGAAAAATTAGTTCTTCACCACATGGGGATGGTAAAGAGAGATGATGGTTGGTTCTTCAAAGATGAGGAAGAATTTGTTGATGAAGGAATAGAACTCATAAATGAAGACATTCATGCCTCCTCTACTATAAGTAATTTTACTTCTTTTGAACAGATTATGTTAAAAAAATAGATAACATACATCTTTGGAAAACGAAGAAACATGGGTATTATTGCTCTAGCTTTGACAAATTGGATGATAAAGTATCTTCTATTATGTCCACACTACAACAAGAACAAGGTGACATTGAAATGGAAGATGAAGAAAGTGATGATGATGATACCAGAACAGTTGAGCTATCTTCAAATGGTGATGAATGATTAATTTACTTTCTTTAATCATATGTTAAATTTGCTTGAACAATTTCTTTGTTGGATTGTAATATTTGACATATTGATTTGTTGGTTTGAAACTATGATACTTGATATAATTTTTTTATCTGACATCATATTTGAATTTGGCTATACTATTACTCTTCTACTCTATGTTTAACCTTTTTTTTTTCATTAAGTCCAAAGGGGGAGAAGAGTTTATTGCAGGGCTGTTAAAAAATTTTGTATGTTATGTTGGTTGGTCATCATAAAAAAAAGGGGAGATTGTTAATGAAGAAAGAAAAATGGTTGAAGAATCAGTTTTTGATGATGTCCTTATAAGATAGCTAGGTAGTTGTGTGAGTAGTTGTTTTTGTAAATCCAAATGATCTAATCTGAAAGTGATCCTAGCAAAGATCTCATTGATTTGATGAAGTCAAAGATAAAATCAAGGGTCAACTCTGCAGCAGTCAAACAAGTCACTCAGACATTTGAGCTGAAGATTTAGAGTGTCTAATGAAAGCTTAGGTAAAACCACTTTACCTTTTCCATCGCATAAAGCTTCTTCACTCATTTTGCAAAATGCCTCAAAAATAGTTTTAAACAAATAAAAAACAAAAGCATTTTGTCAAAGAACTTTCCTAACAAATTTATTAAGCGATATAGCTTTGAAAGAAACAATTAAAAACACTTAGAATGTTTTAAGAAGTGTTTTTACAGTATTTTAATCGATACAAACTTCTTTTAATCGATTAAAACCCTTTATGACCGATTGGAATTCGAATATAACAGTCGAATGAAATATAATCAATCAGATTTTAAATATGAGCGATCAGATTGCTTTTAATCGATTAAAACACGTTTTAATCGATTAAAACCACTTTGGAAGTCAGGATGATCGATCAGAATGAAATTATGACCGATCGAGTTGGTTATGATCGATCGAATTGAATTATGACCGATCAGACTTATTTCAATCGATTAAAACATATTTCAATCGATTAAAATAACTTAGAAAATCTTTTTACGAATTTCAATCGATTAAACGAACTTTCAATCGATTAAAATGACTTGAAAATATATGTGCAGATTTTCAATCAATTAAAACGACTTTATATCGACTAAAATAACTTGGAAAGTTTTATAAGAAGGTTTTTAAACAAATCAATCGATTAATACGCGATTCAATCGATTGTTTTATACTTAGAAAAAGTTTGTAAAATGTTTTAAGCGATATAAACGTGGTCGTATCGACTAAAACGATTCCGTTAAAGAAGCAAGAACGCATTAATGGGTTGAAAGGACTTTTAACAGATTATAACGGCTATTTCAACAGATTAAAACGAACTTTCAACAGATTAATTAATGCGACTTTTTCGAAAACTCTTTAAAAGCAGTTTTGATTGAATTTTTTAAACAATAGATTGAATATCGGTTTTACGAAACAAAGCAATCAATCAAGCAACTAGAGCACTTTTTCCAAGAAAGAATTACAACTATTTTGTGAAGTTATTTTTGAAATCTTTCTTGAGGCATATTGCATCCTTGAAGAAGAAACTTACCGTGGATTAGCGTAATCCGGTTTGAGCTTTCTTGTTTCTTCTTTGTAAATTCATTTTCATTACTTTGTATTGTGTTTGTGCCTGGAATTTGGGCACAAGTTTTCTCTACGATTGGAAGTTGGTTGTGGAGGTTATCAAGAACTGGAATTTGGTTCTTGGTAAGAGGTTGAGCACGTGAGGCTGGAATTTGGTTCTTGTGTGTGGTGCCCGGAATTTGGGTACTTGGTTTCTCTGCAGCTGGAATTTGGTTGCAGAGGTCTCCAAGAACTGGAATTTGGTTCTTGGTGGAAAGGTTAAAGTCGGAAGCTGGAAATTGGTTACGGTGTTAGAATAGGTGTAAGAGTGTGAGTCTGTAAAACATCTATTCTAGTGGAACCCAGTTGGAATTTGGCTGGAGACTGGACGTAGCCCTAGTATTGGGTGAACCGAGTATAAAATTACCGGTGAAATCTTTCCTAACCTTTCTCTCTTTAATTTCGATTCTTTGCGCTTATATTGTTTAATTGCTTTGTGATTCGTGAATTGATTAGTAAACTTAATTTTCGGATTAGATAATCGTGTATTGCGAAAAACTTTCAAAAATCAATTCACCCCCCTCTTGATTTAAAACTACTTTTCTAACAATTGGTATCGGAGCGAGGTGCTTGAAAGTTAATCAAGTTACTTCGATCCATGGCATTTTCCGAGGAGCGTGCATTGATAGACCTCCACTGTTGAGTGAAACAGATTACCTATATTGGAAAATAAGGATGAAAATCTTCGTTGAATTTGTTAGTATAAATGCTTGGAATGTTATTGAACAGGAAATTGATATTGCTAACGAGAATCCAAGATGATTGTATTGCCAAGAATATCATCTTATCCGCCCTTAACGGAGATGATCTTTTCGAGATTGCACACTGCATAACTCGCTGCACAAATGTGGAAGATCCTTGAAAAGACCTATGAAGAAGCACCGAAATATGCTTGATGGTCAACTCGGAATCACCAAATACCGAGTGTAAGTTCTGAATCTATAAACTATAGCTCATTACAAGATGCTTTCTTTGAAATACATGAAGTAGCAAAGAAATTAGAAGCTGAAAACGAGAAAATTGAAAAGCATGAATAGGTTACTAGAAAACAAGATCATTATTCTTGAAAAGAAAATAATTGATGAAGAAAAGTTAGAATTAGAAAATAATACTGATTGCATGTGTAATGTTGAAGATTGCAAAAGCTGTCCTAAGTTACGGAAACAAGTATCATACCTAGTAAAAACTTCATCTAAATTAGCACAAGGAAAGAATAATCTTGATAGGATACTTAATTCACAAAAATTAGTTATTGAACGTGGTGGCATAGGTTATACACCATCTATTGGAAAGAAAACAAGAGCATTCAAAAATTACTTTGCATATAGTAAAACAGTTTCATCTCCATTTATTAAATGTTTTTCTTGTATGAAAAAGGGTCACTACGTTAAATACTGCGAGAATTAAGAAATATGCAGTACCCAAAGGTAGAATGAAATGGGTTCCAAAGATTAATTCCTTTCAAATAACTCTGATCAGGACCCGAGTAATTATAAAGGGTACCGAACAATTCTTAATTTGTTTTGCGAGAACAAGTCCGGGAATCCCTTGAAGATCGAAGTCTGCAAAATCAGGTTCGAGTATTTAAACTAATTGTTTTAATTGATATATAACAATATTAATCGATTAAAATAACTTACGGAACATATGTCCGTACCATTTTAATCGATTAAAATGTCGAAATAATCGATTGAAGCTGATCTCAGGATTTTGGTTTAATTGTTTTAATCGATTATAATATTTGTATATCAACTAAAAACACTTAGGTATCAAAATTAATCGATTCATTCACGTTTTAATCGATTTAAATTACAGTGTCATGTTATTGATTTCATTTTGTACTAAACTAATCGATTCTTTTATAAACCAATCGATTAATTCATTGTAACTTGTTTTCAAACCTGATAGGAAAAATGAAATTAATAGATAATTAGTTGATTAATCGATTAATTAGGTTCGAAAACAAGTTTTATAACATCTAATTAAAGGTCGATAGGCCAATTCGAATCAAAAACCCAGTTTCTTTGATAAACAAAATCTGCATAATACTTTCACCCACTGTCCTGTAAATTGTGCCTCTGTAGCGATCAGATAATCATAAATGAGTCTCGAACATATCCGATTCAAGTTATCTGTTTTACCCAATTTTCTTTAAATAGCACATGCTTGAACAAATCCTTGAATTAGAAACTAAGACTAGTGGAATAAATGTGGGAAAGTTATTTGATTGAAATACTGCAAACTTTACATGTGGGAAAGTTATCCATAGATGAAAAAGTTATTTTAACATAGTCATGATTCAAGTCTGTAAATGTCCTTACATGGAATGTTGCGTGGTAATACATTGAAAATCAAAGGAATTATCAAAGAATAGACTGTAACTTTTCTTATAGACACTAGTTACAAACAGGACAAGTCTGTTAGGATCGAAAACATAGTTTATCAAAGATTTTTTCGGTGTTAGTTGCTTCGGTAATAAGTTGTTGATTACTAGGAAGTTCAATGAACAAATGTTTACATTAGATTTCTTGATATTACCTAACAATATATGTGAAATAATTTTGGGCATGCATTGGTTCAAAACTCTTGGTGATATTCATTGGAACTGTGCAACTTTAAGAATTAGCTTTAATCATCAATGTCACGAGGTGACACTCGTAAGGAAACCAATCTGGGACAGACAATTCAAGAATTGAATAACGTGGCACGGGGAATGTGTGTACAGGGATCAATTTTATACTATTGATATTGTTCCCTCAGCTGAAGGCAAATTTAGTGAAAGCTGCGGATTACTTGTCATCACTAGTTCTGCTGTGTATGCATTACTAATCATTGCCCACTCTACCAGAATAAGTTTTTTGTTAATCACTTGTGCATATAATACCACTGGAAACAACAAAGTTAAAAATGATTCATTCCTCAAAAGATAATGATGACTGGTTCACTGAAAGTGAGAATAACACCCATCATACTACATTAATAAGAATGCAGTTATTTGCTTGGATAATGATAACTGCAGGGTTCAAAATGGGTTGGCTATTATGGAAGGAAATTCCGATCTCGGTACATCATTAACCTGTGATTCATGCAATTTATGGTATCGTGCATTACGTGTGGGATCTGATAGTGAATGTACGTCCGTCAGTACATGGTTCTCGCCTCGATGTGTAGTAGAAATTCCATTACGGTGTCAACCATGGACTGTAATGCAGTCAATAGTAACGATGAAGCTGCTAAAAGATTTCTTTTCAAGAAAAGTTTACGTAGTGCATTGTCGATACGGGAGAGACAGCAGTTGTTGACTCAAATAGTTGATAGAGCAAAATTGGTTCCAGCAAAAAGGAAAGCCTATTATCTTTTGATATTGGTGGGGATAAAATGAATGATCACCAAACTGGAAGATTTGCAGTTCAATCAGGGAAATTGGGATGACTAGTTCCCCTCATCATCTTTATCTTCTGCTTATTTCTATCTTTATATTTTTTGCATGGACTGTAATATTAACTGGTGTTATACCAGGGACTCTTGATCTAGCTTTGGTTAAATATGATTTAGGATCTAAATCTAGATTGAACTGGCTTAGATAGAAGTAGATGATAGATCCCTGAATCTCTTTTAAAACTGGGCATTGATCGATTAAAACCTTTTAAAACTGTCTTATAACAGTAAAATTAGCCAAATTTAAAATTAAATCTGATAGTGGTAGATTATCAGTGAAAAATAGTTGATATTGATCTAGACAATCAGTTCACTACATATCCAATAGATTAGATACGAGATATTCACATCAGATATATCATGATTTTCAAAATCTGGTTGTTTTAGTTAATAAAAACACTTTTTAATCGATTTTTATTCTGGAAAAGGAAAATTAAAGGCTTTAGTTAATGGTTGTTCCTGTAACATGCTACTAAAGCATGATTCCCTTATCTTTACACGTGTTAATTGTATTCATTACAAACGTGTTAATGGAGATAAGTTTGAATCAACTTTAATTGATTCTTTTCATGAGTGAAATATTGATTCACTTTGTATTTTCAAAAACTTGAGCATATTTTTCGAAACCTTACATTTTATTCTTTTCTCTTCTATTCCCTATTTTTGATGAAGTCAAAAGGGGGAGAAATAGTTGCATCACTTTAAGATAAATTTTAGTGCAACAGTTTAGGGGGAGAAAATAAGTTTTAGGGGGAGAAATAAAACTTTATTACATTCTTATATTTCTCACTTAACGACATTATCAAGTGACTTATTTTGCGAGAGATTGTTTTTTCAAAATGGTGTTTGTCTTCATCAAATAGGGGAGACTGAAAGTGATCCTAGCAAAGATCTCATTGATTTGATGAAGTCAAAGATAAAGTCAAGGGTCAACTCTGCAGCGAGTCAAACAAGTCACTCGGACATTTGAGCTGAAGATTTAGAGTGTCTAACGTAAAGCTTAGGTAAAACCACTTTACCTTTTCCACTGCATAAAGCTTCTTCACTCATTTTGCAAAATGCCTCAAAAATAGTTTTAAACAAATAAAAAACAAAAGCATTTTGTCAAAGAACTTTCCTAACAAATTTATTAACTGATATAGCTTTGAAAGAAACAATTAAAAACACTTAGAATGTTTTAAGAAGTGTTTTTACAGTATTTTAATCGATACAAACTTCTTTTAATCGATTAAAACCCTTTATGACCAATTGGAATTCGAATATAACAAGTCAGAATGAAATATAATCAATCAGATTTTAAATATGAGCGATCAGATTGCTTTTAATCGATTAAAACACGTTTTAATCGATTAAAACCACTTTGGAAATCAGGATGATCGATCAGAATGAAATTATGACCGATCAGAGTTGGTTATGATCGATCAGAATTGAATTATGACCGATCATACTTATTTCAATCGATTAAAATAACTTAGAAAATCTTTTTACAGAATTTCAATCGATTAAAACGAACTTTCAATCGATTAAAATGACTTGAAAATATATGTGCAGATTTTCAATCAATTAAAACGACTTTATATCAGCTAAAATAACTTGGAAAGTTTTATAAGAAGGTTTTTAAACAAATCAATCGATTAATACGCGATTCAATCGATTGTTTTATACTTAGAAAAAGTTTGTAAAATGTTTTAACTGATATAAACGTGGTCGTATCAGCTAAAACGATTCTGTTAAAGAAGCAAGAACGCATTAATGGGTTGAAAGGACTTTTAACAGATTATAACGGTTATTTCAACAGATTAAAACGAACTTTCAACAGATTAATTAATGCAGCTTTTTCGAAAACTCTTTAAAAACAGTTTTGATTGAATTTTTTAAACAATAGATTGAATATCAGCTTTTACGAAACAAAGCAATCAATCAAGCAACTAGAGCACTTTTTCCAAGAAAGAATTACAACTATTTTGTGAAGTTATTTTTGAAATCTTTCTTGAGGCATATTGCATCCTTGAAGAAGAAACTTACTGTGGATTAGCGTAATCCGGTTTGAGCTTTCTTGTTTCTTCTTTGTAAATTCATTTTCATTACTTTGTATTGTGTTTGTGCCTGGAATTTGGGCACAAGTTTTCTCTGCAGCTGGAAGTTGGTTGTGGAGGTTATCAAGAACTGGAATTTGGTTCTTGGTAAGAGGTTGAGCACAGGAGCTGGAATTTGGTTCTTGTGTGTGGTGCCTGGAATTTGGGTACTGGTTTCTCTGCGGCTGGAATTTGGTTGCAGAGGTCTCCAAGAACTGGAATTTGGTTCTTGGTGGAAAGGTTAAAGTCAGGAACTGGAAATTGGTTCTGGTGTTAGAATAGGTGTAAGAGTGTGAGTCTATAAAACATCTATTCTAGTGGAACCCAGCTGGAATTTGGCTGGAGACTGGACGTAGCCCTGGTATTGGGTGAACCAGTATAAAATTACCGGTGAAATCTTTCCTAACCTTTCTCTCTTTAATTTCAGTTGCTGCGCTTATATTGTTTAATTGCTTTGTGATTCGTGAATTGATTAGTAAACTTAATTTTCGGATTAGATAATCTGTGTATTGCGAAAAACTTTCAAAAATCAATTCACCCCCCCTCTTGATTTAAAACTACTTTTCTAACATAATCTTTGTTAAAATAAAAAAGGTAAAAAGTTAAAACTAAATCTATATTAATCGATTAGATAAGTACTTAATCGATTATAAGACTTAAATTCATGTTTCATATTATGCGCTAATAATCGATTATGTAACTAAATCTCTATTTTAACATAATGCACTAATAATCAATTAGATGTTCTGCTAATCGATTATCTGAATCAATTGTAACATATTTAAACCTCTATAAAAGGGTGTAAACTTTCTTCAATTAAACACATCTTTTAGGAACAATTAAAGCATTAAGAAGAACGTCTTTGTGGGCATCATGAAAATATTTGTGATTTTGTAAAACGTTTTGAAGAAAATCAAACTCAAAGAAGAAATTATTTGGCTATAGGATGCAGTGTTCCAAAATTCTAAGGTGAAATCGTTCTTGCTTTTCTTTTTTGTGAATCTTTATTATATTTTGATGTATGTGAGGTGAACTACATCAAATTAGCTTGAAAATTGTGTGGATAAGCATTTTTAAGTTTTGTGATTTGTTTTTAGATCTTGATTAAAGAGTGTTGTAGTCAAGATTTGCAGGTTATGTTGTAATCTGGTTATTAAACAAGTTTTAATGAAAAATCCAAGTTAAGGTTACTTGATTAAACTAGATGTAAATTCAAAAGAATCGAACCAGTATAAACTTTTGTGTTCTTTTTTTTTTCTTTTTTTTTTATCTTGGTATCTTTGTGATTTTAACGCAATTCTTTTTTAAATTTGATTACCAAATTTTTTTTTAAATAATTGATTAGATTTGAAAATGATTTGAAAACTCAATCCACGTCTCCTCTTATATGTGTTTAAATATTAATGTTTTACTAATAGTGGAAATATCATTTAAAATTAAACCTCTATTATATGTTATGATTGATTCTCAAAAAGTTAATATTTTTTTTTATTTTAAGCATAAAAAATTATTATATCATAAGTAAGTAAACCTAAAAACATGTCACCAGCGAGTATAAGAGATATATTTCTTTCTAATTAATGACTTGTAATATATAAACCCTTAAAATAATGAGACACATGCAACAATGTATCACAATTTAAATTTTATCCAAAATATCGTGACCATCCAATTATGTAACAAAAAAATTATTTACTCTATTACACTAGTGCAAAAAGGGGCTTTTACGTCAGGTATTTAGGGTTTTTTACGTCGTATTTAAGATTGACGTTAAAACGGGAGACGTAAATTTACGTCGAACCCTTTAGCCCGACGTAAATTTACGTCAGTTATCAAGACCCGACGTAATTTTGCGTTGCATATACCACTAAACAGACGTAAAAACTTTCAGAAATTAAAAAAAAACAGCAAATTTACGTCGCATATTGGTATACGCGACATAAATTTATGTCACATATACCAATATGCGATGTAAATTTACGTCGCATATATTAAAACGCGACATAAATTTACGTCGCATATACCATATGCGACGTAAATTTACATCGCATGTACCAATATGCGACATAAATTTGCTTTTTTTTTTTTTAAATTGGGTTGATTCTGTTTTAGAACTAAAACCTGCAAATATATATTACAACCAGACAAGTCCGGAGGTTCAATTTTCTTTACCTAGTAAATTAAAAATATAATATTATATAATTCAAACTACATAATAAAACAATATAATACAAACATACAAACTAAAAAATCTATTACAAACTAAAAGTTAATACAAACTAAGCTACCTAAACTACATAATACACACAATATAATATGAACAAGAACTTAAAAAATTATGTACTAGAATTGTTGAACAAAATATTTTGCCCATTGTTCTCTAATTTGTGTAATATCATATTCTGGTAATGGAGATGGATCTTGAAATACCTGAAACATTAAATTGATTCTTGTAAACGTGCATCATGAATAAAGTAAATAAACCTAACTAATGTTAAAAGCAATTACCTCCATCCAAGAATCAATTATACCCGCACAAACTATGGCTCTCATCCAATACATAACATAGTAACCACATTCAAACGAGTTTGTTTGCTTATTACATCTGAAATGATGAAAAAAACATAATGTTATTTTCAAAATTTTAATATTATGGTATTCACTTATATAAATAAGTTTCTAACCTTAGGATAAATGAACTGCAAAGTCTTTGTTCTAGGTTTTCCACTTAGAACATTAGTTCCGAGACACGATTCTAAGTGAAAAAAGTCATATATTATTCAATATGTATTTACAATTTAAAAACATAATTAATGAATAAAAGATAAAGTTACCCTTGTAATAAGCTTTTTGAAGCACTTGTTGGATTTGATGAAGACATATAGAGTTTATAGAGTTTATTTTGTGGGTGTGTAGGTGAATAGGTTATAGGTTTAGAATTTAATCTCTTGATAGTTCAATAGATCTTGTGATAAGCGCCTTTAAAATGATGCATCTCATTGAACTTATTTTACTGCATGAAAAACCAACCTTTTAGCATTAAAAGAACAAACTGAGTTTTTTCAATCTGTTAAAAAGAAATTTCAATCTGTTAAAATCACTTAAAATAGGAATGTTCATATGCTGTCAAAATTTTAATTGATTGAATCGCAGAATCAACAGGTTAAAATGTTCTTAATGATTTTTCCATATTAATGGCTTCGCAAATTTTAATCTGTTGAAATCAAGTTCAATCTGTTGATACAGAAAGATCATTTTTCATTCTAAGGTATCACAGGATTTCAATCTGTTGAAATATATTTTAATCTGTTGAAACAGAGAGCTATCATTTTTTTCTAAACTGTTTCAGTCAATTGAAAACTCGAATTAATCGATTGAATGAAGTTTTAAATAAAATCAATCGATTAAAACGACATTTTAATCAATTGAAAAACATTCTGATCGATCACAATTCAATTCTGATCGATCATAACTGATTCTGATCTATCATATAGATATTCTTATCGATCATCTGCTACTCTAAATCAGTTTTAATCAATTCAATCAATCAGTTTCTCTCTTTCATTCTACAAATACAGTTTTGATTTCTCTTTTGAAACATACAATTTGGAAAACAATTGAAAGCAATCTTATAGTTCTCATATACGTGCCTTTCTCTGTGCATTCATACACTTTTCATATCATAAGGCGTTTAGATCAAGATTGTTGAAAGTTCATCAAGAGAGAAAGTTCTGAGTTGGGAAATTGCTTCTGGACTTCTATAGTGTTAAAGTTGCAGTCCAGGTTTATTCTTTTCATTTACTTGTATAAAGTGTGATTGTGTAGATTGGGTTTGAATCTGCACTGGTTACAGTAACTGGATTTGGTTACTGGGTGGTTATTCAAGAGTCTATCTTTTGGGTTTGTGAGATAGTTCTTAGGGTAGATTGGTGTATATCTACTAGTTGTAATTTTCACTTGGAATTAGTGGAACTTGGCAAATTTGTCAAGAACTGGATGTAGCTCTGGGAAAGAGTGAACCAGTATAAACTTTTGTGTTGAATTTCTGCTTTCATCTCTTTTATTTCTTGTCTATATTCTTGCTTTGATTAAAACTAAATCTACCTAATAGAAGAATTGAATAAAGATAATTCATTCTTCCAAGAGAAAGTGTGTTTTTAGAAAAAGTTTTCTAAAGTTCAATTCAACCCCCCTCTTGAACTCAACCATTAATTCTTACACTTTTCATTTCTTGACTCGGTTTCTGATGTAATGAACAAAACTACACCACAGTGTAATCCCGGGGTATGAGTACAATTAACTGCCAATGGGACCTACATTGTATGACATAAAAATTAGTTACAAAAATATAAATCAAAATACAAATTAAAATACTAACCCTTCAATGTATGGAGCCAAATATATATGTCTTTTTGAGTCACTCATCCATGTTTGCATATATTGTTGGATTCCAACCTTTGTATTTCCAGATTTTTGGATGGATTGAGGCTCAATAAATCCGTATACTTTGGATTTTTCTTGTTCCACACTCAATTTGTCAATGTACCTAAAACAATTAATTATAAGTTGAATATAATTATTATAATCTTAGAAACATAAATGAGAATGACTTACATTGCCCACAATTGTATGATGGAAATGTTTAACATGCAATTTCCCAAGCAATTTCTAAAGCATCGGGCAAGGAAATGTATAATGGAACACCGAAATTGTCAATTCCAAACACTCTAACATCCCATATTATCTGACACGGTCTCTTCCTCAACCGTGGTAATATGGTCAACAACATAGAGATGGGATCATCATCACATTCCGTCAAATCCTCATCAATAATAGGTTGTTTTTTATGCTTAGCACGACGCAAGTCCTCCTAAACAAATGATAACAATTAATTAAACATTTATATAATTATAATACTAGAAAAGAGAAAATAGACAATATATATATATATATATATATATATATATATATACATATATTACCTTGGTCTGTGCTGATAGTGGCATAACCAAACGTCTTGGCCAAGCCAAGAATGTCCCACTTGCCTGCCCCACTAATTGAATCTCTTCATTAGGAAAAGGCACTGGAGCATTAGCATCATGAACCTCATCAACTACTACTCGTGTCCAGTCTGCCTGTAGAGGGACACCATGGATGGTTAAACCACCCTCAAAAACTCGACTAATAGCCACTAGACGTGGGGGATCATCTTCAACATATAACTCACACTGGTGTGATGCATCAGTCTAAGTATATTCTCCTGAAGCATCAGCAGCAGTAGCAGCACAACTCCCTTTAGTGCTGACTCGAACAACATCATGTTCAATTGTTTGAGGTGTTCCTTGAGTCTGTTGCTGAGAGCGGGCGAGAGATTCAATTTTCTCATCAAACTCTTGCTGCAAGGACTGCCTTATTTGATTTAACTTTTCTTCAAATTGCATCTCCATTTTATGTAAGGCCTCCTGGCTGCAAGAGTCAGTAGTGGTCCTTCGTGATGTTGGACTAAAGTAATCACGAAGGCCCCAGGATCCACCAGCACCACGCACACGTCCTGAGTAATCAGGTTTTCCTATGGCTGTCGCAAATATATCTTGTCGACCATGAGGAATAAATGATCCTTGGGTGCTCTGCTCAACTAAATCATCCTACAACACATTAACAATAATTAAGTCATACACTAACTTTCACATTAGAATCAATTCAAATTGACATTATAACTTACGATTTTCCGAGCAATGATTCGTGCGGACTCGAAGTCATTTGTCCATCGGATTTTGTCCGGCTGCCTTCCACATCTCATAGCGAGGGGTGGAGATGCAAGGTCAGGTAGACTCAACTCCTGCCGACTCTTCTCCGGCTTTCATGAGCCGTTGCTCCAATAATGCATACCCTCTCGTGACAATACATGGGGTGCATCATTCAACCTCCGACGTTGTTGGGCGAGCACGTCTTTTATCCCGCCAAGAGGGGTCCATTCGGCTGGCACAAAACCGTAACCAATCCTCCTCACTAATTTGATACTTTAGACAGGGAGATTCATCTTGAAACTTTCCAAATACATACTCCCGTGTCAAGAAAGTCTTAAAGTCCCTCCATCTAATGGCAATGGAGGATAAAATCTTCTTCCTCATCACCTCGAGTGTTAGGAACATCAAAATTTTGTCGTGAAATGACCAATAAATGTTAAATTCAATTAATAATGATATATAAAGTATTCAACAAATATAGAAATACCTGAACATCCCGCCACATGAGGTTCTTCTCGGTTTCCTCTACATCATCCCAAGATGGAGTAGTAATCGGAACATGGTGTCGAGCTAGTAGTCCCAAATAGCTCTTAAACTTAGCAGCATTTGGGCCAGATGCCTTACCAGAACGTGGATCAACTTCAACTTGAGTTTTCTCTCTAGCTACCCTCCTTGCTGTCAACCCCTTTAACCGAGTGACAGATCTACCTTTACCTCCACTTCCGCTCCTGCCACTGCCACTACCACTACCAGTACCAGATGTGGAATCCGACATATCCTGAAAAACAAAACAATATGAAGTCAACATACTTTATAAGTTTGAATAAAAAGAACTAGAAAATGTGAAGATAAACACCTATTATGTTGGTATGTTTTCCCATATCCCTTCATCATGATCACTTCGAATTGCATGTATGTCATCAACTTCATTGTCAACTATGTCATCAAATGGTCTACTTGAAAATGAAGGTGTTTCATGTATATCTAGAGACTCATCTTCATGAATTCCGTGCATGCTTCTTCCTTCAAGGACAATTGACCATCTCTCATTACCCGTATTCCCTTCAACCCATTTACACTTGAAGACAGGCACCCTAAAAGTAACATAATCAATTTCCCATATCTCTTGTATGACCCCAAAATAACTCATAGAAGCTGTGATAGGATTTTTGTCTTTAGAACTAGAAAAATGCATAGATTCAGCTTGAATTGTGACCCCACTATTTTGTACTCTACCTTTATCATCTTCTATTTTTGAGTAGAAACAATAGTTATTAATGTCATACCCACCAAATGTAATGACATCACTATTAGGCCCACGAGCAAGTCTCAAAAGTGTTTCTGAAGCATTAATCTCAACATATACCCTTTTTTTAAACCAAGAAAGGAAACTTTTGTTATGTTCATTCAATACCCATTTTTCATTCATTCGTGGATGTGTTGCCTTTATTTCAGTTATGTGTTGTGATATGTAAGGGATTACTTCATCAGTGTTGTTCAATATGTATAAATGTGCTTGGTCAACTTCTTTCCGACTAACATTTTTAATCTTTAAATTTCGAGTACCCTTACCTTCACATCTTCCATCATGTCTCATCTTAGGAATACCTATTGGTTCTGATTTTGACATGTATCCTAAACAAAACTCAATGGCATCTTCTGCAATGTACCTTTCCACAATAGAAGCTTCGGCTCGTACTCGATTCTTCACATATCCTTTTAAGATCTTCATGTATCTCTCAACAGGATACATCCATCTAAGAAAAATTGGACCACATAACCGAATTTCCCTTACCAAATGGACTATCAAATGCACCATGATATCAAAAAATGAAGGGGGAAAATACATTTCTAACTCGGCACACTATTACAATTGCTTCATTTTCTAATTCATCTAACTTTTTTGGATCAATTACCTTTTTACAAATGGCGTTGAAAAACAAACATAACCGAGTAATAGCAATTCTAACAGAAGTTGGTAAGATGTTTCGAATAGCCACTGGTAAAAGTTGTTACATCAACACATGACAATCATGAGACTTTAAACCAACTAATTTCAACTCTTGCATAGACACAAGACTCTTAACATTTGAGGAGTATCCTTGTGGCACTTTGACCTCACGTAAACACTCACAAAAACTTCTCTTTTCTTTCTTTGATAGAGTATGACAAGCTGGAGGTAAGTAAGTGCGTTTTCCAACTGATTGTGGATGTAATTCAGAATGTATACCCATGTCTGCCAAATCTTGTCTTGCTTTTATTCCATCTTTTGTCTTTCCTTTTATGTTAAGAAATGTCCCAATTATACTATCACAAACATTTTTTTCAACATGCATCACATCTATATAGTGTCTAACTTCCAACTTACACCAATAAGGAAGATTGAAGAATATAGATTGTTTCTTCCAAATGTTTTTCTCATTGGATTTCTTTTGGGTCTTTCCAAACACAATATTAATATTTTTCACTTGCTCATATACTTGTTCACCATTGCATGGTACTGATGCAACCGCATTCTCCTGACATCCATTAAATGTTTTTTTCATTTTACGATATGGATGATTAGCAACTAGAAACTTTCTATGCCTATTGTACGTAGTTTTTTGTCCATGTTTCAATTGGATATAACTTGTGTCTTCTTGACATAAAGGACATGCTAAATGACCTTTCACACTATAACCGCTCAAATTACCATATGCTGGAAAATCATTTATAGTACAAAATAACATTGCACGCAACCTGAAATTCACTTAGTGATATGAATCAAATACATCCACTCATGTTTCCCACAACGTCTTCAAATCACCAATTAAAGGACTAAGATATACATCTATGTCATTTCCTGGTTGTCGAGGTCCTGAAATCATCATAGATAACATCATATATTTTCTCTTCATGCATAACCAAGGAGGCAAATTGTAAATGATCAACAAAACTGGCCATGAACTATGTTTACTACTTAAATTTCCATAAGGATTCATCCCATCTGTAGCTAATCCAATTCTCAAGTTTCTTGGCTCTGCACCAAATTCTGGAAAGGTTTCATCAATCTTTTTCCATTGTGGAGAATCAGCTGGATGTCGAAGAAGATTGTCATATTTTCTACCATTTGCATGCCATGTCAAGTTTCTTGCATCTTCTTTTATGGCAAATAATCTTTTAAACCTAGGTATAATTGGAAAATACCATAACACCTTAGCAGGGGGACCATCTAGTTCTTCCTCACCACTACTTTCCTCAACTTTATTTTTGAACCTCGACAAACCACATGTCGGACACATCTTTAAGTTAGCAAAATCGTTTCTGTACAATATACAATCATTAGGACATGCATGTATCTTCTTGTACTCTAAACCATTGGACATAATATTTTCTTTGCCTCATAGTTTCGAATAGGTAATGTATTATCTTCAGGAAGCATCTCCTTCAACAACTCCAATAATTCGGTGAAACTTTTATCAGTCCATCCATTTCTTGCTTTTAAAGTAAACAATTTTAAAAATGTTGATAATCTTGTAAAACTACATACTATGTACAATTGTTGCGCAAAATCAGATTTCAAAGAATCATATAGATGTGCTTTCATAAAATTTTCTTCACCAATATCACGTATCATATCCTCTAGATTATCATCCATCCCTTCATCAAAATTGTCTGTAGTTGACACAGTTGGGATGTCTAATATTTCTCCATGCCATGTCCATATTGTATAACTCTTAATAATACCATAAACAAACAAGTGATCACGTATATCCTCAAGTTTATGAAGAATTTGATTCAAACAACGAACACATGGACAATAATATGTCCCTTTCATAGCTTTTCCATTTTCACTAGCAAATTTCAAAAATTCCTCAACTCCCTTTTCGTACTCTTCACTAATACGACGTGCATTCATCCAACTTCGATTCATATTATGTTATAAAGTTTCGTCACTCCTAAAGATTTAAAAATTATATGTAAAAAGAAATTAATATACAAACAACAAAGCACGTTCCAACAACAATGGAGTGTGTAAACCGAATGCACTCAAACAAATAAACAAATAATTGCATTCCAATAACAATCCAGTGGAGACATTCATACTATAACGTGATTGAGATCCCCAAAAACAATCACGGATTCAATTTAAACATATAGCAATGGCATAGAACACTAACCTCGAGTGTAGACGAAAAAAGATTTCAAACTAGAATCCAATCGGGGAGAAATATCAAGTTCGTGAAATGACACACAATGTTGATGTTTTTCACTGTCAAACTGATCGAAAATGGTGTGCAGAGGTAGTTGTTGTCGTCGTTCTCGTCGTCGTTCTCAAAAACCCTGGTTGCGCGAGACGAGGGAGTGGGTCTAGGGGGAAATAAAAGGGACTTTTTAAGTCGCGCATCCCAGTACATGACGTAAAAAGAACTCTTTTACGTCGCACCTAGGTGGCACGACGTCAAAAGCCTTCTTTTACGTCGCGCCACCTAGGTGCGACGTAAAGAGGCTTTTTACGTCGCGTGTCTGAGGTGCGCGACGTAAAAGTTTTGTCTCTTATTTACAAAATTGTCACCGCGTTTTATTTACGTCGAATATTTTTACATGCAACGACAATTTGGTGACGTAAAAGCCCTTTTTTACACTAGTGTTAGTAAAAAATGTGGAATGAAAAACAATAATTAAAATATATTTTTAAATCTTTTAAAACTTGGGAAAACTTTGTTTTCTTTTAAAAATTATGACTTTGATCTTCATCTTTATGAAATATATGGCTTTGCTAATTAAGTTTATGATAGTATTTTTCAGGTCAATGTTTGTAAAGAGTTCATTTGTATTATTTGAAATGCAACATCGATTTTTGTTTTTTCATATTATGTGTTAGATGTGACGTAAATTAATTCATTTAAAGTATATTGGATGAAAAATTAGTAAAGAAGCACTTAATTTTTTTGGGCTAGTAAGAAATTTCGTTTATTTAGATTATGTCAAGCTCATCCAATAAATAAAATTATTTTTAAAAAATGTGTACTCAATTATTATTTAAAAAGTAATAATTATTAATAAAGTTTAATGATAATGCTTCAAAATTATATATATATATATATATATATATATATATATATATATATATATTTTGTAAACATAACTTATTTAAAAATAGATTTGTTTACTTATTATAATAACAATGACAAGACATTTTGACCAATCAAAATGGTGACTTTTAAAAAGGCAATCAACCTCAATTCGAAAACAAAAACTTATAACTTAAGTTAAACTTAGACTTTAGAGTAATTATATATTATTTTATAATAATTTTAATTAAATATTACGTTTTCACAATAATAAATTCATGTATCACTATATTTAATATTTTATTAGATATTATATGCTAGGTACTTATTGCATGAAATATTTATTCATAAAAATACTAGTTGTTAAAATAGGTTTAACAAATAAATAAATTTGAATATGTTTAACTAATAAATAAATTTGAAATATCTGAGAAATTAATAAAATTAAGAAATTTGTGATTTAAATTGAATACAATATATTTTAATTTGATTTATTTAGGTTATGACATACATAAATTTAGGTTAAGCTAAATGGTAGATTTATTGGCCGTTTTATTTTATAGGATAATAATATTTTTTTAAATAAAAATAAATTGATATTATTTTACTTAATATATATATATATATATATATATATATATTATAAATTAATTTGATAAGAGATTTGTTAAACAAATAGCATTTAGAAGGGGTGAATAGATGCACAAATTAAAATAGATATCAAATTAAAAATTTATTTTAAGATGTCCAATATTTATTAATTCAATTTTAATTATCAAATTGACCAAAGATCAATCGGAAGCGATATAATCAGAGAGATAAAATATCAACAAGAGAAAGATAGAGATAAAAATAAGGGGTGTAAGGAGAGTAATGCAGTGAAAAAGACATAAGGGAAAGAGAAGAACACATAGTGATTTATACTAGTTCGGGTAGCCAACCCTATATCCAGTTCCCAGTCAATTCTTAACACCAGAGTGACCCCAATTCACTATCTTTTAAATTCAATTCACAAATTAATCAACTCAACAAAAAGCAAACTAATTCAAAAGACAATCACCTCCTTAGACACTAGGGATGAACACCTCCTCTGAACAAATCAAAGGATGAAAACACCTCCTTAGAATCTCACTAAGGATGAACACCTCCCTAGAATCACACTAGGGATGAACAGTTCCCACATGGTAAACCCTAAACTAACATTAATTAACTTAAACCTCATAAACCCACAAAAGGATAAAGGTAATAAAATAAGAACAGTAACACCTGAGTAATGGAGACAACAAATTGTAGAAGCCTGTAGAATGCTAACCTCCAAGAACAAATGTGATTAATAATGAAAGCATGGTTGATAATGAAAAAGAGGGTTTTGGTAAAATATCTCTGTGGCAATGGAGAAGAGGATTTTCTCAAAACATGTAAAATATCTATGTTGTCTTGCTCAAAATTCTTTTCTCAAAACTAATTGAATTTTTGAATTATCGTAATTGTGTATATTTGATTTTCTATCAAAACTTAATTAAATAGAAAAATAGCATCGGAAAATAGTCATTGGTTATTAATAATATAAAAAAAATATTTATTCTTCAAAACAGATATATTTTTCAAATTTGAATTGCCATAATTGATTATGTTACCAGTATAGTCAATTATGATAGAGAAAATGATTTTTCCATTTCTGATGCATCATAATTGATTATGACAGTAAAAAATATCATGTTATGAAATTTTATCACACTTGTGCTTTGGAAGCTTATGCATAATACCACTTCATCAACTTGTACCTCTATATCCAATATTCTAAGACTCTATCTAGTCTTCAAGAATCATCTTGGACTTGCTTGAATGTTGAATAGAATCTCTATCAACATCATATCTTGGGCTTGCTTGAGTCTTGAATATCGTTGACTTGAATCATCATCAAAATTATCTCTTTGAATGTAGGGACATGTTTCACATTGTCATCAATCTCCCCCTCATTGTTTTCAATATCCCCTTTTTGATGATGATCAAGGAAACACCTGAAATGAATTAAAATATTTGACTCTGTATGGCCAGCTCAAAATTAGCACAATATATTTAAACTCCCCTGAGATATGTTAATAAAAAAGTTCTCCCTAACTCATCTGAGCAAAACTTCTCCTAACTCCCCCTGTTTAATTCAGAATTAGGAATGGATTTCATACAGATTTTAATTCATCAAAAAATCTCCCCCTGTTTTATTGATAATCATAAAAAAAAATTATTTCAAGAGAAAAAAAACTGCTCTTTCATTGATAAAAAAGATATTATAAGAGAAAAAAATCTCTCCTTGTTTCACACAGATTAATATCATCAAAATATATCCTTGTTTTATTGATAATTATGAAAAATATTACAATAAAAATTGAACACAAATTAGCATAGATTAGTACATAAATCAAGGTAGAAAAGATAAAGCATTACAAAGTGTCGTAGAGAAGAACATCATATTAAGGAGACAATATCTAGGATACCCAAGACAAATGAAGAGAGAGAAAGATCGAGGAATGGAATAATTATCGAGATAATGGAATGAAATGCAGTAATTTCCCCCAATTGCGAGTCTTCTTATTGAGGCAACTTTTAAATTCAAATTCACTCATATTCCAAATTTCAAAAATCAAATTCAAATTGCAACAAATTTCAAATTCAAATTCCAAATTCCAAATTCAAATTTCTAATCCCAAATTTCAAATTCAAATTTCAAATTTCAAATTTCAATTCCAATTCAGATTCAAAAATCTCAAACTGCAAAAATTTCAAATTTCAAAATCTCAAATTGCAAAATTTAAATTTTCAAAAATCTCAAACTACAAAGTTTCAAATTTTAAAAATCTCAAACTGCAAAATTTCAAATTTCAAAAATCTCTAACTGTAAAATTTCAAATTTCAAAAATCTCAAACTGCAAAATTTCAAACTTTAATAATTTCAAATTTTCATAAATTCATATTTTCAAAATTCAAACTTTCAAATTTCAAATTTCAAATTTTCAAAATTCAAACTTTCAAATTTCAAACTTTAATAATTTCAAATTTTCATAAATTCATATTTTCAAAATTCAAACTTTCAAATTTCAAATTTCAAATTTTCAAAATTCAAACTTTCAAAATTCAAACTTTAATCATTTCAAATTTTCATAAATTCATTGATCGATGTCGTACTTCGGTCAAATAATTAAAACAAATAAATGTAGTACTAGGAAACTTTCCTAGGTCGTCTCCCAAAGACCACAAATTTCTATCAAAGTTTATCAATTTTTAGTAACAAAAAAATTAAAAGGGGAGTTTTTCAAAATTAAAATATTAGATGAAACAAAACAAAAACATATTATAAAAATGCGGATTAAAAAGCAGATTAAAATGCAATTGATTTTCTGATTCTAATGCAGCGTCACTTATCCTAGATTACGAAATTAATTCGAAATTAACCGACTAAGCGAAGATAAATCCCAAATTATATTCTAATCCAAAATTAATCAACTAAGCGAAGATTAATCTCAAATTAGCTTTAACCCTTGTTCCAATATGAAATTAACCAACTAAGCGAAGATTAATCCCAAATTTTCCTTAACCCTTATTCCAACATGAAATTAACCAACTAAGCGAAGATTAACCCCACATTATCCTTATACAATTAAGCATTGCATACATCACATAATCTCATATCTAACACGAAATTAAGCAAAGCTGTGATATAAGTTTCGGTTTATTAAGCATAAACAGATTATAATTCAATACTGAGATTAGAAGATGAAGAGTTAAGAGAACAAACAATATGAAATTGAAGAACAAAACCTCAAAGATCTACTTGCATTCTTCTCAGAAAATCAATACAAATATTTAGCTATCCATGGAAAGTTGAAAACGCAATAGAAGAAACATAATTAAAATTGAAACAAGAATTTAAAAATAATGACAGAAGAGTAAACAAACTTGAATATAAATTGCAGAAGATGAAAGGTGGAAGTGTGGTGGTTGCGTAATCCTTGTGTGATGTCCCTTTTTTCGTGTGATGTGCCTCTCTTATATAAATAACCCTAACCCTAATCTTAATCGAGGTTTGGGCTCAACTAGTCCATGAAACACATCATAAATTGGCTTCAGTGCAGGTCCATGAACTTCAAACACGTGCAGTATTTTCAATACTTATCCAAATTAAGCGATTTTGGTCTCCAACGAAAGCCTTTTGAGCTAGCTTTAAAACGCCACCGTTTCTACTATTTTCGGAGCTCTAATGAATTTAGGAGACTTAAATTACTGAAGCATGTCCATTGGGCCGGCCTGGTGCGCTTGACCCGTTTTGGATAATTTATGTAAAATCCAATTTAGCTCCAAATTGAATGATTTTGGATCCTGTGGAAAGCTCAATGTGTCTAATTTATAATTATTTTAGAATTATGTTATTTGGAGATCTGTAAAAAAAATGATAAATAAAACAATAAACTAATGTCAGTACCCGTATAAAATAAAATATGACATTTGGCCCAATTTTTCAAGTCCAAAATTACTTTAAACTGTCCTAAAATTAATAATGAGTAAAAATTAGATCAAATAGATAAAAATCTAAATTATTAGCCCAATGAAGCCCAATCAATGAAAATGCACTAATAATAGACAATTAAACACAATGCACCAATTAAGATAAGTATATAAAGATAAGAAAATGCGGGAAAATAATGACTCATCAAATTCCCCCACACTTAGCCTTTTGCACTCCGGGCAAAATCAAGAAGCAAAGCAAGGAGCAATTCCAAAGACATCGAAGAGAGTGACATAACAAAAAGGAGCAAGAACAAGAAGACACACAAAACACAAACAAATTTACACAATCCTTAATGAATCTTGGGAAAAGAAAGGAGTAGACAACATCCTACACACAAAGAGTCAGAGGAACCAGATACTCATGGAAATCATCCAAGCATTTCAAAACCTGGCAAGAGGTCAATCAGGTCAAAAGGTGAATCAAAGTGACAAAACCTCACAAGATGCACTGTATCTCTCATGTGTTTAGGCTACTGTATACTCTCAAAATACTCAAGAAAAGCAAACAACAGATAGACTTGGCAAGCCTCTAAACTCAACACCCAACGCACATGCATAAAAAGATCAAAAGGTCTTTTTAGGTTGTAATGGGGGTAGGGACAAGGTAGAGGATATCATATAGGATAAGTAGCTGTGAACCGGAGGAACTAGAGGAGCAATGGGGAATAAGTCAAAAATAAGCACAAGATGCATGCCCAAAAACCTCTAATATCAAACCTCCACTACTACCTTTACCTCAACCACAACTTTCCTTTCTTATTTTATATATATATATATATATATATATATATATATATTTTATATATATCTTCTTCTTCTTCTTTTTTCTTCCTTTTTTTTTTTTAAGAAAGAAAAACACAAAAACTATATAGCGAGAGATAACCAACTAGCCAATACATCATCCAATGAAATACAAAATGCACCCCCACACTTATTCAATAACTTATTCCCAAAACAATTCCAAAGCTCCAAAAATCCCTAAGGTTAAGGTAATCATGGTTTTTCACTTAAGGCTTTTAATGAGCTTCAAAAGAAATAAAGGGAAACATAGGCTCAAAGGGGCTATCAAAGGAATTAATTCAAGGTAGGCTCATTTGGCTAGAGGCTCATCGAACAAAAATGCCTTAATCATCTCCAAACATGCATGTGAATCAAGAAGTATCAATCGGAGTCAAGCCAAGGCTACTTGCGCAAGCAATCAAGAGGCATAACACTCAAGAAAGAAAGGTAGTGGCTCAATTCCTCACAAAGGGTAAGATTGTCGCCTTCAATTCAGCCTCTCAAACATCGTAACCAATTTGACAAGCGAGAGAAAAACAGGGATTTCAATCCAAAAAGCATAAAGCAACTCCTATCTAAGAGTGAAGAAAGTGCCCAAAACCTAAACAAAACCCGAGAGATCCAAAAGAAACATGCAAATTGTACACAAAACACGAACCCGAAACACAAAGAAAACTAAAAATCCTAAACAAATAAAACAAAACAGTCTCCCCCACACTTAAACTACAAATTGTCCCAATGTAGCATAACATCAAGTCATATCCATTAAACAAATAGGACAAGCAAGATAAAAGAGTTGAAGGGGAAAGAAGAACTCCCTAATCATGGTGGGTCCCGGATCTATCTCCTCGGATGGTACAGGTGTTGAGGTCATCAAGTAGCAACTTTGTTCCGCTAAAACAAACAAAGTCTTCCTCATCATGGTGGTTCCTGGATCTATCTCTTCGGATGGGTGTTTCATGGCATTTAGAATATTAAAGTACACCACAATGTCATCAAATTCCATGGATAAGGTCCCTGCATGCACATCAATCTTGGTTCTTGCGAGTCTTTAAAAATGGTCTTCCTAAAATGATGGGTGCGAGATCCATGGGAGAATCCCTCCTCCATATCAAGCACATAGAAATCAGCGGGAAAAATGAGTTCACCAACCCGAACTAAGACATCCTCAATGAAACCTCGTAGGGTGGGCTACACTCCTATTTGCCGGTTGTATCACCACACCCGTAGGTTGCGGAGGTCCAAGAGATAAAGAATTAAAAATGGACAAAGGCATAACATTAATTGAAGCACCCAAATCAAGCATGGCATTCTCAAATTTATTATTGCCAATAATACAAGGTATGCGAGAATGTACACGGGTCCTTACATTTCTCGGGAATGTAAGGAAGCAGTTTACCTATCAAAGCGGACACATTTACGCCCATGCCGATTATCTCACTGCCCTTCATCTTCCTCTTGTGGGTGCACAACTCCTTCAAGAATTTAGCATATCCGGGAATTTGCTTGATGGCATCAAGCGGAGGTATGTTCACCTCAACTTTTCCGAAGGTCTCCGGAATCTCTTTATCGACCTCTTCCATCTTTTTGCTTGGAATTGCTTTGGGAGGGAATGGAAGAGGGATAGGAGGTCATTGCAGAGTCGGAACTAGGGCTGGAAGAAGGTCCATCTATATGCAAATTTTGACTACCAACTAGTTGCTCGAGTGCGAGGACCGAGGCGGCTACGAGATAAGGGTGGAGGTGTTGTAGTGGGTATGTCAATCTGTTTCCTTGACCTCAATGTGATGGCACTCACATTCTTAGGATTAACCACGATCCGTGCGGGGAGCTTGTCCGAATTTTGATTTTGCAATTGATTCATAGCGGTAGCTAGTTGACCAATCTGGTTGGTTAAACTCGAATGGAGGCATCATTTTTCGTTGGTACTTGTATGTTCATCTCGGCCATTTGTTTGACCAATTCCTCTAATGAAGGTGAAGAAGGTTGAGGAGTTGGTGCTTCATTTTGCTGCCTCGGATATTGTTGTTGCATTGGTGGAGGCACATAAGGTCCGCTTGGACCAGCAGAATTCGAAATGGTGGTGGTGGCAAAGGATTCTGCTGCTCGTTGGTGTTGGCGATTGGACCATCTCGGATTTGGGTGATTCCTCCACTCTGGATTGTATCTATTGCTTGAGAGGTCGGAATTATGTTGTTGGTTCGGAGCCCTATTATTTAAAATGTTTGCTTGCATAAGCTTGTGGAGCTCCAAAACACTGTAGACTCATGCAATAATTGGCGACAATCATTGGGATGCTCAATTGAAGTACAAATGCCACAAACCCTTGCGGGTGGTGCGAGTCTCCGATTTGCGGCAAGTTGGGAGACTAGGGTGGTGAGGGCATCAATCTTACTTTCTAGCTTCTTTTCCACTAAATCCGATGAACCCACATCATGTACACCTCTAAGGACTATGGCATCACTCCTCATGTTAAATTGCTTGGGAATTGGATGCCATCTTCTCAATTAAATCTCTAGCGGCCAGGTGTCATGTCTCCTAAAGCTCCTCCACTAGCTGCATCTATCATACTCCTATCCATTGTGTTCATCCCCTCATAAAAGTACTTGCAGCAGTAGGCTGTTACGATATTTGGTGGTGAGGGCAACTTGCACAAAGTCTCTTGAACCTCTCCCAATACTCGTATAAGCTCTCTCCCATCTGTTGCACGATACACGATATATCCTTCCCGATGGCGGTGGTCCCGGAAGCGAGGGAAAAATTTATCTAGAAAGACTCTCTTCGAGATCATCCCGACTCGTTATGGACCCAGGAGCTAAGTAGTACAACCAATCCTTGGCAAGATCCTCCAAAGAGAAAGGAAAAGCCTTCGGGTATATGTGATCTTCGGGAACATTTTGTGGCTTCATGGTGGAGCACACTATATGGAACTCCTTGAGATGCTTATGTGGATCCTCACCGCACGACCATGAAACTTGGGCAGCAAATGGATTAGTCCAGTTTTAAGCACAAATGGTACATCCTCTTCGGGGTATTGGATACATAAATTTGCATAAGTGAAATCGGGTGTAGCCATCTCCACGAGAGTCCTCTCACGAGGTCCAATAGGTTGATCACCCATGTTATTAGTTTGGAAATTATCGGAAGAAGGTATATTAGGTGCAGTACTCTCACTATGACTATCTAATGGTTCAAACTCAAGAGATGAATTCCTAGAATGTCTAACTAATCTATGAAAGTTACTGTCTATCTCGGGATCAAAAGGTTGTAAAAGGTCGGGATTGCTCCAAGTCATGCACTATATTCAACAATTCATGTATTTCCCAAGAGTTAAAAAAAATTCCTAAAAAAATCGGTTGTTTACTTGGATTGACAACGGTAGGCCGTGAACAAGTACACCGGGTAGGTTCCCGGGAAAGAGAGGTGGGTCACTAATGGACACACTTAAGTACCAAATCTTTCCTAGCCGAACCCTCCTAGACATGCACTCTCACACTACCAAGCTATATCCGAGTTTCTTATGAAAATGGAAATTATAAATTTTTTTAAATAAAGCTAGAAAAACAAATTAGAGATGAAATTGTTTTTTTTTTTGAATTATTATATATATATATATATATATATATATATTTAATATTTATTTTTTTTTATTTTTATTTTTTAACCCAAAAGAGTTTTAGAACACACTCGAGCTATCAAAATAGTATTAAGAGAAGTAAGAATTTTAAATTAAATAGAAAATCAAATAAAATATCCAATTAACTGAAAATCAAATATTAAATAACTTAAAATCAAATAAAATATTAAAAATTAGCAAATCAAATAAAATATTCAATTAACTGAAAATCAAATAAAATATCCAAATAACTCGAAAATCAAATATTAAATAACTAAAAATCAAATAAAATATTTAAATAACTGCAAATCAAATAAAATATCCTAATAACGACGAAATCAAATAAAATATTCAAATAACTGAAAATCAAATAAAATATTTAAATAACTAAAAATAAAATAAAATATTTAAATAACAACAAATCAAATAAAATATCTAAATAACAGACAAATCAAATAAAATATTCAAATAACAGACAAATCAATTAGAATATTAAATAACTAACAATCAAATAAAATATCCAAATCAAATAAAATATTAAATAACTAACAATCAATTAAAATATTTAAAATAACTGCAAATCAATTAAAATATTTAAATAACTGCAAATCAAATAAAATATCCTAATAACAACGAAATCAAATAAAATATTCAAATAACTCGAAAATCAAATAAAATATTTAAATAACTAACAAATCAAATAAAATATTAAAAAATTGAAAATCAAATAAAATATTTAAATAAAATAAAATAAAAACAAAAAAATGAAAACAGAAACGAGAAAATAAAAATTGAAAACCTAGACAAAAATCGTGGTCCCTGGCAAAGACGCCAAATTTGATCGATGTCGTACTTGGTCAAATAATTAAAACAAATAAATGTAGTACTAGGAAACTTTCCTAGGTCGTCTCCCAAAGACCACAAATTTCTATCAAAGTTTATCAATTTTTAGTAACAAAAAAATTAAAAGGGGAGTTTTTCAAAATTAAAATATTAGATGAAACAAAACAAAAACATATTATAAAAATGCGGATTAAAAACAGATTAAAATGCAATTGATTTTCTGATTCTAATGCAGCGTCACTTATCCTAGATTACGAAATTAATTCGAAATTAACCGACTAAGCGAAGATAAATCCCAAATTATATTCTAATCCAAAATTAATCAACTAAGCGAAGATTAATCTCAAATTAGCTTTAACCCTTGTTCCAATATGAAATTAACCAACTAAGCGAAGATTAATCCCAAATTTTCCTTAACCCTTATTCCAACATGAAATTAACCAACTAAGCGAAGATTAACCCCAAATTATCCTTATACAATTAAGCATTGCATACATCACATAATCTCATATCAACTAGTCCATGAAACACATCATAAATTGGCTTCAGTGCAGGTCCATGAACTTCAAACACGTGCAGTATTTTCAATACTTATCCAAATTAAGCGATTTTGGTCTCCAACGAAAGCCTCTTGAGTTAGCTTTAAAACGCCACCGTTTCTACTATTTTCGGAGCTTTAATGAATTTATGAGACTTAAATTACTGAAGCATGTCCATTGGGCCGGCCTGGTGCGCTTGACCCGTTTTGGATAATTTATGTAAAATCCAATTTAGCTCCGAATTGAATGATTTTGGATCCTGTGGAAAGCTCAATGTGTCTAGTTTATAATTATTTTAGAATCATGTTATTTGGAGATCTGTAGAAAAAATGATAAATAAAACAATAAACTAATGTCAGTACCCGTATAAAATAAAATATGACATTTGGCTCAATTTTTCAAGTCCAAAATTACTTTAAACTGTCCTAAAATTAATAATGAGTAAAAATTAGATCAAATAGATAAAAATCTAAATTATTAGCCCAATGAAGCCCAATCAATGAAAATGCACTAATAATAGACAATTAAACACAATGCACCAATTAAGATAAGTATATAAAGATAAGAAAATGCGGGAAAATAATGACTCATCATTCATATTTTCAAAATTCAAACTTTCAAATTTCAAAGTTGGTCAATAATCGGATTTATGTGACATATAACTGCAGATATTTCCCTGTTCATCTAGCTTGTTCATGTACACCCATTTAGCTCCAATAACTTGCATCGATTCCTTATCCTTGATAATCACCTACAATATTAACACTAGTACAAAAATCACTTTTAACATCGGGCTTTCCACATCGGTTCTTTAAGAACCGATGTAGAAAGTGAATTCAAGACTTTCAACATCGGTTCCCAGATGAACCGATGTAAAAAACACTTTCTACATCGGTTCCCGGATGAGCCGATGTAGAAAGTCTTTTATAAAATTAAGAGAATTATTCTTGGCAAGAGTCGAACCCAATACCTTAAAGTCGGAGGCGATACTCCAACCACTAAGCTACCAAGATTTTCCGATAATAACTTATACATAAATTATATTTATATACAAATAAAAATGTATATACATGTAAATATATAAATATAAAATATATAAATACAAATACAAATATATTTATATATTTATATGTTGGATGTGAGAGCGCTCGAGAGTAAAAGTGTGTGTCAAGTGAGTTTTCAAAATTTGATGTCAAATTTGTGAGCAAGTTTCTTTATATGAATTTGTAATTTAATGATAGAATATAATCTTTATAATTTATTTATAATAATATAGAATATAATCTTTATAATTAATTTATATAATGATATAAAATAAAGAAAAAAATTATTTTATATCATTATATAAATAAATTATAAAGATTATATTTTGTCATTAAGTTATAATCCATATAAAGAGACCCGCTCACAAATTTGACATCAAATTTTAAAAATTCACTCGACACACACTTTCATCCTCGAGCGCGTCCTCACATCCAACATATAAATATATAAATATATTTGTATTTGTATTTATATATTTTATATTTATATATTTACATGGATATACATTTTTATTTGTATATAAATATAATTTATGTATAAGTTATTATCGAAAAATCTGGTAGCTTAGTGGTTGGAGTATCGACCTCCGACTCTAAGGTACTCGGGTTCGAATCTTGCCGATGACAATTCTCTTAATCTGATAATAATTCAAATTCCTAAAAAATATAAATAATAAAAATATAATATAAAAGGGTTATAAAAGGGAGAGGATAGTCTAAGAAACTTTAGATCAATAGATAGGGTAATTAGATATGTGTTATGAATAAATAAAATAAAAAAAAATATTAGACTTTCTACATCGGTTCCTTACAACCGATGTGGAAAGTCACACTTTCTACATCGGTTGTATCTACATCGGTTCTAGAACCGATGTTAAAAGTCCCTGGGAACCGATGTTAAAAGCCTATTTTGTACTAGTGTAACATACAAATCTAGGTACCCTTTCATCATCTTTGGGTCCTTAAACAGGTTAGTAGAATCACAAGTCTTTGCCAAAAGACTAAGGATTAAAAGAATAGAACCATGATATAATAATTGATTATCACATCACCTTCAGAATCAGCATAATTGATTATGACAACAAGAATTTTTGTTTTCGAAAATTCATAATCTATTAGATGCTCAAACTATCATCTAGACATGTATAAATGTTTTGTTCCTTTAGGAACCCATTCATATTTTCCATTAGATATTCCAAAATATTTTATGTAACATCTATTTGATGTATGACCTAATTTCATGCAATAAAAACATGTTGGTTTTCTTTGAAGAGGTCTAAATGAGTTTCTTAAAGTTCTTAAAACTGGCTTCACATATGTTTTCCTTGACTCTTTCACAAAAATAGTTTTATGAGGTTCTAAACTTTCTTTGAGTTTGTAACCAAGTCCAGCTTTGCTAGAATCCCCTCTTTGATAACCTAATATAGAATCAAGATTTTTCAGAATATTTTGAGAACTTGTTCATTATTTTCTTTAACTTGAAAATCTCATTTTTCAAATGATTACAATTTTCACAAGATTTAGCAACTTCTTTATTTTTAGACAAAGTTTTATATTTCTCAACATATTTCTTTAAGCACTCATTTTCTTTTTCAAGAATATCAACAATATTTTCTAATGCATTAAAATTTTGTCTAAGTGCATTGTATTTCTTAGATAACTTGGTAAAACCTTTATACATATCTTAATATTCTTTAAACAACTCATCATATTCATTTAAGGATTTTGTACTGCTTACCTGCGGTGAGGTTTCTTGTGATGAGGCTTCATGATAACTTTTTGCCATAAAGCAAATATTTGCTTCTTCTTCTTCATTACTACTTTCAGAAGAACTCTCTTGTGTTGTGGAAGAATCATTATCCTCCCAATCAATATAAGATTTGTGTTTTCTCTTATAGATATTGTTTTTCTCTTTCTTCACATCTTTCTTTTCTTTCTTAAGTTCCGGATAGTTTGGTTTGATATGGTCAGATTTTCCACATTCATAGCAATGGTATTTGTTTGTTTTCTCCTTTCTTTGCTGTCTCTTTTTCCTATTCTTCATAACCCAAGAAATTTTTTTAACAAAAAGAGACATATCGTAATTCAAAAAATTACCTTCATTTTTGCTTTCATCTTGTGAAGATTTTTCTGCTTTTAGAGCTATCGTCTTGGCTTGATTCTGTTCACCATTCTTTAACCTTTGTAGCTCCATCTCATGTTCTCGCTACTTTCCAAATAGAGTAGCAATATTCATTTCTGTGAGATCCTTTGATTCCGTAATAGCAGTGACCTTTGGTTGTCAATTCCTGTCTAAAGATTTCAATATCTTTGTGTGTTCAACTCCTCATTGTCAAAACTCTTTCCTAATGCTTTCAACTGATTTACTATATGTGTGAAGCGTGTTTGGAAATCCGTGATGCTTTCATTCTGCAGCATTTGAAACAATTCATACTCCTGGATGAGTGTGTTCTTACGTGCTCGCTTTACTTCATTTGTTCCTTCATATGTCATTTCAAGAGTGTCCCATATTTCTTTTGCTGTCTTGCATTGTGAGACCCTGAAAAATTCATTATGAGTTAAGGCAGAAACAATAGCATTTCGGGCTCTTACATCATAATGGACACACTTGTTTTCATCCGGCATCCATTGGTTAAAAGTCTTTGGAACAACTCCAGATTTCGTTGTTCTCATCGGAATGTAGGTACCGTTGAGTACAACATCCCAAATACCATAATCTAGTGTTTGTAAAAATATTTCCATTCTTGCTTTCCAAAACTGATAGTCTTCTCCTTCAAATAGTGGGGGTTTGTTTATTGAGGCTCCTTCCCTGTAAACCTGATTCTGGATAGACATCTTGACATATCGTTTAGAAATATCTATTCTAACCAAGCTCTGATACCACTTGTTAGACAAATGACATCTAGAAGGGGGTGAATAGATGCACAAATTAAAATAGATATCAAATTAAAAATTTATTTTAAGATGTCCAATATTTATTAATTCAATTTTAATTATCAAATTGAACAAAGATAAAGCAGAAGCGATATAATCAGAGAGATAAAATATCAACAAGAGAGAGAAAGATAGAGATAAAAATAAGGGGTGTAAGGAGAGTAATGTAGTGAAATAGAGATAAGGGAAAGAGAATAGAACACAGTGATTTATACTGTTTCGGGTATAGCCAAACCTACATCCAGTTCCTAGTCAACTCTTAACACAAGAGTGACCCCAATTCACTATCTTTTAAATTCAGTTCACAAATTACAATCAACTCAGCAAAAAAGCAAACTAATTCAAAAAACAATCATCTCCTTAGAAACCCACTAAGGATGAACACCTCCCTAGAGTCCCACTAGGGATGAACACCTCCTCTAAACAAATCAAAGGATGAAAACACCTCCATAGAATCCCACTAAGGATGAACACCTCCCTAGAATCACACTAGGGATGAACAATTTTCACACAGGAAACCCTAAAATAACATTGATTAACTTAAACCTCCAAAACCCACAAAAGGATAAAGGTAATAAAATAAGAACAATCACACCTGGGTAATGGAGACAACAAATTGTAGAAGCCTGTAGAATGTCAACCTCCAAGAACTAGTGTGATTAACAATGAAAGCACAGTAGGTAATGGAGAAGAGGGTTTTGGTAAAATATCTCTGTGGCAATGGAGAAGAGGATTTTCTCAAAACATGTAAAATATCTTTGTTGTCTTACTCAGAATTCTTTTCTCAAAACTAATTGAATGTAAATTGAATTTTCGAATTCTATAATTGTGTATATTTGATTTTCCATCAAAACTTAAATAGAAAAATAGCATTATAAAATAGTCGTTGGTTATTAATAATATCATATAGAAAATCAAGATATATCCAAAAACATTTATTCTTCAAAACGGATATATTTTTCAAATTTGAATTGCCATAATTGATTATGTTACCAGTATAATCAATTATGACAGAGAAAATCATTTTTCCATTTCTGATGCATCATAATTGATTATGACAGTGAAAAATATCATGTTACAAAATTTTATCACACTTTTGCTTTGGAGGTTTATGAATAATACAATTTCATCAACTTGTACCTCCATATCCAGTATTCTAAGACTCTATCTAGTCTTCAAGAATCATCTTGGACTTGCTTGAATGTTGAATAGAATCTTTATTAACATCATATTTTGGGCTTGCTTGAGTCTTAAATATTGTTGACTTGAATCATCATCAAAATTATCTCTTGAGAATATAGGGACATGTTTCACATTGTCATCAATCTCCCAAGATTCATTTGTTTTAAGAACAAATATAAGAAAAAATTTCTAATCCATTTATTCTACAATCTAATTATTAAGATGAATAATTATTTTAGATCAATAAATCACTAAACAAATTAAATGATGATAATGAAGAATAATTTTTTAACTCTTATTTTAAGATTAAAGTGATATCTTTTATTATAATTTATATATTAAATTATTATATTTAAAATCAAAATTAATTTTATTAATACAATTTAAATTTTAAAAAATATATTTTTAGTTTTAATTTAATTTTTTTAATTATTTATTTTTATATAGACATATTAAATATATTTTTTTTAATTTTTAAATCAAGTTAAAATTGGTTTATTAGCATGTTGACCTAACATAGAATTAAGTTAGGTAAAAAATTATTATCTATATAAATATTTAATTCAGGTTGATCATCATTTTTTTTATTATCCCATAGGGCCAAGCAAGTTGGGTCAGACAAAGTTAATTTAGACCATCCGAATACACTTTAACTATCGTAAAATCAAAACTATGACACTCACAAGGAACATGAAGATATTACAACAGATAATTGCTTCATTGAACTCATAAGTAATAGAGAAAATACTCTAACATCTAATGATTATCTTGAGACAATATCTCACTTTTTAATCTATAAGAAACCAAAACCTTTTTTATAAAGAAACAATACCGCGTGATAGATTTGTGAGAATCTAGATAGGTAATCCAATATCTGCATAATTGAACTACTAACCTAATTTTTCATAACTAGTTTTGGTCCCATATATAAGATGATATAACTGTAATTCTAAATAATCATAATATATTACAACAATTGATATGTCCTATTTTATTATTATTATTATTATTTATTTTGTTGATATGTTTAGATTTATCTTTTATCACAAATAATTCAATCTTCTCTTATATAAAACATCAACATTTTATAATCATTTTTTAAAAATATTTTTAAATATTATCATTTAAGTTTCACATATTTTTATGTGGGTAAGTTTGATTTTAATCTTTAAAAAATATATAATTTGATTTTTTTTATTATTAAATATGTATTTACATATACACACAATAAGTTTGATCATATTTAATAAAAAATTACACACGTTTTTAACTTGATAAAAATTCTAAACCCTAAAGTCCATTATTTTCATCAAGAAACATGGTCGGTGGCAACTACCAACGTACAATGCTGGCCCAAACCTTTTATGGTTGCGTTTATCGATCACGTGCATAGTTTTAGAAAAGACAATTAATATTTTGTCATTATATTATAATTTTACATAATTTATATTCTTTCTCATAATTTTCGTGTGAATAATTAATAAAAAATACACATAAAATTTTACTTTTACTTTCTTTAAAACGGAAATATTTATTTTGTTACTATTAATTATTATACTAAACTAATTTGATTAAATCTTTTATTTATTTTAAAAATTGTGATACTTTAGTCCTTTACACATAAACTAATTTCATTTTTATTAAAAAATTAATTTAATTTTTTTAAAACCAAAATTTTTGTCAAAAATATTTTCTATTTATATAATTTCACTTGAGTTTCCTTTTGTTTTACCCATTGGCTAAGAAATCATCCACCACATTTTGAAAGACTATGAAATCAATTAAAGATTTTCATATTAATGAATTGAGTGAATAGTTTACCAAGTCCATTTCATGATTGATCAATAAAAAAATGTTATAAAATACATTTCTTTCATTAATTATGATAGTTTGTCCTAATATCATGTAGAGTAAATTTCAAACAATTAACATTGAAGGTAAATTAGAGATTGGTGAACTGTTAATGAAACATGAATGCAAAAACTTTATAGATAGCAGTCACTTTCCCATTATTTAATGCTACAAAATTTCTCATTAATCAAGAGATAAACTCATTAGGGTTTGTCTAATTATTGATCCCTATTTGCTACCATAACTACATCCTTTAATTTATCCAACCACATCACTTCCTACATCTATCCATTGATTATTATCTTACATAACCGAGTACCCCACTCACATTCCTATTCTCTACCTACCTTATGAAACCTTCAATGATATAATGAATAAGCTTCAACCATTCTCTTCATCATTTCATTTTTTTTTCTTCTGTTTTTCTTTTTAAATAAATAAAACCATGCTTTTATTCATCCTTTCATTTAGAATTTTACATTAATATGAATTAATATGAAAAGTAGAATGTTAAAGAAGGTATACATTAAGTTTCTTTTCTGACATATATCACTACTACAAATTCTCATATGACAATATTTGTATAAAAGTTATAAGAAATATCCTACAAATTTAAATAATTTAAAAAAAAAATTATAAAAAATAATTAACTTTTTAGTATTCAGTTTAATGAAAAATAAGTTGAGAGACTAATAAATATCTTTGAGGAGATTTAAATAAAAAATATTCAATTTGACGATTTTTTTAATACTCTAATACAAATCTACTCGTAACAAAAAGTTAGTTTTTCTTTTTTTAATTTGTAGGTGTTTCTGGTGGAATTTCGATCGATTCCGATTCTTAAGAGGTTTTGATTCTAATCAAAATTCAACCACGCAAGTTCTTTTTTACTTAGGCTAGCAAATTGATTTTCAATTGAAATGCATATGAGAATCGAAATTTACATAGTATCAAAAATGCTGTTTTTGGTATTTTATGTTTAAAGTGTTCAAAATAAACAAAGCAATGGAAGCGTCGAATCGAAAAGCAAAACAGAAAATTGAATTGCCAAGAGGTAAAAATGCAGAAACCTCAAATTTGCATTAAATGACAAGAAATTGGAGTAGCGAGAATGTAAATGGCAGGAAATCGAGATTGCAGAAAATATAATTGGCAGGAAATCGAAATACGCAAAAATGTAAATAGCAAGGAATCGAGATTACAGAAATGTAAATAGCAAGAAGCTTAAATGCGGAAACTTAACTTTCATTAAAGGAAATGACAAGGAATCGAAAGTACAGAAACTTAAAGTTGCTAAAGATAAATTGCATCAAATTAAATTACCAGGGAAAATAAAGAAAGCGGTAAAGGTACTCAATGAGCATGAAAATCTAGATCGCCAGAAACTTCATGATGTTCATCGTTCTCCGGTAGACTTCTCACTAGTATTTCTGTTCTCTGCCAATTTTTCCACACCCCTCCTTCCTTTCATCTTTTGCTCTATTTATAGATCATCTTTCAAGTAGTTTCTTAGGAGCAGTTAATGAAACTGCTACCACGTTCTTCGTGCATGTTGCGGTTTTCTTTTCATGTGGTGTTAAAACCGCACCCACGTTCCCATGATCTTCGACCTCTGCCACGGTTAAAAAATTGCTTCCTATCTGCGTGTTTAACTATTCTTCTCTTTATGATTTGGCCAAGGTTTCGATATCCTCGTAAGTTAATCTTCCCCTCAATTTCGATTTTTAAGATCTCGAGAACTTTGAATTGCTTTCGATTCCTTTTAACCTTAACGTCATATACTTCTAATTTCTTGGTTTTTATTCGACAATAGACATTTAATTATTATTCCTTCGATTCTTGATTCTACCTCTCGATTTTATGTGTCATGCACTTCTAATTGAACATTGAATGGTTTCTCATCCATCTTTTCGATTTATCAATAAATCACATGTTTCTCGATTTTTCTTTCCTTCGTTTTTCGATCACTTTTCTCGATTTTCCACTAACAAAATGCCCCCTTGAAAGAACATAAATAATTTCCATTTATATTCTTTCAACATTCCCGCCTTGGTGTTTGGAGGCCCACAAAACTTAGGGTTTAGGGTTTCTGGGGTTTTAGGGTTTACAGGGTTTTGAGGTTTCTTTTTACTTTATGTCGCCATCGCGTCAGTCTGCTGCCTTACTGCACGCGCCACATTAATTACCCTTCGCCTCCGACGTTTCCAGTACCTTAGGTGACTTTTCCTTTAAACTCTTTGTTAGTCTTTTACCCTGGTTTTTTACACGAACTTTTACTCCTTGCAATCTTCATCTTCTACCTTGCGCTTCTGTCTTTCAACCTTACTACTTCGCCTTTTGCCCTCTGTTCTTCCATTCTACCAGCTTATTGAAATGGCAACCTCATCCAAATCTTCTGACTTTTCAGCCCCACCCCTTCCCTCGCTGGCGTCTAGCCTTCTGGAGATCAACAATCAGAAGTTTGCTCCAGTCCCTCTAATGGAGGAGGCTTCCCAGAAGGTCACTGAGACGCAGGTACTCGTCCCTTATGTTGCTGATGATGTGCATTATGCTTTTGGGGGCCCTATCCGCTCTTGTGGCGGATCTTTTTCTTCCCTTAATCTTTCCCCAAATAGCCAGGCTCTCGTTCACCAATCTGAAGTTAGGGTTGATTTTTTGAATCTTGTCTCTAAAGTATATCGAATAGGCCCCCCTTCCAAAAAACCTTTGTACATTAGATGGTTCGATAGAGTTAAGACTAAGTTCGGGAATCATTGGAGAGACGTGGGGATTTTCGATTTCTTGCACTTGTCTCGATGTGACTTGTCTCATTTGGATATGGCTATGTTTTTATCTGCTGTTCATCTATGGAATAAGGAATTACACGCTTTGGAATTACCTTGCGGTCCCCTTTCGCCCACCCTGTTCGAAGTTGCTGCGATCACTGGTTTGAAGCCTTCAGGGGAAAAATATTTTAAGGGTGCATATCCCTCGGATAATTCCCTAAGATCCAAAATCGATTGGGAATCGAAAGCTTATTGACATTTCCTCGAGAAACATTTCGTCGATGACAAATCAATAGCTGTAACTGATGAAGAACACAACTTTTTTGGTGTACTGGTTATGTACCCATGTTTTCTGCCCCCGATCTATCCAAATTTCCTCCCACCTTTACAACCTTGCCTACCTCCTTCATACTAGCCAGCCTAGAATATGTTTAGCCAAATTTTTGTTAGCCCATGTATATACTACTTTCGATGAGGCTGTCAAGATTTTGAGTACCCCCAAAGCTTCGGGAAATTTTTCTGGCCCTATTTGGTTTATACAATTATGGCTAAATTCGATTTTTGAGAGCATCCTTCCCCCAACCTCCACCATCCCCCCGAGTGTAAATGTAGAAGGTGCTTGATTGTCTTCTCGCCATCCTCAACACAAACCCGACGAAGCGACTTACTGTAGATACCTTAAATTTTTGTTAACTAGGTTTCATTTCGATTCAACTTTGGCTCCTTTTACTGTGCATCTTGGACGAATCAATGACCAACTTCGAGGGCCAATTTGGTTTAAGTCAAAATTCCCAACCTTAACTCCTGGGTTACAATCAGAGTTGGTCGATGTGTGGAGTAATTATTTAACTCAGGATGTATTAGTATCGGGTTTCTAGTCTAAGGATTTTAGGTTTATCACTTACTATCCCCAACTTTTCTCGAGACAATTTGGTTTGAGCCAATCCTTACCTTTCTTCCCCCTTGATCCCTCCCCAAGGTCCAAGTTAAATGAATCGACAATCGGACGGGAGTTGACCAAACTACTACCACAAACCCCACTACTTTTTTATCCCTATGCTTTTGAATCAAATTATTTATCAATTGTGGGTTTCTCTCAATGGTGGGCCGATTGGTTCTCGAGTAATCATTCTGCTTTTGATGAAGTCCGACAAAAATTGACTGCTCATCCTTCTCGTGTGTTGCAGGACAAATCGAAAGCGAAGAAAGGTACACACTTCCACTGTCTTCAAATATCTCGATTCGAGAATTTTTATCAAATATGTTACAACCCATTGAAATTAGAATCGACCTTCTATGATGCTGTTATTTCCTTATCCCATAAAACAACCACCAATCGATCGAACCACAAAATAATCAATCATTTAGGAAAAACCCCTTTTGAAATGTATTGTCCCAATCACCTTCCCACTTTTCCTACAGCACCCTTTGGGATCGCCAAACCTTTAACTCATCCCAAATGGGTTCGAGAATTGAGATCCCTAAGGGAAACACTTCGCCCGAAACCCAAAAACAAAGATATTTCTGTATCAAAATTGTCTTATTTCCCTTACCTCCATCTCCCTCAATTTCTCCTACCTCCCTGGCTTGTACATATCGATCGAGTCACGATTTTGACTCCATCACCTTTTGGTGAGATTTTACTGCCTTTTCATGTTTTCTGATTCTGTATATTGTAAGCTAACTGTCTTCTTTTTTCGACAGTTTCGAAGTCCACCAAGGTCGTCGCTGTCGAGAAAGAGAAGGAGGAGGACTGGGAGTCCTCAAATGAGTCAGACCATCGGCCTTCGTCAGAAAACGCAAACATTCGGCCACCATTTCCTCATCTTCGAAGAAATCGAAGGTTCTTTTCGATTTCTCATTGTTTTATTCATTTTTCTGTCTATGGTTGATCCACATTCTTATACCTATTTCCTTTCGATTTCTAATTTTCAGAAACAAAAATCGAAGAGTCCTCGATCCGTCCAACCATTTGCCCTTGATCCATTATCGACGGACTCTAACACGGTCCCTACAACGGGCCAAACAACACCCGCTACTCGCTCAAGTCACGTAAGTTTCCTTTTTTCACAGATTTTATATTCTTAGATTTCAATAAGGCCTATAACATGACTTCAAAATTCGATATTTTTCCAGGATCATCCATCGTCGACTATATCGACAAATGTCGATTCTCAGCTTTTATCACCAACACCCCTTCCTGAGGTACTACTCTTATATAATTTTGTATGTATGTTTGTTTGACTTTTTATACATTTCTTTTTCTGATATTTGTTTTCGATTTATAGCAACCTGAGGCTGTACAGACTCTTCCTCCTGCCTCAGCACCCCTTGCTCTACCTCCCCCTGGTACTTAAACTTTTTCCTTCACTATGTTAATTTTTCATTTCATTCTTTATTATGAATTCTCGATTCACCTCTTCGATTTCTTTTCTTTTTAGTAAATATCTCGGTAGTCCATGTCCAGGACTCTCCTTCCCCAGCTTCTGCGGAGCAACAGGATTCCCCTCCTTTTGCGATGCCTTCCTTCGAGTTGCTCTCGGCGACATTACCCGAGATAGATGCGCCCGCTCCAAGCAATGTGCCCGAGTATCGAGCTGCCATCGAGGAAGACCCTTTCTCGATCCTCGATATTTTGGTATCTGGTGACGCCATTCCTTCAAGCCACTCCTCTCAACCACCTACCATTTCGCCTGAAGGAGCGTATCAACTGAAACAACGTTTTAGGACCTTCTTCTACTCTTCGCCTCTGCAAGTTTTGGTAGAATCATTTGAAAAGAAGCGACTCTTCAAAGAGATTCTCACCTCTATCGAGACATTTCCTGAGGAGGCTCTTCCGAGAGGCTTCGATGCAGAGGTCACGGCGGCCACCGATTTGTTCAACCGAGCCTATGCTGCAAGGAAGAAGAAGCAGTCGATAGCAACTAAGTTATCCGACATTTCTTCTTTCCAGATTGAGAAGTCGAATTTATTGAAGACTCAAAAGCTCAATCGAGAGGAGACGTTGACGGCGCTGGCTTTGGTCGATAATGAGATCGAAGAGTTGGAGAAGAGATTACAACAGTTGAAGTCGCAGAAGGGGTTCCTTACGTCAGAGTTGAATAAGATTAACTCTTCTGCGATGGAGGTGGCGTTATCTCTCGGGCAAAGCATGGAGCGCAGGCATAAGCTGACCGTCGAAGAGAACTCGATTTCATCGTCCTGGACACAGCTGTTGATAGATTTTGATAATCTTAAAACTCAATACATCTCTTTGTAAACATTATTCTATCCCAATTAATGTTGAATGTTTATTTCTCTCATTCGAGGTTTATATTTCTTCAAGTACTTGCCATTTATCGATAGCACTTTATCTTTGTTATACCAATCGATGATCAAATAAGCGTTACTCGATAATACTTTAATAACTTCAAAAGGCCCTTCCCAATTGGGCGACCATTTACCATAACTTTTACATTTCTTATCCATCGGTAAAATTGTTTTTCACACTAAGTCGCCTTCATTAAACGTTTTCTTTCGAACTCTTTTATTGTAAACTCGAGCAATTTGATTCTTTTGTAAAATCATACTATTCAACGCCTGCAATCTTATTTCATCGAGTTCATTTAATTCATCATACATCAAGTTCCAATAATCACAACTGGGTAAATCATTCTGCCTCTGTATTCGATTCGATTCAATATTTATTTCGATGGGCAAAACTGCATCATGTCCATAGACCAGCTTGTATGGGGTATTCTGTAAAGAATATTTAGGCGAATTTCGATAAGCCCATAAAATTTGCAATAACGTTTCGTGTCATGTTCTGGGTCTATTACCAACATGTTTTTTAATTAACCCAATAATTACTTTATTAATTGCTTCAACCTGCCCATTAGCCTGAGCGTAATATGGGGTTGATGTTAATAACTGTATCTTTCTTGATTCAGCATATCTAATTATCTTTCTACCAGTAAAAATTGTCCCTTTATCTGTAGTGATAGATTGTGGGATCCGAAATCGATAAACGATGTACTCTTCAATAAAATCGATTACATCTTGCTGATCGACATCTTTTAATGGTATTGCTTCTACCCATTTCGAGAAATAATCGACAGCGACTATTATATATCTATGTCCCTTCGATGATTGTGGGAAGATCTGTCCGATTAAATCTATAACCCAACCTCTAAAAGGCCAAGGTTTGATTATCGAGTGTAATTTGCTAGCAGGAACCTGTTGTATAGGACTGAATTTCTGACATTCTTCACAGGATTTAGCATACTCGATACAATCTTTTAGAATTGAAGGCCAGTAATAGCCTTGTCGAGTTAATGTCCATTTTATTTTTTGACCTATCATATGGGCACCACATATTCCATTATGTACTTCAGTCATTGCTAAGTAAGCATCATCGTTCCCTAAGCATCTAAGTAATACTCCATCGATTCCTCTTTTATATAACTCATCATTTAACAAAACATATTTTACTGCTTGATATTTAATTTTCTTATCAGTTTTCCCATTGGGGTTTTGCAAATAATCTGTAATCGATTTTCTCCAATCTTGGTCATCCAAGTTACTAATATGTAAAATCTCACTCTCTTGAGGTAATTTTTCTTTAATTTGAATCATTTCCTTTAAATTTTCCAAGGATATCTTATACTTAGACGCAATTTGCGCCAAATCATTGGCTTCTTGATTGAATTCTCGAGGAATGTATTCGAATGTTATATCATCGAACATTCTACTTAAAGTCATTACCCTTTCTAGATATCTGATCAAATTGGTGTTAATACATTTATACTCTTTTCGCACTTGTTTGATTACTAATTGCGAATCACCTCTTATAATTACATGTCGAGCTTTTAACTTAATTAAAGTCTCAAGACCTGTTATCAAAGCTTCGTACTCGGTTTCATTATTCGAACAAATGGGTTGAACCTCAAATGATAACTTAGTCGGGATATTACTTGGAGAAATGATAAGAACTCCTACCCCAGATTTCTCCGATGTACTCGAACCATCGAAATACATTATCCATTTACTTATTTCAATAAACAAGTTCTCAGTAGAATCAACTGTATGATCAGCCATGAAATCGACAATTATTTGTCCTTTTATCGATTTTAAAGATTCAAAGGATAATGAAAATTCTGTCAAAGCTAACACCCATTTTCCGATTCGATTATGCATAATAGGTTTCGACAAAAGAAACTTCAAATATTATTTCTGGAATAAACCATTACATCATGAGGCTTCATTACATACTTGAGTTTTGTACAAGAGAAATATAAGCATAATCCTAACTTTTCTATATCACTGTATCGAGTCTCAGCATCGTTTAAAATTCTACTTAGATAATACACAGCACATTCCACACCATTCTCGTCTTCTTGTGCTAATAGACTGGCTATTGTTCGCTCTGATGCTGATACATATAGCTTCAGTGGCTTGTCTTTCATCACTGGTATCAAAATTGGAGGATTTGTCAGCATCATTTTGATTTGCCCGAAGGCTTCTTGATGTTCCTCCTTCCATTTAAACTCTATTTCTTTCTTCAATTTTAACAAAGATGAGAAAATATAAGTCTTGCCAGCTAAGTTAAACATAAATTGTCTCAAATAATTTATTTTTCCTAAGAATGACTGCAGCTGTCTCTTAGTTTTTGGAGCAGAAGTATCTATTATAGCTTTTGCTTTATTTTTATCGATCTCAATACCTTTTCCGTGCACTATGAATCCTAAGAATTCACCAGCAGATACACCAAAGGCACATTTCAAAGGATTCATTTTTAATCCATATTTTCTCATTCTTTCGAAAGATTTTCTCAAATTACTTAAATGTTGATGCTTTTCTTTCGATACAACAACAATATCATCTATGTAAACTTGCATAGAATCGTTGATTAAATCATGAAAAATTAAATTCATTGCTCTTTGATATGTTGCTCCAGCATTTTTTAATCCAAATGGTATCACTACCCATTCATAAGTACCTAATGCCCCCGGCATCGAAAAGCCGTTTTAGCTATATCCTTTTCGACACAAATATTTGATTATATCCTGAATAACCATCTAAAAGACTTAACATTTCATTACCGACTACTGCATCTATTAACATATCAGCTATTGGCATGGGATATTCATCTTTAGGAGTAGCTAAGTTTAAATCTCGATAATCAATGCATACTCTCATTTTACCATTCTTTTTAATAACTGGAACAATATTAGATATCCAATCGACATACCTGGCAGTCCTGATAAATTTTGCTTTCAGAAGTCTCTCGATCTCTTCCTTGATCTTACTCATCACCTCAGGTGCAAATATTCTCGGTGCTTGTTTTACTGGCTTTCTACCTTCTATGATGGGTAATCTATGTTCGACTAGACTTCGATCCAATCCAGGCATTTCTTCATATTCCCAAGCAAAGCAGTCCTTATACTCTTTTAACAGGGAAATCATGGCTTTCTTCATTCCTTCCTCGAGATATTTGCTGATATAAGTAGACTTCCGGTCCTCTATACCCCCCAAGTTAATTTCTTCTAGTGGGTCCTGGGCCTCGACTTTTTTGTGATTTGATGTAATGGATTTTTCAAAACCTAAAGGAGAATTATCGTAAATACAATCAAGTATAACTTGATCGCTATTATTTGCAACTATGGTCGAGTGAATCGACTTATTCATTCCTATCTTACTACTACTACTTTCTTGGCTCTTCTTTTCATCTTCATATCTTCCCAATCGAGCCAAGAACTCCTCGTAATCTCTATTCATTTTCACCGGTCACTTCGAGGTTGGCCCCCTCTTTAATCTTTACGAATCCCTTCTTCTCATTCATCTCTAGGAAACGCTCCTCATGCAACTTTGAATTAAAATCTTCGACAGTCTCGAAGGTGAATGGTTGAGCGAGCGCTAGGTTCTGCAGTGCCCGACCAGCCTGAGATACGAATGTTACAAACTCATGCTAGTCTCCTGGGATTACTTCGAGATGTCCATCTCGATTCCACATGAATAATTTCTGATGAGTCGTAGAAGGTACGGCTCCGACTCCATGAATCTACTCCCTTCCAAGTAGTGCATTGAAATTTGCATGTGACTGGACTACAACAAACACAGTAGGCCTCAAATAAGTGCCTACTTTCACATCTAAGGCAATCATGCCTTCTGAACTCGATGTTTTTCCGCTAAAATCGGAAATCATGATATTGTGCCTGACTAAGTCTTTTAGTTCAATACCAAACCTCTTCAGCATAGTGATTGGTAATATGTTCGCTGCTACACCACCATCGACAAGGACCCTATTCACCATTTGTCCTTGAATCTCGATATTCAGCAATAAAGGCTTCAGATGGAATCTCATTTCCTCAGATGGAGGATCGATAAAAGCAGCATCTCTATGAGGTACTTCACATGATGCTTGTGTTACCCATGTTACTTTTGGTCTTATATCTTCTGAGTAGAAATCATCTTCTCGATCGGCATCACTTTGTTCTTGATATTCTTGATACTCACTAACGTACTCTGCGGGTAGTATCGATATTACTCCGATTTGATGTTCATCCCAGCTACCCTCATTTTTATTGTCGAAAAAATCCCTTGCATATTGGTTCCCCATTGGTACATTATTCTCTTCAAAGTTTCTGTAATTATTCCAGTAAGGGATCCTTCCTCCTCTTCTCCAGGGCCTTCCTCGGAATCGCCTTTGGAATGTTGGGAATCCAGTATTCGATCTTTCATCGTATGAAAGTCTCTCGAAGACATCATTACTCTGAAGTTTGCCTCTTCCTCCTCGAGAAGAATACATCTCTCTTCTAACCCACTGTCTTTGATTTCCACTAACACCAGAACCAACAGATTTTTGTTGACTTTCCCCTATCATTGGTTAGGCTATTTGATCCACTTTGTCATTACCTCTTTTATTTTGATTCTCAATTTTCTTTATCTGTTCCACTCTGAAAGCTCTAGCAGCTGACTTGTCGAACACCGCATTGCATCGTGGACATAACGACACATCTTCATCTTTTTCTTTCTTTCTGTTTAAAAACTCGATGAGAGAATCTCCTGTTCGAGGATAGATCTCCCTCTCAAATTCTTTCTCGAATTCACTCAGGTCGAACTCCATATCTTCTTCGGGTACATCCATTCTGACATGCTTGGGATCAATGTCTTCAGTAACATCGACCATGCCTATAAAAGCCGAATTTGTCACCCGGACATCTTCAGTCATGCCCATTTGGGATTCAATATACCCCACCTGAACTTCGAATGGACTCGTGTCCACTTTTATTGGCATCTCTTCGAACTTCAGTCTTCCTTGGTCGATCGCATCTTGGATCGTATTCCTGAAATGTATACAATTGTTAGTCCAGTGTCCATAAACATTATGAAATTTGCAGTATTTTCGACTATTCCTTTGTTCTGCAGAAGGCAGTTTATGATCATCACTCAACTTAATCTGTTTATCTTTTAATAGAATATTGAAGATCTTATCTGCCTTCGTTACATCAAAAGTATATGTTCGATTTGCCATTTTGTCTTTTACTTCATTTTTCTGTAGTAATTTACAGATATATGGAGGTCCTACTTTGAGCTTTGCTATGTTAACTTTCTCATCGACAATTTCTCCAATATTAGTTTTTGTCGAGGGATCTATCTCATACACATCATTTATATATGCTACTCTTTCTTTTTTCATGGGTTTTTCAAATTTCTTATACCTTTGTTTTTCATATTCAATTTGTTCTACTCTTCTCACTTTATCAGCTAATTGAGCCATGTCATTCAATGGTAAATTAACTAACTTCTTCCTAATCGAGAATTCTAAGCCTGCAGAGGCCATTCTGACTAATTCATATTCAGGAATTTGAGTAAAACATCTCGATTTCATTTGTCTAAATCTATTCAAATAATCATCTATACTTTCATGATTGTATCTTTTTATGTTCATCAAATCGATGAGGCTTACTTGAGTCTCTCCTCTAAAGAATTGCTCATGAAAATTTCTTTCCAGTTGCAACCAATTATATATCGAATTGGGCGGCAGCGAAGTAAACCAAGTGAAAGCATTTTTCGTCAATGAACTAGGGAAATATTTCATTTTTAATTCTTCACTCATCGCTAGATCTCCACATTCGATCTGATATCGAGTCACGTGCTCGATAGTGGATTCACCAATTTCTCCAGCAAATTTGGTGAATTTGGGTATTTTGTATCCTCGAGGTAATTCTGTCTCGAGAATAACATTCGGAAAAGGAGAAACAAAGTATGTTTGATTGGGTGGTCTTAACTCCATTCCTTGGGAATTCACCCTTTGTCCTAACATGTGATTGTACTGCATATTATTTTGATTGTACATATTTTGAAATCCCTCATTCAGATTCCCATAAATATCATTCCTCACATGTTGATATTCGTTCCCCATATGCTGATGTTGATCATTGTTTCGATTCCTCCTCAATAGATACGGGGGATTGATATTAGCACTTTGGTTAATGCTTTGATTGGCATGATTTTCCACTCTTGTTTGTCGAGGTATAGCCAATGCATCCCCGATACGGGTCATTTGGTCTGCTAATATCTCAAAACGAGCAATAGTGTTTTGAACTAATGGATTGAGGATTGTAGTCAACTATTGTGATAACATATTCACCATCTCAAAATTGCTCTCATCCATTTGTTGTCTAAGTACTCCTAGTGAGTTGCTGGAGATCCCAGTACTAGTGTTTTCAATAGTCTCAAAATTAGATCGATGATAATCTCTATCGAATGCATTTCTCCCATGATCCAGATTTGCTCTGTGATCTAGATTTGGAGGTGTCTGTTGTGTACCTAAATTCTGCCCACTCCCTGAATTCTGGGGGGTTACTAAATTTTGATATCCTAAATTCGGAGAGACTCCAAAATTTTGCGGCATACCTAGAGTTTGAAAGGTACTTGAGTTCTGAGGCATTCCTAGGTTAAATCTTGAGTTTCGTTGTATCGAAGAGGTACCAGCCCCATTCATATTAAGCGAAAACCCAGGTGGTCTTACGCTCATATATGGCCCAACATTTGTTGTTATGGGGTTTCCCATAGTTTGCATATTGTTTAGTGTCACCATACTAGATCCTACTTGGGTGTTTGCTAATGTGCCTGCATTTTGTTCATTACTCACAGGTATCGACATACTCACGGTTGTCGATATTACAGGCATATTCCCATTATAACTTTGCCCCCCAGTATTTGGTGGATGTGCACCATTTAGACCCTCACTATTACTCTGATTATTTGGTGGATTCTGACTCATTCTTATAACTCGCTCACTCCTTAATCTCATATACTTTCAAACTAACCAATTTTGTGTATTTTCAACACAAGATCCCCTACCTAGCACGCCAATTTGTTTCTGGTGGAATTTCGATCGGATCCGATTCTTAAGAGGTTTTGATTCTAATCAAAATTCAACCACGCAAGTTCTTTTTTACTTAGGCTAGCAAATTGATTTTCAATTGAAATGCATATGAGAATCAAAATTTACATAGTATCAAAAATGTTGTTTTTGGTATTTTATGTTTAAAGTGTTCAAAATAAACAAAGCAATGGAAGCGTCGAATCGAAAAGCAAAACAGAAAATTGAATTGCCAAGAGGTAAAAATGCAGAAACCTCAAATTTGCATTAAATGACAAGAAATTGGAGTAGCGAGAATGTAAATGGCAGGAAATCGAGATTGTAGAAAATATAATTGGCAGGAAATCGAAATACGCAAAAATGTAAATAGCAAGGAATCGAGATTACAGAAATGTAAATAGCAAGAAGCTTAAATGCGGAAACTTAACTTTCATTAAAGGAAATGACAAGGAATCGAAAGTACAAAAACTTAAAGTTGCTAAAGACAAATTGCATCAAATTAAATTACCAGGGAAAATAAAGAAAGCGGTAAAAGTACTCAATGAGCATGGAAATCCAGATCGCCAGAAACTTCATGATGTTCGTCGTTCTCCGGTAGACTTCTTACTAGTATTTCTGTTCTCTGCCAATTTTTCCACACCCCTCCTTCCTTTCATCTTTTGTTCTATTTATAGATCATCTTTCAAGTAGTTTCTTAGGAGCAGTTAATGAAACTGCTACCACGTTCTTCGTGCATGTTGCGGTTTTCTTTTCATGTGGTGTTAAAACCGCACCCACGTTCCCATGATCTTCGACCTCTGCCACGGTTAAAAAACTGCTTCCTATCTGCGTGTTTAACTATTCTTCTCTTTATGATTTGGCCAAGGTTTCGATATCCTCGTAAGTTAATCTTCCCATCAATTTCGATTTTTAAGATCTCGAAAACTTTGAATTGCTTTCGATTCCTTTTAACCTTAACGTCATATACTTCTAATTTCTTGGTTTTTATTCGACAATAGACATTTAATTATTATTCCTTTGATTCTTGATTCTACCTCTCGATTTTATGTGCCACGCACTTCTAATTGAACATCGAATGGTTTCTCATCCATCTTTTCGATTTATCAATAAATCACATGTTTCTCGATTTTTCTTTCCTTCGTTTTTTGATCACTTTTCTCGATTTTCCACTAACAAGTAGGAAACTTATTTTTTATAAATTTTTATAAAAATTATAACAATATTCCTATAAAATATAAGAATTTCTTGTAGTCCGATAATACATTAGAGACATAACTTGATGTTGACTTAGTGATTAAGTACTTTTATATATATATATATATATATATATATATATATATATATATATATATATATATATATATATATATATATATATTAATCGAGATTATTTTTAATTCACAAGTCGAAAGTAATCTGAATCTAAAAACTAATATTAACCCTTATGGTTTCAATGGTATCTTTAATTGTACATAATTTTAAAATTCTTATCCTAAGAAGGAAATTATATTTTTAATTATTCTCGAAATCACAAGTAGTATATAATACACAATATTTGAAAATAAACATAAATTTGTATGGACTATGAGAATGTATCTATTACAAAATAACTTTTACTAATCTTGGAATTAAAATAATATATATAAAATATATGAATCTCTAGGTCACTTTCGCATTTTAGTAACACTTTTATAGTATAATTACATGTTCGCATGTATCAAGCACGATTAGAAAATAAGGATAAGTGATAGGTACACGTTTTCTCACCTAAATATGATAAGCAATGCTATACGAAACAATAATACAGTAATTAGAAAAAAATTATAAATGATATTCACGAGAAACATTAACAATGTGTTATACATTTAGTTCTCACTTGTTAAGGGTTAGAAAAAAAAAGAAGAAAAAAAGAGGTTTTATATATTTTGATATGAAAAACAGTAAAAAAATAATAATAAACCTATGATCCTCAGAAAACAACCTAAATGAAAATAGTAAACTTAATATAGTAAAGTAAATGACAGTAGAAACCCTGGTTGAAAGCAAAATTTATGTAAACAAAGTCTAATAAAAACAATAAATCTAATTCTAATTATTAAGTAGACATTGAGTTAAAAAACAGTAAATCTAATAAACTATGTAAGCAATAAACATTAAAAGCGACAAACTAAAGCATTGAAATATAAGGAAACAATAAGTAACAATTGAAATAGTAGAAGTGATATAGAATTGAGATAAAACTATAAATTATAATGGTTGATTCTCTAATCATCCACTTATTCTTTTAATTGTTATTTATTTCTAAGCCTAAATGTACCTACAAGATAAATCCATAAAAGTTCTAATTATTCATAATCTAATTAATTAGATCATTCAATTAACCTAAAAATATAATTCAATTTTTAAGAAAAAATTTCATAAACCTTAAAGTTGTTTGAGAAATTCAACTGAATAATCTCAATTACATTAATTATAATGAATTATAAATTATTAAAATTATGAAGAATCAAATTTAAATCATAAAAAACAAGTCTTGATCGAAAAATCAACGTTAAAGAATTTAGAAACACATGACAAAAATGAAAAGTGTAGAAACAATATAAGAAAGCAAGAAATTGCATAGAAACAATAACAAAAAGGTAAATTGTGGGAAATAAACGAAAATAGTAAAGTAAAAGAAAAAAATTTAATACAAAACATCTTGAATTGATAATCTTCAAGTAGAATTTGTACGAGTATATTATGATTTTCACTATCATTCATGAAATCAAAGATTACAAGTTTTTTTAAGGAGTAAAAACTAAAATGAAAGGGATATAAATAGATCAATCCATGATTTCAATAACCAAACAATTTTCTTATCATAGTTCTCTAAAGATTTTAATCTAAGTTTGAACAATTAACTGGTTCAATTAATTAACTAAACCGGTTATACAAATTAAATATGTATATCATTCAATATAATCCATATTTAATTATCAAATCAATATTTAATTGCTTTCTAATTTGATTTATACAATAAGAATTGCAAATTTATATTACAAAGAGCAAAACTAAAATTAGAGAAGAGAAGAACAAACTTAGAGTGATAAACGATCAATGAAAAACTTAATTTGACTATTGTTTGATCTTGATCTTGTGAATTGATTATCAAGATTTAGTTCTCCATGAATAAAGAACACAAACTAAGTTGGACAAGAAGAATATGAAGAGTCAAAACGAAAACGAGAGAAAATAGAAGATGTAGAGAAAATTCCTAAAGTGAAAATATAATAAAATGATTTCTAGATGAGTTTAGAACATATTTAGTCTATTTATATACTCTCAATTATGAAACAAACACAAACCTAAATGAGTTCCAATTAGGACCATAAGCTCAATTTACAAAAGTTTAACTAATAGAATGAAAGTCTAATTCGTATGAGTTCTTACCAAAATTTCAACAAACATGTCTTAACTTCTAAAAATCATAGAAAATATTAGAGAATTCCAAATCGAGTAAACCATTTATCCATTTCATAGCCCTGAAAATTTTGAATCCAATGCAACTTGATATAATAAAAATAATATTTGCACAAAAAAAATTATGGCCAAAATAGTGAGTAAAGGTTAGATAAAATGAAAATACAAAATTAATGCAAATATGTACATTAAATCCAATTTATTAGTACTAAATTAAAATGAGTTTAAAATTAAAAGTAAAGGATATGGAAAGTGGAATAAAAATGTATGTATAATGTATGTGTTATCATAGTATAACTCAAAATTGGAAAAGTTGCTTTATGAATATAAGATAAAACTAAAGATAAATATGAAATTCAGATATTGAATGAAGCTGACTTGAAGATAAATTGTGTTAGCTTATGTTTTTTGGATTTTTCAAGCCTTTATTTACAACAACATATGTAAATGAATTGTTCAAGGCTCATACAAGGCCCAAAATAAATCAATTATATCAATTGAAACTTTGTTCGACATTCTGCACCAAATAGATGTTGCAACATTCTAGGTTAGTGGAATATTCCTTCGCTAAGCGGATTTTTAGTTAAGGTAGTTTCTTAAAATTTGTCACTTTCACTTAGCGGATTGATTACTTGTTAAATGAATTTTCAATGTTAGAAATGATGTTTTTGAAAGTAATTCGTTGAACAAAAATCCTTCGCGTTGAACCTTCAATAGTTAAAATTTTTTTCTTCTTTAATTTATCATTCCAGCACCAATGTAAAAATAATTAGTTAAAACATATAATTTAATTAATAAATTAGATACAAAACTATTTATTTTTCTTTTATAATAAATAAATAATTAAATAAATAACTTAATTATATATAAATTATATTAATAAAAACATTAATAAAATGTGTTCTTTAATAAGCTAAACATTCAATATAATAGTTTATTTTACATAAAAAAGTCATTCTAACATAACCAATCTATACAATCATATCCTAACATATCACTCTCAGTAAAATGTACACTAGACATTTTCTAGAAGATTATAATGTTCTAAACTTAGAGACTATCACTTATGTGTCACATTGTAATTAGACACTCAATGGCCACCCACTAGTACGTAAATCACTTTTAACATCGGGCTTTCCACATCGGTTCTTTAAGAACCGATGTAGAAAGTGAATTCAAGACTTTCAACATCGGTTCCCAGATGAACCGATGTAAAAACACTTTCTACATCGGTTCCCGGATGAACCGATGTAGAAAGTCTTTTTATAAAATTAAGAGAATTGTTACTGGCAAGATTCAAACTCAATACCTTGAAGTCGAGGTCGATACTCCAACCACTAAGCTACCAAGATTTTCCGATAATAACTTATACATAAATTATATTTATATACAAATAAAAATGTATATCCATGTAAATATATAAATATAAAATATATAAATACAAATACAAATATATTTATATATTTATATGTTGGATGTGAGAGCGCTCGAGAGTAAAAGTGTGTGTCAAGTGGGTTTTCAAAATTTGATGTCAAATTTGTGAGCAAGTTTCTTTATATGAATTTGTAATTTAATGATAGAATATAATCTTTATAATTTATTTATAATAATATAGAATATAATCTTTATAATTAATTTATATAATGATATAAAATAAAGAAAAAAATATTTTATATCATTATATAAATAAATTATAAAGATTATATTTTGTCATTAAGTTATAATCCATATAAAGAGACCCGCTCACAAATTTGACATCAAATTTTAAAAATTCACTCGACACACACTTTCATCCTCAAACGCGTCCTCACATCCAACATATAAATATATAAATATATTTGTATTTGTATTTATATATTTTATATTTATATATTTACATGGATATACATTTTTATTTGTATATAAATATAATTTATGTATAAGTTATTATCGGAAAATCTTGGTAGCTTAGTGGTTGGAGTATCGCCTCCGACTCTAAGGTACTCGGGTTCGAATCTTGCCAGTGATAATTCTCTTAATCTGATAATAATTCAAATTCCTAAAAAATATAAATAATAAAAATATAATATAAAAGGGTTATAAAAGGGAGAGGATAGTCTAGGAAACTCTAGATCAATAGATAGGGTAATTAGAGATGTGTTATGAATAAATAAAATAAAAAAAAATATTAGACTTTCTACATCGGTTCCTTACAATCGATGTGGAAAGTCACACTTTCTACATCGGTTGTATCTACATCGGGTCTAGAACCGATGTTAAAAGTCCCTGGGAACCGATGTTAAAAGCCTATTTTGTACTAGTGACTCTGTGATCTCAACACCAACTTGGCATACCCCTCATAACCTCATGATAAGCTATCAACAATTCTTCCATAAACTTGTCACTGATACCTTACTCTATGTAACTTATGTTATCGTAGAACTTGAGATCTCATTGAATCCACCAACATCAACAACACCTTAATATAACCAAGTAGTGGTACTATTCATCATTCTTAAGCTACTACCTCAAGCTGAAATTAACCATGCACCATGATTTTCCTAATCATACTTGTAATTTCTAGTCACTACCTCTAAAAAACTCGTGTAATAATTACATCAAACGATTCTAGACAATTGTCTTGGGATTTACTCATGCCTTCACCTCTTTATTTATACATGTATCCACAATTGGGTCTCAATCCCACATACACATTCATCACATGCTTTAAAATAAAGTTATATCACTTGACTATCCTTTGGTTGCTTAAGTGATACACTTTCAATATTCAACTCATTTGGACTCATTTCATTGTCACTTGAATGATCTCTTGTTCCTTGTGTGATGAGACCACCTCGCTTTAGCATTTTTTTCACTACTTGAGGAAATTACCTTTAAAATAAGATCATTAATTTTATTTGTTTTTTGCTTGAGCGTCACTTTAATCATTTAAGAAACTACAAATGTACCCATTTTTCCCTTTTATTAGTATTTTTCTTAAGTGAAATAATTATGAAACCAATTCTTTCTTCTTAGTAAGTCTTTTTGCTTGAGCATCCAGTCATCACTCGAGCAAAATCATTATCATATCAATTATCTTTCCTATATAGGTATCTCGTTTGAACGTACTAAATATCGCTTTAGCTAAATACTAAAATATTAAATATTTTTCTTTAGTAACTTTCTCACTTGAGCATTAATGCATTACTTGAGCGTCAATCCATTGCTTGAACAAACTGTCACCAAATGAATTATCATTTGAGTGATGATTTGCCGCATGAGGGAACCATATTCATTTAAGTTACATTTTCCACTATTTTGTCAATGACTTAAAAATGCAACCCACAACTTGAACATTAAAACTCAAACATAAAAGTAAATACACATATCATAAACTCAAACATTTTCAACCAATGCATTCCCCCTCACCCTAAATCTAACCCAAGTATGCATACTCATAACATATACTCATGCAAGTAAAACATCCAAAATATCAAAGGCATGTTATTCTAACATATATTCATTAACCAAACAATATCAAACCAACAATTTTACTTAATATACTATTTTTAAATAATAACTTCTTTACCTAAATTATCTTGCTATCTAACTTCTTTCACATAAGCCTACAACCTAGCATATTCCTACTACTCCTTCACAAACTTGAACAACATTCTCTTATAATCTAGTGTTAGGTATTTCCAAGGGGGGCTAACAACAGGGAGATTTTGTTGGTCTTTTGGCAAGCGTATCAATATTATCAATTGCAGTACAATATTTCAATTAAATAAAAGTTGATCCCACGAGGAACGATTTCACTAGAAATTCCAAGTCATATGCTTATTAAGTATATTGACACAAAATTGGTTTTTCATAAATATGTGGGTTGAAAATAAATGGCAAATAACTATTAAGTATTTTTAGAAAAGATGAAATATAAGAACTTAGGATTGGATTAATTCCTTTTCCCTCCTTTGTATAATGGCTAGGTCAAATTAATAACATCAATTAACCTATCAATGTTGATGTCACCTACTTAAATCATTTACATTGATTCCTCAAACATGAAATTCATAAGAAAACCTTGTAAACATAGATTCCTCATACATTTAATAGATTTTTCAGCATTAGGTTTAGGGTGTTAAGCACTTAATACATCCATTACCATTCCTAGCAATCAATGTAGCAAATATTCTTAACATAATCAAGGGTTTCACGATATATTTTCCAATATATATGAACATCCAGGATAAAAGCATTAAAAGGCAAAAAGGATAAAAATAACAACATCAAGAACATAGATTAATATCTCAAAATATCACCAAGATACAAAAGAGTTGAAAAGAACTGCACCCAATCCTAAGAGAATGAAGTTAGCCACTCATGATGGTCATTACAATAATCCAAATGAAGAAGAATTGAAGATTGGACGAAAATCAGAGCAGCTGTTGCGCCTCTCTTCTCAAAACCTCCAATTTTGATTCTCAAAACGCATCTTATCTTTTTATAGAAAAATTTGGGTCACACGTCATTCGCTCAAGCGGAACATTTGCTCAAGCGAAAAATGATGATTTTCGCTCAAGCGAGAAATGTTCGCTTGAGCGGTTGAATTCCCAAGAGCTTTAACTTATTTTCGCTCAAGCGAATGGAAGTTCTCTTGAGGGAGTGACTTTCAGAGAGTTTTAACGTATTTTCGTTCAAGCGAATAAATGTTCACTTGAGTGAGTGACTTCCAGAGAGCTTTAAAGTATTTTCGCTCAAATGAGCATCCGTCTCGCTTGGGCGAATCTCATGCTGAAAATCTTCTTCCTTCTTTCAATTTTTCTTCAATTATCTTGAGAATTATGATCCTTGCTCTTGTACCAAGGTATTCTACAAATTCACCCTACATTGGGAGAAAAATAGACTAGAATCAACATAATTTAAGTGGTTAAATAATAATTAAAATCATAATTACATCAACTTTTATCACTTAACAGATTCTCACAAATGGTACATAAGTCAACCATATAAGAGAATATGACACCGTCTTCAACCCAAAACCTTAAGGCATTAGGTTATGTGTCTTTCTCACTTATAAGTTACTCAACTTTCCTATTTCTACCCAATGTGAGACTTCAACTCACTTGAATTCTCAAAAATCTCCCCCTCAAGTGTGATTCCCTTTCACATAGGTACACTACCCCCATAAGTGGAATCATTTTTTTCTAGCCATGAGTACCCAACAGTGACCTTACTTGTATCGTTGTTCAACTTAACGAGACTCGTTTGCTTGAAACCTTTGTCAGGAAGACTTTTGACACAAGGATCTTTCACCTACTCTAATCATACTTAATTGAGACGATCACCAGACAAACCATTGAATCTAACACCACTGTTAGGAATCAGAGTAACTGCATAAGAACTTAACTAAAATAAAAGATGAGAAAAGAGAAACAAAATCGACAATAGGCACTAATAAAATTTACTATCGGAAGAAATTACAATACCCTCATTAAATATTAGGAGAAAACAATAATAATATCCTCTTTAAGAAATAAGAGAACTCAACTACTGTGCAATGCACTAGTAGAAAGGAGAAGGAAGAGATTTGGGGTAATTTACAAGATAGATAATGTGCTCCTTTTATAATAGGAAAAGTAAGCACCAACCTATAATGTACTTGATGTGGGACTTCTCTTCTCACTTGAAGATTTTGATTAAATTAATCAAATCTTCATAATACATTATTATTGTCTTTCATTTTGTTATTTTGAGATAGACCTTCAGTAGGATCGCCACTATGTAAACTTGTTATTGCTAACTTACTATCATAACATCTGCTAGATTCTTCTTGATTTGTCCTAAAATCCAAGACAGGATTCCTTGTATTGTACAAGACACTCTAACTATCACAATACACAATAATTTGTTGTTGCTTGTACCCGAGTTCCTCCATTATTGTCTTAATCCAAATAGCTTCCTTACATGCTTGGGTGGTTGCCATGTACTTAGCTTCTGTAATAGACAAATCTACAAAATCCTATAACTTGGACTAGTTATTGCCCCTCGAACAAAGGTAAACTCATCAAGATCGCCTGAAAAACCTGAACAAACATAGCATTTGACAGCTAGTTTTGATCCTTTGAAACATAATACAACATCTAAGGTTCCTTTGATAATAATTCTCTTGATAATACTCATGCTCTCCATCATAATTTTCCATTAATCTACTGACCGCTCCCTTTACTTGTGCAATGTTTGGTCTTGTACCGATCATGGTATTCATAAGACTTTCCACCGTTGATGCATACAGTACTTGAGACATTTCTATCCTTCTTGTTTCATTGTTAGGACTCATACTTGAGGATAACTTGATAGAAAATGGGGTAGAAACTGGCTTAAACCCTTGCATGTTGAAACACTACAAGACCTTCAATAAGTAATTCTTCTAATAAAGGCAAACCTTCCTATCATTTATCTCTCAGTGAATTTGCATCCCTAAAATCTTATTTGTTGGTCCAAGTTCTTCATATCAGACTTCCTAGTCAATTATGCCTTTAAAACCTGGATTCAAACTTTGTTGGAGCCTACCATCAACATGTCATCCACATACAACGACAAAATGATAAAATCATTCTAATCAAATCTATTATAATAGGTACAATAATTTGAACTTAGTCTATTGTAATCAAGGCTAATCATGAAGAATCAAATCTCTTACAGTAACACCTATGCACCCAATTTAAACTGTACAGAGATCTAGTCAACCTGCAAACCAAGTTTCCTTTTTCTTTAAGTCTTCTAGTTGGAGCACAACAATCCTTTCTCCAAGTTCACCTTGAAGAAAAATAATATTTATATCCCCGCTAACAATAACCTTATGGATAGTGGAATCCACAGGAAATACCCCTTCATATTATTAGTATAGTCCAAGAATTTGTCTTTCATAAACTTTGAAAACAAAGACTTCCTCTTAATGTAGTACATCCATAACCTCCTGACATAATCATTATCATCATTGATACAAAATATCTGGCCCCTCCTAGGGATAATACCGACGATTCCAACATATGATAATAAATCAAGTCAAATATGTGTTTTCTCCTGATAGTCACTTTAGCAAATTGCAGTCTATGTTAATCTAAGCCAACAATCTTTCTTGACATGTCCTCTCTTACCACAATGGTAGCAAATGAGATTGTTCCTTCATCAAAAATTTGATCCAACATAGTTTTGTCTCCTAATAGAATCATATTTTATTGATCTACTTCTCATCATCATTAAATCTTATGCTTGGTTCAGACTTTCCACCTTACTTTTTCGCCTGGATTCTTCTTCAAGTGTAAATGTCCTAGAATCATATTCTGTTGATCTACCTCTCATCATCGTCAAAGCTTATGCTTGGTTCAGACTTTCCACCTTACATTTTTGCCTAGATTCTTCTTCAAGTGTAAATCTCCATCAATATTGTTATTTGTTATATTGATGACAAGTTAATCATATGAATCTAGTAAGCTCTGCAGTATAAGTTCTGCACTTTCATTTTCAACTATGTTGAAATTTTCCATTGAAAGTTAGGCAAACAATTGTTAAGTGGTAAAAAGTTGATATAATTATGCTTTTAATTGTTATGAAATCACTTAACTTATGTCAATTCTAATCTATTTTTGTCCCAATGTAGGATGAATTCGAGAATATCTTAATACAAGATTAAGGAACATAATTGTCAACATAATTGAAACAAAGCTGAAAGGAGAAAGAAGATTTTCAGCATGGAAGTCGCTCGAGCAAAATAGACTCTCGCTTGAGAGAATATTAGTTAAAACTCTCTGGAAGTCAGTCGCTCAAGCGCCATTAATTTCGCTTGAGCGAAAATTAGTTAAACTTCTCTATAACTCACTCGCTCAAGCGAGCACTTTGTCGTTTGAGCAAAAATAGGGAACTTTCGCTTGAGCGAACGTTGTTGCTTGAGCGACAGACGCGAAGCCTAATTTTTCCTAAAAAAAGATAAGATGTGTTTCGAGAAAAGAAGGCGGCCTTGGGGAGAAGAGGTGCGACTACTGCTAGGGTTTCGTCCAATCTTCATCAATTCTTCACTTCTTCCTCATTTAGAGCATTGTAATGGTCACCATGAGTGGCTAACTTCATTCTCTTGGGATTGAGTGCACTTCCTTTGAACTCTTTTGTATCATGGTGATATTTTGAGATATTAATCTATGTTTTGATGTTGTTATTCTTATCTTTTATGCCTTGGAATGATTTATTCTTGATGTTTGGGATATGATTGAAAAACATATCTTGAACCCTAGATCATGGTAAGAATATTTGTTACATTAATTTCCAAGAATGGAATGAATGTATCAATTGCTTAACACCATAAACCTAATGCTGGAAAATCTCTTAATTGTGTGCGAAATCAACATTTATTAGGTTTTCTTATGAATTTTATGTGTGAGGAATCAACATGGATGATTTGAGTAGGTGACATCAACATTGTTAGGTTAATTGATGATCTTAATTGGACATAGTCATTGCAAAAGAAGGAAAAGGAAGGAAGTCAATCCTAAGTGCCTTTAATTGATCTTTTCTAAACAAGTTACAGTTCTTTGTCATTTAATTTCAATTCAACTTTTTACGCAAAACCCATTTTGTTTTAATCCACTTAGTAAGCATATAATTGGGAATTTCCATTGAAACCGTTCCTCGTGGGATCAACTTTTATTTAATCAAAATACTATACTGTGATTGATAATTTTGGTACGCTTGCCAATAATTCAACAATTATTTCTGGTGCATTTTCCGGGGAGCGGCGTTCCTTGGGAATTCTTTGTTTAGCTTATTAAGTATTTTATTTTTATTTCTGTTTTTGTTTTTTTTTTGTTTTTTTTTTGCTTAATTGTTGTCTTGTGCTAATCTCTACTTGAGTTACTATTTGATTTATGCGTTTAAGAGGATAGACATCTTCATAGCAGTTAGAATTTAATCTGGAGATTGAAAAAACTTCTCGAAGGAACCATGGTAGAAGAAGAAGGGAAACTCGAGAACAAGCCACAAGAGAATCAGTTAACTCTTCTTCCACACTCAATTTACCAGATACAATCATAGAAAACATGGCGGAAGAAGGAGAAAATCTAAATTCAAATCCAAATCCACCTAGAAGAACACTTGGAGACTATGTTATGCAACAAAGTCTGAGACACTTCTCTAGCATTACAATACCAGCCAACCAAGCTTGGAGATGAAGCCAGCTTTCTTAAGCTTGATCAATGCTCATCAATTCACTAGAATGGATCATGAAGACCCCTATATTCACTTGTATACTTTTTATGAATTGATTGGTATCATGGGATTTAGAGAAGCAGATATTGAATATGCATACTTGAGATTATTTCCTTTTTCTTTGGCAGGTAGGGCAAAGGAATGGTTAAAAGCACATCCTAATCAAAGTTTAACCAATTGGGGTACTGTAGAAGATAAGTTTCTGAACATATTTTTTTCCACCATCCCGCTATATTAAGGCAAAATCTGATATCTCTACTTTCAGACAAGGAGCAGATGAACCCTTTTGTGAAGCATGGGAGAGATTCAAATAATTGTTAAGGAGATGCCCAAACCATTGATTTGAAGACATTGTCCAGTTAAACATCTTTTATACTGGCCTGAGACCTGATACAAAGATGCTATTAGATGTTGCAGCAGGAGGAACTATGATGACTGTGGATGCTGAACATGCCACAAGAATTATTAATGCATTGGCATCTACAGACCAACAGGCCCAACATGATAGACATCCAATTCAAAAGAAAGGAATGCTCGAGCTTAACACTTCAGATGCTATGTTAGCTCAAAATAAAATTCTGACTAAACAGATGGAAGCATTGACTCAGCAAATAGCGAAACTACCTCAAAAAATACATGCTATCCAAGCTTCTTCTGGTCAACAATTCATGAAATGTGACTTGTGTGGAGGTGATCATCCAAATGAACACTGCTCTTACCAAGGCAACATACAACAAGAAGAAGCTAATTATATGGGTGTTTAAGGTAGTAGTCAAGGCAGACAAGGTAATTTTCTTAGTTCCAACAACTATCAGAATAATTTTTCACAAGGGTGGAAAGGGAATCAAAATCAAAATCAAAATCAAAACTTTGGGTGGAAACAAGGTGCAAGTTCATCTAATAGACCATCTCTATATCAACAACAGTCATATCAACAACCTCCATATCAACAACAACAACAACATTATCCTCCAATACATGACAGAATGAGCAAATTGGAGGACACTTTAGAAAAATTCATGTAAGCTACTTTGTCTAGTCAGAAAAATACTAATGCTTCATTCAGGAATCTAGAGACCCAGATGGGTCAATTGGCTAAATAGTTATCTGAATAGCAAGGAGGACAGTTTTCAGCTAACACACAAACCAATCCAAAGGAGTATTGTAATTCAATAACTACAAGGAGTGGTAAGGTTATAGGAAAAGGGATTGGTGACAACCTGACTGTAGAGAATGAAGTCTTACATGAAAAAAAGGATAAAGAGAAAAAAAATGAGTGTGAAGGAGAAAAAGAGAAAAATAAAAGTGAGAGTTTAGAAAAAGAAAAAAATATTGAAAAAGAAGAAGAAAAGAATAAAAATAGTGAGAAAAAGAGGCAGAAAGTTGAGAATCAAATACCTCAACTAAAGGATTTATCATATCCTCGTCGTCCTTACAAGAAAGATAAAGAAAGACAATTTGCGAGATTCATGGATATTTTCAAGCAATTACAAATTAATATTCCATTTGTGGAAGCTATGGAACAGATGCCAACTTATGCAAAATTCATGAAAGAGATGTTAACTAAGAAAAGGAGATTTACTACAGAAACAGTGGAGTTAGAGGCAGGATGCAGCGCTATATTTCAGAAATCATTACCTAAAAAGTCTAAGGATCCTGACAGTTTTACTATACCAGTCACAATTGGAACATTGCAAGTAGGAAAGACATTACTTGATTTGGGTGTCAACATAAATCTAATGCATTTGTCTATGCTTAAAAGAATAGGAGACTTGGAAGTAAAGCCTACAAGAATGAAACTTCAGCTAGCTGACTGGTCGTTGAAATTTCCTTATGGTGTGGCAGAGAAAGTTTTGGTCAGAGTTGATAAATTTATGTTCCCAGTTATTTTGTTGTGATGGATATGGTGGAAGATACTGAAGTTCCTCTTATACTGGGAAAACCTTTCATGAAGACGACTAAAGTCATTATCGATGTGGATGATGGCAAATTAAAGGTCTGAGTTGAACATGAGAAAGTTAATTTTAATGTATTTGAAGTAATGCGGCATCCCATGTTGAATTATTGGCAAGCGTACCAAAATTATCAATCGCAGTATAATATTTCGATAAAATAAAAGTTGATCCCACGAGGAACAGTTTCAATGAAAATTCCCAATTATGCTTACTAAGTATATTAAACAGATTGGGTTTTGCAAATAAGAGTTGAGTTGAATTTAAATGACAAAGAACTGTAAATTGTTGAGAAAATATCAATTAAAGGTACTTAGGATTGGCTTCCTTCCTTATCCCTCTTTTGTAATGGCTATGTCAATTAAGAACGTCAATTAACCTAACAATGTTGATGCCACCTACTCAAATCATCCATGTTGATTCCTCACACATGAAATTCATAAGAAAACCTAATAAATGTTGATTCCTCACACAATTAACAGATTTTCCAGCATTAAGGTTAAGGTGTTTAAGTAATTGATACATTCATTCCATTCCTGGCAATAAACGTAACAAATACTCTTACCGTGATCTAGGGTTCAAGATATATTTTCCAATCATACCTCAAACAATCAAGAATAAATCATTCCAAAGCATAAAGGATAAAAATAACAACATCAAATCATAGATTAATATCTCAAAATATCACCATGATACAAAAGAGTTCAAAGGAAGTGCACCGAATCCTAAGAGAATGAAGTTAGCCACTCATGTTGGCCATTACAATGCTCCATTTGATGAAGAAGAAAAGAATTGATGAAGATTAGACAAAACCCTAATAGTAGTCGTGTCTCATCTCCTCCAAGACTGCTTGTTTTTCTCAAAACACAACTTATCTTTTTATAAGAGAATTTGGGTCGGGCCTCGTATCATTCATTCGCTTAAGCGCTCTTCTTTCTTTCAATTTTATTCCAATTATGCTGACAATTATGCTCCTTACTCTTGTATCAAGGTATTCTCGAATTCATCCTATATTGGGAGAAAAATATATTAGAATTAACATAAGTTAAGTGGTTTCATAACAATTCAAGGCATAATTAGATCAACTTTTTACCACTTAACATCCCACAGATAAACAACACTGTCTTAGGATGGATGCGGTAGATGATATCTTTCAAGCAGCAAGAAAGCAACTAACCAAAGCAACTAACACCTATGTGTTAGTGATCAAATTGATGAAAAAGATGAAAAAGAAGTTGAGAAATATCTAAAATATCTTGATTCAGCACAAGAGGTTACTTCAAAAGAAATACAATCGGAGAAATTGCAGCATGAACATAAAACTGAGAGTCAGAAGCTGGAGTTAAAGGTATTACCTCCTCACTTAAAATATGTTTTTCTTGCAGATAGAGGTAACAAACCAGTGGTGATTAGCAATGCCTTAACAAATTCTGAAGAAGAAAAGTTTTTCTTAGTTCTTAAAGATAATGAGGAGGCCATAGGGTGAACATTATCTTATCTCAAAGGAATCATTCCATCTTATTGCATGCATAAGATTCACATGGAGAACGATTTCAAGCCTGTTGCACAATCTCAAAGACGTCTTAATTCAACCATGAAAGAGGTGGTAAAGAAAGAAGTACTGATATTGTTAGATGCTGGTATGATCTATCCTATCTTTGATAGTGCTTGGGTTAGCCCAGTTCAGGTAGTCCCAAAATAAGGAGGTACGACTGTAATTTATAATGATAAAAATGAATTAATACCTACTAGGACTGTTACAAGTTGGAGAATGTGTATAGATTATAGGAAATTGAATCAGGCAACTAGAAAATATCATTTTCCTTTACCTTTCATGGATCAAATGTTAGAAAGGTTAGCAGGACAAGCTTTTTATTGTTTTCTGGATGGTTATTCAGGGTATAATCAAATAGTAGTAGATCCAGAAGATCAAGAAAAAACTGCTTTTACATGTCCCTTTGGTGTGTTTGCTTACAGGAAAATGTCATTCGGATTGTGCAATGCCCCAACAATCTTTCAAAGATGCATGCTAGCAATTTTCTTAGATTTAGTGGAACAATGCATAAAAGTTTTCATGGATGATTTCTCAGTGTTTGGTACATCATTTAACCATTTCTTGAGAAACCTGAATACCGTACTGAAGCAGTGTAGACCCCTAATTTTGCCCGGTCTCTCAATAAAGGCTAAAGAGACTTCCTACAACAAAGACAAAGCTCGCCTGACATCTCAATAAAGGCCAAGAAGACTTCCTATATGAAGATAAAGCTTTAACGGGCGTGTATCGGCATCAAACGACGTCCGAATATAGAAAGGAAAGCTTCCCAGGGGTCCCAGAACACAAAGGCTGGCCAAAACAGGTCGAGGCGGCTGTCCCAAGGTCGAGACGACCGTCCCAACCTTCCCTGGCCAAGTGGGACGGCCGTCCCAACTGGGACTGCCAGTCCCAGGTTTCAAGTGGTCTCAGCCTTTGTAAAAGAGGCAGTTAGGACGGCCGTCCCAACCCAGACGGCCGTCCCAACTCAATAGGGCGTCTCAAATGTTCAGGCAGCGAAAAACTATAAATAGGAGGCTCATTTGCCATGTTTCAGACCCCAGACAACTCCCAAGACTTGTCTTCTTCTCTCCCTACTTCGAATGATCTTTCTGATTGCCTTAAATAGGTAACAATCAGTTAAGGAATTATATTCCGGCATTCGATTCTTCTATAAAATTTTAGTCGAGTCGAGTCTGTATTCATGAGGAGAGTCGTTGTAGAGCGAGGGATTGCCGAAACGCGTCCTTATTGTAAAAGAGTCGCAATATAAAGCTTGCTACGGAGGTTCTTTTCAAATCTCTTCTCTTTTACTGCTTTATTTATTGCTTTATATATGAAATGTAAATAAAATCATGTAGATAGCCATATTTAAATGTTGTATGAATAAAATAGGGTAATAGCGTAATTTCTTATAATCTTCACTTAACGAATTAATCTGTCATAGGGAACCTGAAAGGGGCGTTGTGGGGTGCTAACACCTTCCCCACACGTAACTAACTCCCTTACCCAACTCTGGTTATAATGGCCAAGTGCGGTTTTTATTAAAATCAACATCTTTTTTCCTTTTCCAATGTTTAAGGTCAAAACATTGGTGGCGACTCCAAAAGAACCCCTTTTTCGAAAACCTTGCTTCTATTAGAGGATAGTTCAGTTGTTGAGCACCTCGGAAGCAATGAACATATTTTAAACATAAAACGCGAGTCTAAACCATCTTTTCGCGACCGCTCGCATAAACATTCGAGATGTCCCTAGACGTCGGAACGGACGACGGCGACAAGCAGTGTGTTGATACTAATTTGGTGTTAGAATTTCTATTGCATAACAACTGTTCGATAAAATGTCTCAGAGTAAATGACTTAGTTTTTATGTGATATGAAGTTTGTGTTTGTGCATGATTTGCTTAAATGTTTAATTGGGCGAGGATACATACTAGAAATTTGAGTCATAAAGGTTCCAAAATTAGGTGCACACCAAATGTTTGATGAAATGCCTAAGTATGAAGCATAGTTGTTCTATTACAAATGAACCTCTGAAATAAAATATAATGCATAATTATGACCTAAACTCTCATATTAGTCATGATAAGACCAATTTATTCAACTCACTATTAATTATCTTTGGTTATCATGATATTTACAGATGGGTCCAAGAAGAGAATCGCATGGTGCTTCATCATCCAGTGCTGCAGGAAAGAGGCTTAGAAATGAGCCTGAAGATATCTAAGTAGATAGAAGCAGATTCAGGGATGCAGAGAGGCAGACAAGATTTGAGAGAATAAGAAACTGGACCTTCATTCCTGAAAGGAGAGTGTTGCATTTTTGGCAAGCATACCAAAATTATCAATCGCAGTATAGTATTTCGATTAAATAAAAGTCAATTCCACGAGGAACAATTTCAATGGAAATTCCCAATTATATGCTTACTAAGTGGATTAAATAGAATGGGTTTTTCTTAAAGAGTTGAATTGAAAGTAATTGACAAAGAACTGTAAATTATTTAGAAAATATCAATTGAAGACACTTAGGATTGACTTCCTACCTTTTCCCTCTTTTGCAATGGCTATGTTCAATTAAAATCATCAATTAACCTAACAATGTTGATGTCACCTATTGATTTCTCACACATGAAATTCATAAGAAAACCTAATAAATATTGATTTCGCACACAATTAAGAGATTTTCCAACATTAGGGTTGCAATTGATACATTCATTCCATTCCTGACAATTATCATAACAAATATTCTTACCATAATCTAGGGTTTAAGATATATTTTTCAATCATACCCCAAACATCAAGAATAAATCATTCAAAGGCACAAAAGATAAACATCAAATCATAGATTAATATCTCAAAATATCACCAAGATACAAAAGAGTTCAAAGCAAGTGCACCCAATCTCAAGAGAATGAAGTTAGCCACTCATGGTGGCCATTACAATGCTCAAAATGATGCAGAAGTGAAGAATTGATGAAGACTGGACGAAACCCTAGCAGTAGTCGCGTCTCTTCTCCCCAAAACTCCACACTTTTCTCAAAACACATCTTATCTTTTTGTAGGAAAAAATGGGTCTCGCGTCTTTCGCTCAAGCGATAACACTCGCTCAAGCGAAATTTCCATATTCTCGCTCAAGCGACAAAGTGCTTGCTTGAGCGACTGAGTTCCAGAGAGGAATAACTAATTTTCGCTCAAGTGAAATTTCTAGCGCTTGAGCGACTAACTTCCAGAGAGTTTTAACTGATTTTTGCTCAAGCGAGAATCTATCTTGCTCGAGTGACTTCCATGCTGAAAATTTTCTTCCTCCTTTCTGTTTTGCTCCAATTATGTTGACAATTATGCTCCTTACTCTTGTATCAAGCTATTCTCAAATTCATCCTACATTAGGAGGAAAGTATATTAGAATTGACATAAGTTAAGTGATTTCATAACAATTAAAAACATAATTATATAAATTTTTTACCATTTAACAGAGAGTGGAGCTAAATAAAGGATAATTTCCTGAGTTTAAGAATGAGATTACACGCAGGAATTGGAGGCAGCTGACACTGCCAATGACTAAATATGACCCTAAAATAGTCAAGGAGTTCTACACCAATGTCTGGCTAGTAGAAGGAGAACCATGCCGGTCTGGGTCGAAAGTGAGGGGTCATTGGATTCCTTATGATCGAGATGCGATCAATGATCTTCTAGGCAACCCCCTCTATTTGGAGGAAGATCACATATGCACATACCAAACCATCAGGAACAACAGGCGGTTAAGTGTCCGAGCATTTGGAGATGAAGATACAGTAAGGGCTCTGTGCATACCAAGACGAACTTTTGAAGCTAATCATGTTGGCAAAGCATTAAGGATATTTAGGGCCAACATGACTACCCTGACCCAGATCTGAACTTCATTCCTGCTGGCTAATATAGTTCCCATCAAGCACAGTTCAGATCTAAACATGCCAATATGTCACATCATCAAGTGTATTCTTGATGAAACCATGATAGATGTCGCCGCAATAATCTCCGAGGAGATCTATCAGTTTGTAGTGCTAGAAAGTGGGCGACGGACAGAGCAAGCCAAGGCTCTTGGATTTCCTACCCTCATTACAGCCTTATGTGCAGCTCATGGTGTGGATGTTAATCCTACTATGAATATCAGACTGCCCATAAACAGAAGATTCATAGAGCGGAACTGTGTTAATCCTATAGAGGGAGCAACGCAACCACCACCACTAGCACAAGCACCACACCAACCACGCCGAGCCCGACAACCACCTCCTCCATCTCAACAACAACATGATTTTCAAAGAATGATACAATATATGGAGCATTTAACTTTGCAACAGTCAACAACCCATAGGGGTCAATGTAGTATTAATACAAATTTTTATAACTTGTCTTTGCAAATTGCTCCAGGTATGCAGTGGACGTCACCATAAGAATTTGATGCCTTACTTCAATGGTCTAGGGAGAGTCCAAATTTTCAGGGAGGGGGTGAAGGTGCAGCTGAAGCACAAGAAGAGGAGGAGGGAACATCACAAGAAGAAGAAGAAGAAGAATTAGCAAGTGAAGAAGAATAAAAGGGAGACAACAATTTAATTTAAGTTTAAGTTGTGTTAATTTGGTGCGTTTAAGTTATTTGTTTTGTTAATTTGATGTTTACATTTTTTGTATTAATTTGTTTGTTTTGAATGTTTTGAATTGACATCTGAAACTTAATTTGGTTAATGTCTTAATTTGATGTAATTTAATTGTTATCTCATACAATTTGTATTAGATCCAGTTATAAAATTATTATTTATTGTCTAATTTGAATCTGGAACTTGAAAAATCATTTTGATTGTTTTCAATAACAAGTGATTTTGGGAGGATGAGTATGATAGTGAAAAAGGAATTGATGAGGAGAATTAGGAATTAACTGAATTGGAGAAGCTAGCCAAAACGTAGGTGAGTAGAGTATCAACAACAGATAAATTGAGTGTCAACACTTTATGATGATAACTGGTATTGATTGATTCTTTGATGTGATTGCATGTGAGCGAGACTTGAAAATGATGAAGAAATTTTTTCTTGTGAAGTGAAAGTAGATATAACCCAGAGCCAAATAGCCAACCCTGCATTAAGTATAGGACATCCATTTAAACCCCATTTGAGTCAAAAAACAAGATTATTTCTTAAACAGAACCCCTGAGCCTAAACAATATTTATCCACTTTCCTATATTTAAGAAATGAAATGATTATGAATGTTATCATTTTTTCCTACGGGTATTGTTGGGTACTGCTATTGTTTTTCTACAAGTATGGTTGGGTATTCTTAAAAAAAAAAGTTGAGAAAAAGGGAAAAGAAAAGCATAAATATTATGGCTAAGCCGAAATGATAAATGCAAAGTATGAGGAAGGAAAATGAAATCCAAAGTGGTGCGAATGATAACTGGTGAGATTGTTAATTCACTATCTTTATGATTGGAGCAAAAACATGAAGTTTGAGACCCGACTTGAGGAAATGTTAAACAAGAATCATTCATATAATTTGAATTTCTCAAATATTTTTGTATATCTCAAAAAAACCAATGAATTTCTTCTTAGCCTAGTCCCATTACAAGCCTCAAAAGACCTTTTGATTTAAGTCTTGCTTAACAAATGTTGATTGCTTGAAGATGATTAACAATATTGGAATATCTAAATGAAGTGATTGAATGAGATAAACACTTATCCTTGAGAGTTAGAGATGATTATATATCACTCTATGTGAGAGATCATGCTTCTCTGAGGATAGTTGATGATTAATTTTCCATTGTTAGTTTCTGTTACTTTAATGCTTATGTATCCTATTTTCATTTGGAGTTGTGAGCATCGCATCTGGAAGAAAAGTTATTTTTATGTTGTGGTTCTGGAAGAGAAAGTGATAATAGGTGATGATTTTGTTTTGGAAAAATTACTTTGCTTGGGACAAGCAAGATTCTAGGTTTTAAGGGAGTTGTTAAGTGGTAAAAAGTTGATATAATTATGTTTTTAATTGTTATGAAATCACTTAACTTATATCAATTCTAATTATTTTTCTCCTAATGTAGGATGAATTTGAGAATACCTTGATAAGATGTGTTTTGAGAAAAGTGTGGAGTTTTGGGGAGAAGAGGCGCGACTACTGCTAGGGTTTCGTTTAGTCTTCATCAATTTTTCACTTCTTCATCATTTTGAGCATTGTAATGGCCACCATGAGTGGCTAACTTCATTCTCTTGGGATTGGGTGCACTTCCTTTGAACTCTTTTGTGTCATGGTGATATTTTGAGATATTAATCTATGTTTTGATGCTATTATTCTTATCTTTTGTGCCTTGGAATGATTTATTCTTGATGTTTGGGATATGATTGAAAAATATATCTTGAACCCTAGATCATGGTAAGAATATTTGTTACATTAATTGTCAGGAATGGAATGAATGTATCAATTGCTTAACACCCTAAACCTAATGCTGGAAAATCTCTTAATTGTGTGCAAAATCAACATTTATTAGGTTTTCTTATGAATTTTATGTGTGAGAAATCAACATGGATGATTTGAGTAGGTGGCATCAACATTGTTAGGTTAATTGATGATCTTAATTGGACATATACTACAAGAAATATTAAAATTATCGACGATCAAAATCTGTCGGTAATAACAAAATTCGTCGGTAAATGAATATTACCGACAAAATTTTGACGACCAAAAATACGTCGGAAATTCGGTTGTCGGTAAATATTACCGACGGATTTAATAGTTCTGTTGGTAATTACTAACAGATTTATCCGTTCGGTAAATGTGTTACTGAAATTACCGACCGGACAGAATCCGTCGATAATAATTTTATTATTTATTAAATATTTTACTTATTTATAGCATATTTTTTTATAGAACCCCCTCCCCTTTATATTCTTATTATTTATTATTAATTATTTCTTCATATTATTTTTTTATAAGCTTTAAATTATTATCAGATTAAGAGAAATGTTATTGATGCGATTCGAACCCAGTACCATATAAATAATAAAAATATAAATAAATAAATATCTTTCGGTTTCAATTCATGACTGTAACACTCCCCTTAGCATGTGCTTCTTTGTCCATTCATGATATATCTTTTTCTTCTTCGTATAATCCTTTTCTTCTTCGTATAATCCTTTTGTTGTCTTGTTCTTACTTTTGACCCTTTAATAATGTTTGATACAATTTGAACACGAGTTTTTTTGAAATTTTTTTAAATATACAAAATAAAATTGTTCCAACAAAATATCTTAATCTACATTTTCAATTTCTTCTTTTTCGGATGATGACACCCCTTTTTCATGATCTTCCGTGCTCAAATCCTATGCTTCCTTCTTGACACAAAACACAAATAAAATGGCATTTTAAATGAAAAGAGATTAACCGACACAAAAGTTATATGCATAGTTTTTTTTTTTTTTTATGCAATTTTTCACGTGAGCATATATCTGGAACTAAAGGACAAGTGCATATTGATATATAAGGAGTGGTGGTGGTTTAGAATAGAGCATGTGGCAGTGATGGATAATGTGGCATGTTAAAAGTAAAGGCAGCATAAAGGGCCCGACTGTCTGACTCGTACAAATGTCGTGGGATACATATTTCACAATGATGTTTTAACCCAATCAAAATAAGAATTTAGTTCAACAGATAAATGAAAGAGAAATTTTAGGCCTTCTCCTTATATGAGTTTGTGATATAATAAACTTTCTCTTATTTTTTTATTATTATGTGTATATTGGTAAATTTTCATTTTTCTACGTTCATGTTTATATCGTTTAGTGCATGTTCTTTAGGTTAAATTGTGAAAATTATTATTTTTATTTTTTGATTTCTTTGTTTTTATAAGTTATATTTATTCTTATTCTTTTTTTGTTATTGAGTAAATAATAAAAAAATTTGTTTTCTCTTTTCTTGTTTTCCATCTTTCTTCCTTCTAACTTCTTCTTCTCTTGTGTTCTTCTCTTCACATCATATAAAGATTATTATTTACCAGAAGTCCAATTGCATACAATTTTTCTTACCATTGTAATATGGTATTAGAACTCTTCTTTTGAAGAGCTTTGCTCAGTCCTTTTCTTGCCTATTTTTTGCTTTTTCTCTTTCGTATGTTGTCAAGGCAAAAGAACAATATGTCCATAGCTTTCTCTACTTACATTTTAAAAGAATCCAGTCACTGTCCTCAAAAACTTACAAGACTTATCATGCTTGGAGTCACTACAATAATATGATAGTTTCATGGATTGAACATTTAGTTCCATTCCTATTCGTTAAAGCGTTATTTGGATGGATATTACATCAAAGATTTGGAACGATCTGAAAGCCAGATTTTTACGAGATCTCCTTAGGATATTCGATTTGCATAAAGATGTCACTTTTTAAACCAAGGTGAGTTATCCATCACAAAGTTGTTCACGTTGCCTAGATCCGATTTGTGTATGTGAAAACAAATGTTCTTATACTATGACTTCCTCGATTACCAAAAGAAAACATGAGGATCAGATTATGCAATTCTTGCTTGGCCTGAACGATCAATGTAGCAATGTAAAATCCCATGTAATCCTCATGGATTCGATTCCGCCCATCACGAAGATCTTCTCTATGTTGCTTCAAATTCAGTATTCCATGAGAGAATTAAGTACATTGAAATTGTCTATCACCTTATTCGAGAAAAGTTTTCCAAAAAAAATTATATTGTGTTTATAATCCAATGATTAACTTACAAATACATTAACAAAATCTTTGAAATGATCTCGAATTGAATTCATTTGTTTGAAATTTGATACATATAATTTGTATACTCTAGCTTGAGGAGAAGTGTTAGATTTATTAGATATTTAAATAGACAGTTGCACTTAGTTTCTAGAAGCATATATATTTATGAGCTATATCTTTATTTGTACCTAGTTTCTAAAATAAGTATTTTCATTTTCCCTTATGATGTATTTAAACATCCATTATAAATAAGAGAACCTAAGAAAAAAAATTTAAAAGCTTCCTAATTATATATTTTTCATTTCTATCTTAAGTGTATATATATATATATATATATATATATATATATATATATATATATATATATATGGGGCTTCACCGACAAGATATTAAATATTTTTATTAATTTATATATTTTAAATATGTATATGTAATTCCTTATTAGAAGAAAATCTATTTTTAAAAATATTATATGCATATAATTTAGTATATATTTTGTCACAATCACATTATCTAATGTATACCATATATATATATATATATATATATATATATATATATATATATATATATATATATATATATATATATATATATAATTCCTTATTAGAAGAAAATTTATTTTTAAAAATATTATATGTATATAAATTATATAAATATCTATTGTATATATTTTGTAACGTTACATTATCTAATGTAATATATATATATATATATATATATATATATATATATATATATATGATTATCAAAATATTTTTAAACCCAATTACTTAATAAAATATATAAATAATATCATAATAAAATATTTGGAAGTGCCTTAGTTGCTATAATTTAAAATAATAATAACTAGAGTTATATTCAATCTTCTCAAAGTTGCATTTATTGCAAATGGACACAAAGAGAATGTTCGCTACAGAAAACATGGACTCCTAGCTAATCAAGATAATAAAAATTTGAAGAGCAACAATCGTATAGTTTGCACATTGTAGCCGCCATTAAAAGAGGCGGTCAGAGCGATGTGATGGTTTCGTTCGACTCGCGTTTTCTAAAAGAGATGGTTCAATGCCTTTAGCTTGTTCGATAATCGGGCTGGACCTAAAGGCGAGGTTTTCGAAGGGTTCGAGGAGTCACCACCAATGTTTTTACCAGAAACATTGGAAAAGGAAAAAAAGAAGGCATTGGTTTAGAAAAACCAACTTTGGCCATTACAACCAGAGTCAGGTAAGGGAGTTAGTTACGTGTAAGGAAGGTATTAGTTTCCCTATGATGTCCCTTTCAGGTTCCCTATGATGGACTGTTTATATGAAAAAATAATAACTATAAATTATGCTTTTGCCCTTATTTATTTATTGCGGAAATTAAAATATTGACTACATGGCCCTAAATGATTAATGCAAACAATACTATCTAAAAAGCAGTAAAGTAGGGAAGAAAGTATATAGGAACCTTCGAAGCAAGCTTTTAGAGTGAATTCTTTGAAATAGGGTGCTTTTTGGCAATCCCCCACTCTATAATGTTGATCGCTCTTCCTCGCAACACTACAGAATTCTTTCTAAGAATACTAAGAAACTCTGGAAATGCTTCAGAGGGGTCGTAGGAGAGTAATTTGAAAGAATTACAGAAGGAAAAGTTGTAGAATTGTGTGTAAAGAGTGAGGAGGTCCCCTCCTTTTATAGGAATTTGCACCTGTCAGGTTGGGACCATCGTCTCGCTTGACAAGGTCGGGACTGCCGTCTCGCCAAACGGGACAGTGTTCTCACCTTTGACAAGTGGCGAGACGGCCGTCTCGCCAAATGAGAAGGCGGTCTCGCCCTTAGCCAACGGCGAGACGGCGGTCTCAACCCTTTAGGTGGAATTTCTTATTTTTTGCATACAAAAATCCTTCCTATTCTAATATGGGGCCTATTGATCAATTCTAGGGACCTTTTAGGCCTTGCCCATCTTTGAACGAAAGTCTTCTGCTCTTTATTTTGAGGTCGGGCAAGATTTGGGGTCTACAACTGTCCCCCCCCCCTCACCTGACTAGCCGATTGTGGGCTCAACATGCCAAAAAAGATCGGCTGGTGGGTAAAGGAGTTAACCCTCTTGCCCGATTGTCCTTCGGTTGCTTTCCTGGTTGTGGTAGCCGACCTTCTGGATGCTAAATGTGATCCTCTAAGATGCTCCTTTGACGCGGTAGTTGACCCCTTCGGTTGATGAGTATGAACCCCCATCTGGTTTAAGCCCCCTTTTGTAAGGCTTGATGAGTACGCACCCCCATCTGGTTTGACGAGTATGAACCCCCGTCTTGTAATCCCCCTTTTATAAGGCCTGATGAGTACACACCCCCATCTGGTGTTGACGAGTGTGAACCCCTGTCTGGTAAGCTCCCTTTTGTAAGTCCCAATGAGTACACACCTCCATCTGGTGGTAAAGTCCACTTTGTAGGACTGGTTGCAACTTACTGCTTTGGCTCATGCGCAGTTCTTATGAGGAGTGTTTCTGCTTTGGTATTCTTTTTTTTTTTTACTTTTCTGGTAAAGTATTTCAGTGTGCCAGGGATTCTTTGATTTTTGGCTTTTCCTGATGGTCATCCAGCTTGTTGATTGTTGGGGATTCTTTGTGTTTTGAGTTTTTGTAGTGGTCATTCGACTTTGCTGGTTGTCAGGGATTTCTGGTGATTTTGGGTAACGCCTTTGAGCAGGTGGGCGTTTTTGCTTGTCTGCCTTTTTTCTCTTTGTTGGGAGAATGGTGGCTAATGTTTTGGGATTAATCTCGCCTTTTTCTGCGGTTTATTCTTTTTTCTCACGATTTTGGATTTTGGCTTTTTTCCAGAATAGCGCGTAAGGCTTTTTACTTTTTAGTCTCTTTTTATTACGCTGGCTTTTTCTTTTTCGGAAGAGAATAAAGACAAACATCTTTACCCAAAAGATTTTATTTTATATATATCATGAAATTTGTACAATGATTATATATATATATATATATATATATATATATATATATATATATATATATATATATACAATGATGTTCCTAAGGCGGTGGTAGGCTCGATTGCGAGGCTGAAGACGGATCAAGGGGAGGAAACTGCCAGAACATGTGTCTCTGAAACTCTTCTTGGCTTTGGATCATGTCGAGCACATGCTAGCTGATCGTATCCAGGCTGTGAATCACTCCCTCCTCTCTCTGGCTGATGGTCTTCAGCCGCGTCTCGAAGACGTCCTGCCTCAGGGACATATGGTCTAACTGCTGGCGAATGTCATTCATGTGACGGTGGACGCCAGGAAAATCATCCTCGTACTACTACTACTGCTCAAACTTCGGGGCTATCGGGAGCTCCTGTGACACTTCCAGATCCTGGATGTCTAGGGTCATGGCAAGCGTCGAGTGGAGGGTCACTTAGGACCCCTGCTTGATGAGCATCCCCATGCTGACAAGCATGGACCCACTAATATACTCGGGTTTGAGGATGGAGGGAATGTCATCCCCGTCGGTGCACCCCCATCTCTCGGTCAGCGGGGTGATGAGGGGAGCCATGAGGATGGCTCCAACGGGGTGGCTCCCGAAGTTCTTCAGAGCCCTCAAGAAGAAGTAGCCGGGATTACACCGGCGTCCATGTAGCATGTAGTGCAGCACGAAGAGATCAAGCTGAGTGATCTTCCCCTAACTCTCCTTCCGTGTGTGGATCGTCCCCGCCAGCAGCTTCTGGCAGATGCGGAGAGGAGGGTTGAGCGCCGACCCTTTCATCAGGGCCAGTAGAATCTATGACCCAGTGAGATCCTCCCATATCTCACCAGTTGTCAGGGCAGCCGCCCGCTCACAGATGACTCCCTAATATTCCGGCATCAGAGTGTCTGTAGGGTGGTTGAAGCCCATGGTGATGTTGAATTCATCCAACGTCATCGTCCGGTAGGTCTCGTTCATGTAGTACGAGACCATCCTTGCTGGAGGGACACCCGGGAATATCGTAGGCATGTCGATCATTGTCACGGAGGCGAGGAACTCCATCACAACTTGCTTGTAGATGCGGGTCGAAGGGTCCTAGAGGAGGAAGTACCACTCGATGCTATGGATGTATCCCCGCACATCCTCTTCCCATTAAGTGGTAAAAAGTTGATATAATTATGCCTTGAATTGTTATGAAACCACTTAACTTATGTTAATTCTAATCTATTTTTCTCCCAATATAGGATGAATTCGAAAATACCTTGATACAAGAGTAAGGAGCATAATTATCAGCATAATTGAAGTAAAATTGGAAGAAGGAAAAAGATTTTTAGCATGGAAGTCGCTCGAGCGGGATGGACTCTCGCTTGAGCGAATATCAGTTATTCTTCTCTGGAAGTCAGTCGAGTTGAAGACGTTAAACAAGCGCTCCTAGGAGGCAACCCAGTGTTTTATCTTTAATTTCTTTTCTTTTTGCTTTTGAGTTGTTAATCATTGGATTGCATTTGAATATCATGTTCCAAGTCAAAATTCACTAAAATTCGCTCAAGCGACACAAGATTCGCTTGAGCGAATGTTAGTTGTTTCTCTCTGTTTTTGGTCGCTCAAGCGAATAATAGTCATACTGATTTTCGCTTGAGCGAAAATGCCCATATTTTGTTTTTAAAAACGCGAGTTAGGGTCACTGTTTTCACTTTCCAACATCTATATTTCGAATCCAAGCTCTCTCCACTCGCTCTGCATCAAATTTTCAACTTTGTGCACCTAAATTCAAACTTCAAAACACTTTTCCAACTACTCTGATTAGATTTCCTGAGTTTGCACCGATTCAAATCCAAGAATTTCAAGTTTGTGCACTGTTCATACCAACTTTCTTCATTTGTGCGATTTTGCCTTTATTTTGCAATCAAGGTATGTTTTTAACTCTTTTGTTGGTAAATTGTCTGATTGTGGAGTAATTTCTTGCAACTATGGTTGGATTGATTGAATTGAATGCATATTTAGGAGTTTCAAAATTGGCTGCATACCAGGTGTTTGTTAAAATGCCTCAAAAAGGAATGAATTGAGTTTTAGAGGATAATAAGTTGAATATGCATATGATTGAATTATCCATGTTAGGGGAAAGGAATACATATCAAGAAAATAGAGTTTAAGGATTCTATAATAAGATGCATATCAGGTGTTTGATGAAATGCTATATATATGACTTATGGTATGTTTTGCTAATGTTGATGGTTATGGCATTGCAGATGGGTCCAAGAAAAGATTCACAAGGTGCTTCATCATCCAGGGCTGCTGGAAAAAGACCAAGGACTGAGTCTGCAGGCATTCAAATAGATAAAAGAAGATTCAGGGATGTTGAGAGGCAGGCGAGGTTTGAGAGAATCCGGAACTGGACCTTCATCCCGGAAAGAAGAGTAGAATTGAATAAGGGCGAGTATCCAAAATTCAACAATGAATTAACCCGTCGGAACTGGAGGCAATTGGCGCTCCCAATGCCCAAGTATGATCCTAAGATTGTAAAGGAGTTTTATGCCAATGTCTGCCTAGTTGAAGGTGAGTCATTCAGGGCGCGTTTCAAAGTGAGAGGTAGGTGGGTTCCGTATAATAGGAACGTCATTAATGATTTGCTGGGGAATCCACTTTTTCTTGAGGAAGGCCATATTTGTGACTTCTAGGTCATTAGGAATAGCAGACGTCTAACTGAGATGCACTTTAGGGATGATGATGTCGTAAGAGCCCTATGCTTTCCTGGGAGGACTTTTGAGGCAAACCATGCTGGGAAGGCTTTAAGGATTTTAAGGGCCAACATGACCACAATAACTCAGATCTGGACTTCTTTTCTGCTGGCCAACATTGTACCTAGGCATGGCAACGGGCGGGGTGGGGCGGGTTTTGCCTCCCCGATCCCCGATCCTCGCCCGATCCCGCCGGGGTTAGAAATTAAATCCTCATCCCCGTCCCCGTTGGGTTTCGGGTTCCCGCCCTGCCCGTCCCCGATCTATATTATTTTTAAAAAGATAATTATATTTATAATAATTAATTTTACTATCTATTTTTTACATATAAATAAATATTTATAATTTTATAATTTATAATTATTATTAATTAAATATACATTTTAATTTATTATATTTATATTAAAATATGTATGAAAAAGAAATATTTAATTATTTTTATTTATAAAATTATTATTATTATAACATCGTATTCAAATATTTGAATACTTATAACATTATTATTATAATATTGCATTCAAACATTTGATTATATATATAAGTTAATTCATTTTTAAGTTGTCATTTAAAAATATGAAATATATAATTTATAAAGAAATATTTAATAAGTTAATTCTTATTCAATTAGTTCGAAGTAATAAAAGTTTAAATTATCAATTCCTTTAATCCTTTAAAATAAAATTATTTTATTAAGATAAAATTTGATATATGATAAATAAAAATAATAAGATAAAAAAATATGACATAATAAAACCTAATAAATATAAATTATAAATAAAATAATATTAGTTACTACTAAGATTTATGTAAAATATTTAGAAAAAGATAAAGAATAAAAAAAATTAACTTTGTGTTCATCAAATTGGTTGATAAGATTGAAAAAAAAAACAAATTGATGAGTGAGATTAAGGAAATGTGAAAAATTGAAAGGTAAGAGAGAGAATAATGTAATAAATTAATTGATATAAAATATTAAAAAAGATAAAAAAAAATTAAAAAGTGGGTAGAAGAAAAATAAAAATGGGTGAAATATAAAAAATGACCTTATATATAATAATAAAAAAGAAAATACTTTTAAAATATTAATATTTTAAAATTAAAATTTAAATTTAAATATAAAGTTGGGGCGGGACGGGGTCGGGCTCGGGCTCGGGTGGGATTGCATTACCCATTCCCGCCCGCCCGCCCCCGACTTTTAAAGCGGGAAAACCCGAACCCGCCCCGCCCCGGCCAACTCGGGTTTTCCCCGTCAAACTCGGGACAGGAACGGGTCGATCCCCATGGGTACGAGTTTAATTGTCATCCCTAATTGTACCCATCAAGTATAGTTCAGATCTGAATATGCCCAGGTGTCATATCATCAAGTGCATTCTGGATGAAACTATGATTGACGTCGCCGCGATTATTTTAGAGGAAATTTATCAGTTTGTGGTTTTGCAAAGCGGGCGATGAGCAGAGCAAACGAAGACTCTTGGATTCCCTGCTCTCATAACAGCCCTTTGTGCAGCCCATTGTGTGGAAGTTAACCCAATAATGAACATCCGACCACCAATTAATAGAAGATTCATTGAGCGGAACTGTGTGAACCCTGTAGAAAGGGAGCCACAGCCACTGGCACAACAACCACACCAGCCAAGAAGAGCCCAACAACCACCTCCACCACCTCAGCAGCCAGATTTTTAGAGAATGATGCAATACATGGAGCATCTAACTTTGCAACAATCAGTGAACCATAGGGGTCAATGCAATATTAATGAAAATTTTTATAACTTATCTTTGCAAATTGCTCTAGGTATGTAGTAGACGTCACCACAAGAATTTGATGCCTTACTTCAATGGCCTAGGGACAATCCCTATTTTCCAGGAGGGGGTGAAAGTGCAGCTGGTGCACAGGGAGCACAAGAGGAAGAGGAGGAATCCCAAGAAGAAGAAGATGAAGAAGAAGAAAGTGAAGAAGAAGAAGAAAGTGAAGAAGAAGATTAAGAGGGAGAAAATTTTAATTTTAATTGATTTTTTATTTATTTTGGTGTGTTTAAGTGAATTGGTTAATTTGATGTTTTAAGTTTTGTGTTTGAATTTATTTGAATTTGTTTTGTTTGAATATTCTGAATTGATATTTAATGCGATGAATGTTTAAATTATTGTGATTTACTTGTTGTCTCGTACAATTTGGATTAGAGCCAATTATGAAATTATTGTTTATTGTCCAATTCAAATATGGAACTTGAAGAAAATCATTTTGATTACTCCAATAACAAGTGATTTTAGGATGATGAGTATGATAGTAAAAAGGAATTGATGAGGAGAATTAGGAATTAACTGAATTGGAGAAGCTAGCCAAAACCCAAGTAAGTAGAGTACCACAAACAGATAAATTGAGTATCAACACTTTGTGATGATAACTAGTATTGATTGATTCTTTGATGTGATTGCGTGTTAGTGAGACTTGAAAATGATAAAAGCATTTTTTTGTAGTAGATATAACCTAGAGCCAAATAGCCAACCCTGCATTAATTATAGGACATCCATTTGAACCCCTTATGAGCCAAAAACAATATTGTTTCGTAAACAGAACCCCTAAGCCTAAACACTATTTATCTACCTTCCTATATTTGAGAAAGGAAATGAGTATGAATGTTATTATTTTTCCTATTTTTGGGTATTGCTATTGTTATCCTACAAGTATTATTGGGGTGTTAAAAAAAAGTGTAAAGAAAAAGGAAAAGCAAAACATAAATCTTGTGGCAAAGCCAGAAAAGATAAATGCAAAACAGGAAAAAAAAAGAGTTCAAAGGGTGAATAATAACTTGTGAGATTATTAACTCACTATCATTATGTTAGGAGCAAAAACATGAAGTCTAAAACCTGACTTGAGGAAATATTAAATAGAAATCATTCATATGAGTTAAATTTCTCAAATACTTTTGTATATCCCAGAAAAACCAATGAATTCCTTCTTAGCCCAGCCCCATTACAAGGCTCAAAAGACCTTTTGATTTAAGTATTGCTTAACAAATGTTGATTTCTTGAAGATGATTATCAATATTGGATTGTCTAAATGAAGTGATTGAATGAGATAAACACCTACCTGTGAGAATTAGAGATGATTATATATAACTCTATTTGGGAGATCATGCTTCTCTGAGGATAGTTGAGGACTAATTATTCTTTGTTAGTTTTTGTAACTTGAATGCTTATGTATTATATTTTCATTTGGAGTTGTGAGCATCACATCTGAAAAGTTAATTTTATGTTGTGGTTCTGGAAGAGAAAGTGATAATAGGTGATGATTTTGTTTTGGAAAAATTACTTTGCTTGGGACAAGCAAGATTCTAGGTTGGAGGGAGTTGTTAAGTGGTAAAAAGTTGATATAATTATGCCTTGAATTGTTATGAAACCACTTAACTTATGTTAATTCTAATCTATTTTTCTCCCAATATAGGATGAATTCGAGAATACCTTGATACAAGAATAAGGAGCATAATTGTCAGCATAATTGGAGTAAAATTGGAAGAATGAAGAAGATTTTCAGCATGGAAGTCACTCGAGCGGGATGGACTCTCGCTTGAGCGAATATCAGTTATTCTTCTCTGGAAGTCAGTCGCTTGAGCGCAAGAAAATTTTATTGAGTGAATGTTAGTTATTCTTCTCTGGAGTTCACTCGCTCGAGCGAGCGCTTTGTCGCTTGAGCAAATATAGGCAACTTTCGTTTGAGTGAAAGTTGTCGCTTGAGCGAAAGACGCGAAACCCAAAAGCCCAATTTTTCCTATAAAAAGAGAAAATGTGTTTTGAGAAAAGCAAGCAATTTTGGGGAAGAAGAGGCACGACTATTGCTAGGGTTTCGTCCAATCCTCATCAATTCTTCATTTCTTCCTTATTTGGAACATTGTAATGACCAACATGAGTGGCTAACTTCATTCTCTTAGGATTTGGTGCACTTCCTTTGAACTCTTTTGTATTGTGGTGATATTTTGAGATATTAATCTATGTTTGATGTTGTTATTCTTATCCTTTGTGCTTTGGAATGATTTATTCATGATGTTTGGGTTATGATTGGAAAATATATCTTGAACCCTAGATCACGGTAAGAATATTTGTTACGTTAATTACTAGGAATGGAATGAATGTATGAATTGCTTAAAACCCTAAACCTAATGCTGGGAAATCTCTTAATTATGTGAGGAATCAACATTTATTAGGTTTTCTTATGAATTTCATGTGTGATGAATCAACATGGATGATTTAAGTAGGTGACATCAACATTGTTAGGTTAATTGACGTTCTTAAGTAACATAGTCAATACAAATGAGGGATAAGGAAGGAAGTCAATCCTAAGTGCCTTTAATTGATATTTTCTCAACAATTTACAGTTCTTTGTCATTTAATTTCAATTCAACTCCTTATGTAAAACTTATTCTGTTTTAATTCACTTAGTAAGCATATAATTGGGAATTTCCATTAAAACTGTTCCTCGTGGGATCGACTTTTATTTAATCGAAATACTACACTATGATTGATAATTTTGGTACGCTTGCCAATAATCCAACACTTCCCAACCAAACTCGGCCAAGATACCATAGTCTAACCGCAACATGGGGTGCCAAGAGTAGCCCCTGATGTGTTCCAGTCTGGCCTGGTGCTGCAGCGTGAGCTGGGTAGGATCTTGAGGAGCCTATGGTGCGGAAGCGCTCAGGTTGGGCCCCCGACCTCTCTTTTGGGGCCTGGAAGATTCTCCTTGTTGCATTTTGGGCAAAGACACTCAAAGATGTATGAGAATGTATGAGAAGATGCAGGAATGGAGTGCTTTAAACTGACCCAAAAGCCCCCTTTATATAGAAATTTTCATTTTTGGTTAGGACCCCCATCTGGGATTCGGGACGACGGTCTTGAATTTTTGAAGTTCGGGACCGCCGTCTGGAATGTTGAGATGACGGTCTCGCCAATTGCGATGTGGCGAGAAGCGAGAACACGGTCTCGCCTTTAGCAAATGGTGAGACGACGGTCTCGCCAAATGGGACGTTGATCTCGCTTTCAGCGAATGACGAGACGGCGGTCTCGCCAAATGAGATGACAGTCTCACCATTGATGGATGGCGAGACAACGGTTTCGCCAAACGAGACGGCGGTCTGGGCCTTTCGAAGGGTTTATTTTATTAGGAAAAATATAGGACCTTGTTCAAAAACATCTATGCATGCAATGTTTTCATGTTTTGTGTCCTATAATGCTACTTTGTTGATTTTTCAGAAGGATTAACTGGTGTGTCTTTTGAAGACGAGGTCCTTCTGATGTCATTTTTTGCTGTACTTGTTTGTACCATTCCAGACATAATATGACCGAAGAATAACTGTTGGTTGAGGAGCAAACTTGCCATGTCGGTGCATTTTTTCCTTCCTCTAGAGATTTCAATCCTCTTGTTGATTATATGCCTCCATATTCCCCGACTAATTATCAGAATGTTATGGTAAGGGTTAAGAGAAGAGAAGTAAGAGGATAATTTATTCAAAGGCTTGTGTTTTAGACGGTTGAATTTTTATTTTTTATTCAAAAGGGGTTTTGTAAGAATGGCTGGCCAAGGTTGGTCAGAGTGTTTAATGTTAGAATCGCGCAGCGGAATGTTCGCGTGGTCGGACAAAAACCAAGAAGGGGGGTGAATTGGTTTCTTAATAAAAATTAGGTTTTCAAAAATTTTCCCAAATTTTACCGATTAAAAACTGTGTAAATGTAAATAGAGAAGAGAAGAGAATCTTACACAGGAAATTTATACTGGTTCGGATCAAAAGACCCTACGTCCAATTGTTAATCACTCAAACAGAGGATTAACGCTGTCACTATAATCAAGTTGTTACAAGAAAATTACAATTGAAAAGATAAAGATAAGAAAACACCTCTCTTGAAATCCACAAGAGATGATGAACAACTTTCCCTAGAGACGGCACAACACACAATCCACTAAGAACTCCACTTAGTGATTCTTATCGCTTCTAGCCCACACCAGGTTCCAAAAGCCCCTTTTTCTTGCAACAAACAGTTCTCTGGCACTACAGCACTTAACATTTGTATGAAAAAGGTTGTTCTACTTTTCTGAGTGCCATAAAGAAGCTTAAGTAGAGAAATTAGGGTTTGGGAATTGGGAATTTCGGAATTAGGGTTCTTGGAAATAGGGTTTTCGAAAATAGGGTTGATTTGAAGTTAAAAATCAAAATCTGACTAAAATAATCGATAAAATGAAGTGTTAATCGATTATTACAGAGCCAAAATCAACATAACCCCAAAACTCTCTGTTTTAATCGATTAAAAGGGATGTTAATCGATTAACAGGCCTGTTAATCGATTAACAGGTGGTTTAATCGATTAAACCAGTGAGCAGATACAGAAAATGGTTTTTCTCACTGTTTTAATTGATTATTTCCCTATTTAATCGATTAAAGCCGAGCCTGGATGATAAATTTGAGCTTTTTGAAGCTTCTAAGGTACATACTATGTATCGGCTATCTTAAACTCTAATACTACAGACTCAATCTAATTGAAACAGAGTTATTACAATACAAAACAAGTCTTCAACACTCTAAGTCTTTGAGTTCTTGAATCATCATCAGATGGATACCATAAACCAAAACCAGTAGTTCCTTTTAAATATTTTAAAATATGTTTTACTGCAATTAGGTGAGATTCTTTTGGACAAGCCTGAAATCTAGCACACACACAAACATAATGCATAATATCGGGTCTACTGGCAGTTAAGTATAACAGTGAACCTATCATACCTCTATACATAGATTGATTAACTTCCAAACCTGATTCATCCTTGTCTAGATAGCATGAAGTTCCCATGGGTGTGTTAGCTTCCTTTGAGGTGTCCATACCAAACTTTTTGAGGATCTCTTTGCAGTATTTGGTTTGAGAGATGAAGATGCCATCTTTAAGTTGCTTGATTTGAAGTCCAAGGAAGAATGTCAATTCTCCCATCATAGACATTTCAAACTCTCCCTGCATTATCTTAGCAAATTCTACACATAACGAATTATCAGTTGATCCAAAAATAATATCATCAACAATCACAAGGCCATAATAATTTCCACCAAAGCTCTTTATCCTAGAAGGTCCAAATAAATCTAAATGTAATAATTCTAGGGGTTTTGAAGTGGAAATGACATTCTTTGATTTAAATGATGATTTTACTTATTTACCCTTTTGACATGCATCACACAATCTATCTTTTTCAAATTTTAACCTAGGCAAACCAATAACTAAGTCTTTTGAAATCAATTTATTCAAATGATGCATATTTATATGAGCAGCTCTCTTATGCCATAACCAAGGGTTCTCTTCCTTAGCAACTAAGCATGTTATACTAGAGTCATGTAAACAATCTAAATCAATCAAATATATATTGTTATGCCTAATGCCTTTTAATTCTACATTTTCAGAATCTATCAAATGTATGGTGCAAAACTTACTTTCAAAAATTACCTTAAATCCTTTGTCACATAGTTGACTTATGCTAAGGAGATTGTGCTTTAATCCATCAACAAGTAGCACATCCTTAATCTCCAAAGTGTTTGCACCACCTATGTTTCCAATTCCAAGAATCTTCCCTTTGTTGTTATCACCATAAGTTACATATCCTTGTTCCTTAACTTTGAAACTTACAAATTTTGATTTATCACCGGTCATATGCTTTGAGCATCCACTATCAAGATACCACATAGACTTTTTAGATTTGGAAGTTTCCTACAAAACAAGAACATAGTAAACTTAGGTCCCCACAACTTTTGGGTCCTTGGGGTTAGAGACATAATAAATTATTTAACTATAGGAACCCAAATGTATTTACCTTTAGGTACACCAAAATGTTTAATTTTACATCTATTTGACGTGTGACCTTGTTTCATGCAATAAAAACATGCTTTAGATGTAGTATTTGAAAATGATGCATTTCTAATCGTAGATGCTCTAGTTCCTTTTTCTACCCATACTCTTTTATTTTTCTTTTTAGACTTTTTCAAAGGAACTTGTTGATTTACACTATTTTGAGCAAACACCATTTCATGCTTCTTAAGATCATCTATTTCTTTTTTGGCTTTGTCTAGCAAATGGTTAAGAATATCTATGTCATATTCATGCTCTTTACAAGTTGCACATTCTAATTTCTTATCATTATCCTCATCTAAACATACAATTTTCGTTTCTAAGGACTCCTTTTCTTCTAAACATGTGATTTTCATTTTTAAGGAGTCTATTTCCCTTTCGGATCTACTTAAATTCTTCTTTACCACTTTATATTCGTTTTTCAAATTCTTGAAAACACTAAACAATTCATTATAAGCATTTTGCAATTCATCATAATTATTATCATCATCACTAGAAGATGAGTCGGAATCACTTACCTCAAAATCGGAAGATATGTTGTCATTTGCCATTAAGCAAATATTTGCTTCTACTTCCGAGTCACTTGATTCCGAGCTTGAGTCACTGTTGTCCCAAGCAATATAGGCTTTCTTCTTGAAGACCTTTTTGCCTTTGAATTCATCGTTCTTCTAATTTGGACATTCGGTCTTTACATGCCCTGCTTCACCACAACCATAACATTTTATATTAACGGAAGTACTTTCTCTTACCTTTCCCTTACCTTTGAAAGGATGTCTTCCTTTAGCTTTCATGAATTTGGTGAACTTCTTAATCATAAGACTCAATTCTTCTTCATCGTTCTCCGAGTCTTCTTCTTCCTTTTTATTTTTAACTTTGGAAATTTCGGTTTTGAAGGCTAGGTTCTTCTTTTGGTATTGACCTTCTTCCTCATTTAGCCTTCCAAGTTCAAGCTCATGCTCTCTAAGCTTTCTAAAGAGCACCGCCGTAGACATTGTAGAAAGATTTTGTGACTTTTTCTTTTTCTAATCGTAGATGCTCTAGTTCCTTTTTCTACCCATACTCTTTTATTTTTCTTTTTAGACTTTTTCAAAGGAACTTGTTGATTTACACTATTTTGAGCAAACACCATTTCATGCTTCTTAAGATCATCTATTTCTTTTTTGGCTTTGTCTAGCAAATGGTTAAGAATATCTATGTCATATTCATGCTCTTTACAAGTTGCACATTCTAATTTCTTATAATTATCCTCATCTAAACATACAATTTTCGTTTCTAAGGACTCCTTTTCTTCTAAACATGTGATTTTCATTTTTAAGGAGTCTATTTCCTTTTCGGATCTACTTAAATTCTTCTTTACCACTTTATATTCGTTTTTCAAATTCTTGAAAGCACTAAACAATTAATTATAAGCATTTTGCAATTCATCATAATTATTATCATCATCACTAGAAGATGAGTCGGAATCACTTACCTCAAAATCGGAAGATATGTTGTCATTTGCCATTAAGCAAATATTTGCTTCTACTTCCGAGTCACTTGATTCCGAGCTTGAGTCACTGTTGTCCCAAGCAATATAGGCTTTCTTCTTGAAGACCTTTTTGCCTTTGAATTCATCGTTCTTCTTATTTGGACATTCGGTCTTTACATGCCCTGCTTCACCACAACCATAACATTTTATATTAACGGAAGTACTTTCTCTTACCTTTCCCTTACCTTTGAAAGGATGTCTTCCTTTAGCTTTCATGAATTTGGTGAACTTCTTAATCATAAGACTCAATTCTTCTTCATCGTTCTCCGAGTCTTCTTCTTCCTTTTTATTTTTAACTTTGGAAATTTCGGTTTTGAAGGCTAGGTTCTTCTTTTGGTATTGACCTTCTTCCTCATTTAGCCTTCCAAGTTCAAGCTCATGCTCTCTAAGCTTTCCAAAGAGCACCGCCGTAGACATTGTAGAAAGATTTTGTGACTCCGAGATGGTCGTCACCTTAGGTTGCCATTTCCTATCCGAAGATTTTAAGATTTTAACATTTAATTCATCAACGTCAAAAATTTTACCTAATCCGGTGAGATGGTTCACAATATGAGTGAAACGTTTTTGAACGTCGAATATTGTTTCGCCTTGTTGCATCCGGAACATCTCATATTCTTGGATTAGAGAATTTTTCCTTGCTCTTTTAACGTCGTCAGTACCTTCATGGGTCACTCTTAGCATTTCCCACATTTCCTGAGCACTTTTACACATAGAAATCCTATAAAACTCGTCAAGGGTTAGAGTAGATGAAATTATATTTCTAGCCCTAACGTCAAATTGTGCTTTTCTGTTTTCTTCTGCAGTCCATCTAGAAAAAGGTTTTGGAACTTCAACACTGTTCTCAGTAACTTTAGGAATAAATGGACCGTTTAAAACAGCATCCCAAACGCCTCTATCAATAGACTCTAAAAATATTTGCATTCTTACTTTCCAGAAAGGATAATTTTGACCCGCAAAAAGTGGGGGTCTGTTGATAGACACACCTTCGGCAAAAGTTTGATTTTGTCCGGCCATTTTCGAAAAATTGAATGACTATCAAAGCAAGCTCTGATACCACTTGTTAGAATCGCGCAGCAGAATGTTCGGTGATCAGACAAAAACCAAGAGGGGGGGGTGAATTAGTTTCTTAATAAAAATTAGGTTTTCAAAATTTCCCCAAATTTTACCGATTAAAAATTTTGTAAATGTAAATAGAGAAGAGAAGAGAATCTTACACAGGAAATTTATACTGGTTCGGATCAAAAGACCCTACGTCCAGTTGCTAATCACTCAAACAGAGGATTAACGTTATCACTATAATCAAGTTGTTACAAGCAAATTACAATTGAAAAGATAAAGATAAGAAAACACCTCTCTTGAAATCCACAAGAGATGATGAACAGCTTTCCCTAGAGATGACATAACACACAATCCACTAAGAACTCCACTTAGTGATTCTTATCGCTTCTAGCCCACACCAGGTTCCAAAAACCCCTTTTTCTTGCAACAAACAGTTCTCTGGCACTACAACACTTAACTTTTGTATGAAAAAGGTTGTTCTACTTTTCTGAGTGCCATAGAGAAGCTTAAGTAGAGAAATTAGGGTTTGAGAATTGGGAATTTCGGAATTAGGGTTCTTGGAAATATGGTTTTCGAAAATAGGGTTGATTTGAAGTTAAAAATCAAAATCTGACTGAAATAATCGATTAAATGAAGTGTTAATCGATTATTACAGAGCCAAAATCAACATAACCCCAAAACTCTATGTTTTAATCGATTAAAAGGGTTGTTAATCGATTAACGAGCTCGTTAATCGATTAACGTGTGGTTTAATCGATTAAACCAATGGAGCGATACGTAAAATGGTTTTCTTCACTGTTTTAATCGATTATTTCCCTATTTAATCGATTAAAGCCGAGCCTGGATGATAAATTTGAGCTTTTTGAAGCTTCTAAGGTGCGGACTATGTACCGGCTATCTTAAACTCTAATATTACAGACTCAATCTAATTGAAACAGAGTTATTACAATACAATACAAGTCTTCAACACTCTAAGTCTTTGAGTTCTTGAATCATCATCAAAATCAACAATCTTCATGTCCATCAAGTGCAACATCAAGTCCTTGAATGTTCAACAATATCCCCCTTTTTGATGATGATCAAAATTATCTTTTAAAGCCTTGTAATAACCTATTTTATCTGTCATACTAACAAACACATTAAACATACCAGATAATATTTAAAAACAATAATATTAGGCTTTAAATATTTCTCCCCCTATTTTGATTATAATCAAAAAATAATTCTTCTAAGGCAAACATAAGAGCTCCCCCTCAAAATATGCATAACTTAGAGAAAAACTCCCCCTCAATCATAGCAAAAACAGAACACCACATTTTATTTCAGATAAAAGCATTCATTACAATATAAGAGAAAAATTACAAATTTTAAAATTCTTCACTATCATCACTATGAAAGTGTGCATCAAATCTATTTTCTAAACGACACACTTTATCATCTACATCAGATATACGGCAAATTATTTCCTCATGTCGTACTCCAGAAAGAGTGAAGAATGACTGCATCCTCTGATTCATGTCAGATAACATGTCTTCCATGGATTGTCAGGTTTCATGATGAGTAGAGGAAGTTCCAACACTTTGGATTTGATCAGAGGGAAACTCAGCAGCAGGAGGCATATCTTCATCAGAATCTTCATTGTCACCACCTTGATTCGGAACGTCATCCTTGTGAACATAAATGTCGTTGACACGCACCATTTGAAGTTGGATCAATGTGCTATCAAGCATGCGATTCAAGTTATTTGTTCTTACTGCTTGTTCACCTTCGACATTGACTCCTTTGTATTCAAGAATCCGAGAGACAAGGAGAGCATATGGAATTTTGAAAGTGGGATGACGTTTGGCTTTTAACATAGTCATGGTGACAAGAACGCCCCAATCTAAAGGCTCATTATTCATTATGGCATGAATAATCCTAAGATCAATTGAAGAACATTGAGCATGATTTGTAGCCCGAGGACATAGAATCCAAACAAGTAGATGTAGAATCATGCGTTCCTCCTTCTTTAAAGGTCCAGCAAGAAGGAGACGCCCAATCTCCATGGAGGGATTTCGCAGAAAAGAGCGGTAAGCTAAGAACCTGTCAAAATCATCTAACTCACCATAAATGTTAATAGCATCTTCTCTAATTGGAAAGTGGGAAACATTCTCCCAAATATCGTCGTCAAGAATAATTGTGACGCCTTTTACTCTAGAGGTAGCAATTTGATCTCTAAATTTAAATCTAGAGTAAAATACCCTAACAAGGTCAGGATAATGCGTACCTTGCATTTGGATGAAAGGGAGAACTCCTTGAATTTCAAGAAGGTTGGGAAAGTTGAATCCCCTATTGATGAACTGCTCACCAATAAGAAACTTTGGAGAAATAATAGCACGTTCCTTCCAATAGGTCAGAAATTCTTGTTGGCCATCTGTATCAGAAATCCATCCTTCTACAGAATTAGGACGGGGACGAGATGAGGGTGCAGATCTTCTTCTAGTAGGGATCTTAGCACGAGAAGATGAGGCCATTGAAAGATTTGAGGAATAACAAGAAGATTTAGAAAGCTAAATGTATTGAGAAGAGGGCAAGATTGCTAGAATAAGGCAAGAAAGCTTGATTTCAAGAGATAGAAGTGAGTATAAGTGAAATGGAGGCCCCTATTTATAATCAAGCATGTCGAACGGTCATATGGAAGAGAATATAAGTCAAGAAATCCATTGGCAACGGCTAGGAAGCCAAAGTTGCCAGGTTTAATCGATTAAAACTCAGATTAATCGATTAAACCAGTGCCAGAACCATTTTATCGATTAAATTGTGCAGTTAATCGATTAATGTTGTATTTAATCGATTAATTGGCGAATTAATCGATTAATCCAGAGAGGAATGCCCTGTTTTGAGTGTTTTGGATGCAAATAATCGATTATAACTCCAATTAATCGATTATTCCAAAGAGTACATCAAATTTTTAAGGTTTTAACACATGATAAACTATTAACATTCTGTATAATGAATTTTAACATTACAATCATCCAAAAACTGTCTAAATAAGCAGAATTTAAGCTATTTCTAATATCCCTAAGTCTCTTCTAAGATCATAAAATCTATCCTTGGGTAGAGGCTTAGTAAAAATATCTGCTAATTGATGCTTTGTATCAACATACTCTATTTTATAGTTTCCTTTGCTGATATGATCTCTCAAAAAGTGATGTCTAATTTCTATGTGCTTAGTCCTAGAGTGCATTACTGGATTCTTAGTAAGATTAATTGCACTCGTATTATCACACATCAAAGGTATGTCATTTAAAAATATACTATAATCTTCTTACTGTTGTTTCATCCACAGAATTTGAGCACAACAACTACCAACTACAATATATTCAGCTTCAGTGGTAGATAAAGCAACACAAGCTTGTTTCTTAGAATGCCAAGATACTAAGGATGAACCTAACAAATGACATGTCCCACTAGTACTTTTCCTATCAATTTTGCATCCACCATAATCAGTATCAGAATATCCTATTAAACTAGTACAAGCATCAGATGGATACCATAAACCAAAACCAGTAGTTCCTTTTAAATATTTTAAAATATGATTTACTGCAATTAGGTGAGATTCTTTTGGACAAGCCTGAAATCTAGCACACACACAAACAAAATGCATAATATCAGGTCTACTGGCAGTTAAGTATAACAGTGAACCTATCATACCTCTATACATAGATTGATTAACTTCCAAACCTGATTCATCCTTGTCTAGATAGCATGAAGTTCCCATGGGTGTGTTAGCTTCCTTTGAGGTGTCCATACCAAACTTTTTGAGGATCTCTTTGCAGTATTTGGTTTGAGAGATGAAGATGCCATCTTTAAGTTGCTTGATTTGAAGTCCAAGGAAGAATGTCAATTCTCCCATCATAGACATTTCAAACTCTCCCTGCATTATCTTAGCAAATTCTACATATAACGAATTATCAGTTGATCCAAAAATAATATCATCAACAATCACAAGGCCATAATAATTTCCACCAAAGCTCTTTATCCTAGAAGGTCCAAATAAATCTAAATGTAATAATTCTAGGGGTTTTGAAGTGGAAATGACATTCTTTGATTTAAATGATGATTTTACTTGTTTACCCTTTTGACATGCATCACACAATCTATCTTTTTCAAATTTTAACCTAGGAAAACCAATAACTAAGTCTTTTGAAATCAATTTATTTAAATGATGCATATTTATATGAGCAGCTCTCTTATGCCATAACCAAGGGTTCTCTTCCTTAGCAACTAAGCATGTTATACTAGAGTCATGTAAACAATCTAAATCAATCAAATATATGTTGTTATGCCTAATGCCTTTTAATTCTACATTTTCAGAATCTATCAAATGTATGGTGCAAAACTTACTTTCAAAAATTACCTTAAATCCTTTGTCACATAGTTGACTTATGCTAAGGAGATTGTGCTTTAATCCATCAACAAGTAGCACATCCTTAATCTCCAAAGTGTTTGCACCACCTATGTTTCCAATTCCAAGAATCTTCCCTTTGTTGTTGTCACCATAAGTTACATATCCTTGTTCCTTAACTTTGAAACTTACAAATTTTGATTTATCACCGGTCATATGCTTTGAGCATCCACTATCAAGATACCACATAGACTTTTTAGATTTGGAAGTTTCCTACAAAACAAGAACATAGTAAACTTAGGTCCCCACAACTTTTGGGTCCTTGGAGTTAGAGACATAATAAATTATTTAACTATAGGAACCCAAATGTATTTACCTTTAGGTACACCAAAATGTTTAATTTTACATCTATTTGACGTGTGACCTTGTTTCATGCAATAAAAACATGCTTTAGATGTAGTATTTGAAAATGATGCATTTCTAATCATAGATGCTCTAGTTCCTTTTTCTACCCATACTCTTTTATTTTTCTTTTTAGACTTTTTCAAAGGAACTTGTTGATTTACACTATTTTGAGCAAACACCATTTCATGCTTCTTAAGATCATCTATTTCTTTTTTGGCTTTGTCTAGCAAATGGTTAAGAATATCTATGTCATATTCATGCTCTTTACAAGTTGCACATTCTAATTTCTTATCATTATCCTCATCTAAACATACAATTTTCGTTTCTAAGGACTCCTTTTCTTCTAAACATGTGATTTTCATTTTTAAGGAGTCTATTTCCTTTTCGGATCTACTTAAATTCTTCTTTACCACTTTATATTCGTTTTTCAAATTCTTGAAAGCACTAAACAATTCATTATAAGCATTTTGCAATTCATCATAATTATTATCATCATCACTAGAAGATGAGTCGGAATCACTTACCTCAAAATCGGAAGATATGTTGTCATTTGCCATTAAGCAAATATTTGCTTCTACTTCCGAGTCACTTGATTCCGAGCTTGAGTCACTATTGTCCCAAGCAATATAGGCTTTCTTCTTGAAGACCTTTTTGCCTTTGAATTCATCGTTCTTCTTATTTGGACATTCGGTCTTTACATGCCCTGCTTCACCACAACCATAACATTTTATATTAACGGAAGTACTTTCTCTTACCTTTCCCTTACCTTTGAAAGGATGTCTTCCTTTAGCTTTCATGAATTTGGTGAACTTCTTAATCATAAGACTCAATTCTTCTTCATCGTTCTCCGAGTCTTCTTCTTCCTTTTTATTTTTAACTTTGGAAATTTCGGTTTTGAAGGCTAGGTTCTTCTTTTGGTATTGACCTTCTTCCTCATTTAGCCTTCCAAGTTCAAGCTCATGCTCTCTAAGCTTTCCAAAGAGCACCGCCGTAGACATTGTAGAAAGATTTTGTGACTCCGAGATGGTCGTCACCTTAGGTTGCCATTTCCTATCCGAAGATTTTAAGATTTTAACATTTAATTCATCAACGTCAAAAATTTTACCTAATCCGGTGAGATGGTTCACAATATGAGTGAAACGTTTTTGAACGTCGAATATCGTTTCGCCTTGTTGCATCCGGAACATCTCGTATTCTTGGATTAGAGAATTTTTCCTTGCTCTTTTAACGTCGTCAGTACCTTCATGGGTCACTCTTAGCATTTCCCACATTTCCTGAGCACTTTTACACATAGAAATCCTATAAAACTCGTCAAGGGTTAGAGTAGATGAAATTATATTTCTAGCCCTAACGTCAAATTGTGCTTTTCTGTTTTCTTCTGCAGTCCATCTAGAAAAAGGTTTTGGAACTTCAACACTGTTCTCAGTAACTTTAGGAATAAATGGACCGTTTAAAACAGCATCCCAAACGCCTCTATCAACAGACTCTAAAAATATTTGCATTCTTACTTTCCAGAAAGGATAATTTTGACCCGCAAAAAGTGGGGGTCTGTTGATAGACACACCTTCGGCAAAAGTTTGATTTTGTCCGTCCATTTTCGAAAAATTGAATGACTATCAAAGCAAGCTCTGATACCACTTGTTAGAATCGCGCAGCAGAATGTTCGGTGATCAGACAAAAACCAAGAGGGGGGGGTGAATTAGTTTCTTAATAAAAATTAGGTTTTCAAAATTTCCCCAAATTTTACCGATTAAAAATTTTGTAAATGTAAATAGAGAAGAGAAGAGAATCTTACACAGGAAATTTATACTGGTTCAGATCAAAAGACCCTACGTCCAGTTGCTAATCACTCAAACAGAGGATTAACGCTATCACTATAATCAAGTTGTTACAAGCAAATTACAATTGAAAAGATAAAGATAAGAAAACACCTCTCTTGAAATCCACAAGAGATGATGAACAGCTTTCCCTAGAGATGGCATAACACACAATCCACTAAGAACTCCACTTAGTGATTCTTATCGCTTCTAGCCCACACCAGGTTCCAAAAACCCCTTTTTCTTGCAACAAACAGTTCTCTGGCACTACAACACTTAACTTTTGTATGAAAAAGGTTGTTCTACTTTTCTGAGTGCCATAGAGAAGCTTAAGTAGAGAAATTAGGGTTTGAGAATTGGGAATTTCGGAATTAGGGTTCTTGGAAATATGGTTTTCGAAAATAGGGTTGATTTGAAGTTAAAAATCAAAATCTGACTGAAATAATCGATTAAATGAAGTGTTAATCGATTATTACAGAGCCAAAATCAACATAACCCCAAAACTCTCTGTTTTAATCGATTAAAAGGGTTGTTAATCGATTAACAGGCCTGTTAATCGATTAACAGGTGGTTTAATCGATTAAACCAGTGAGCAGATACAGAAAAATGGTTTTTCTCACTGTTTTAATCGATTATTTCCCTATTTAATCGATTAAAGCCGAGCTTGGATGATAAATTTGAGCTTTTTGAAGCTTCTAAGGTGCAGACTATGTACCGGCTATCTTAAACTCTAATATTACAGACTCGATCTAATTGAAACAGAGCTATTACAATACAAACAAGTCTTCAACACTCTAAGTCTTTGAGTTCTTGAATCATCATCAAAATCAACAATCTTCATGTCCATCAAGTGCAACATCAAGTCCTTGAATGTTCAACATCAAGTCCTTCATCATCATGCGGGCTACCTTCGTATTACCGGGAAGTCTTTCTACATTGGCGATTTCAAGTGCTTGAAAATATGTTTCAAGGGCCTCTTCAGCCTCATCCACATAGGGTTGAGTAGATGGTCCACTGATCAAGATGTCATCTTCTACTTGGACTGTGATTAGTTTGTCATCTACTATGAACTTGACTTTCTGGTGGAGCGTTGAAGGTACTTCCTTAGCGTCGTGAATCTAAGGTCTGCCAAGGAGACAACTATATGTTGGAGTAATGCCCATCACGTGGAAATCGATATTGAAGATAGTGGGTCCGACTTGGATTGATAGATTGATTTCCCCCACTACCTCTCATTTGGATCCGTCCAAGGCTTGAACGATAGTGCTGCTTGAGCGCATGCGGGTTCCTTGAATGGTCAACTTGTCAAGTGTGCACTTGGGCATCATGTTCAAGGATGACCCGTTGTCCACAAGAACTTTAGCGATTAGATACTCCTTGCATTTGATGGAAATATGCAAGGGCTTGTTATGGCTCGACCCCTCTAGAGGGAGTTCTTCATCTGTGAAGGTGAGGTGATCGCTAGCTGTGATGTGGCTGACGATCCTCTCAAATTTTTCATGGGATATAGTATGAGGTACATGCGCTTCGCTCAAGACCTTCATCAAGGCGTTTTTGTGTGGTTCCAAACTCATCATTAGAGATAACAAAGTTATCTTTGTCGGTGTATGATTGAGTTGGTCGATGATGGAATACTCGCTCTGCCTTATGAACTGAAGTAATTCATTGGTTTCCTCCTTGGATTCCTTATTTTCCTTTTCTTCGGTCTGCTTATTTTTTCCTTTATTCTTGGGGGCATCTTCTTGTGACTCCTTGGGGGAGTATATTCTTCCGCTTCTAGTCATGCCCCCAATGCCGGCAATGTTGGAGATGTCCTCCTTTATTGGTGAAGATTCCCTGTATCTACACGGTACAACTTTATTTGAGTCATAGGGGAAAGGACGAGGCACAAATAATTGCAAAGGCATCCTTGCCCCCTCTTCCTTATTGACTTTGATAACCAACGATCGAGGCTTATTGTCCTCTTAGGGTGAATCGACCGTTGGGGAGAGCTTGATTACGAATGGTTTTCTCTCCATCCTTCTGATTGTGGAAGACGTATCAGTTAATCCTTCCTTTTTATTATCTTATTTATTAAAAGTGAATGACGGATAATCAAATATGCAAATGAATGAAATGCATGCAAGTAGACAATTGTTGAATAAAAGGAAATTTTATTTATTTGTAGAAAGTGTACATTCCCCTACACCATACTACGAAGCACTTTTTTATAGAAACGGAAAAGCCTAAAGAAACCCACAGGCGGGTTATGATTTCTATGTAATTCCTCTTTGGCTTCCCGTACATGATGAGCGAGTGCTTCAGTCTGCTGGTGGACCGCCTGGCTCATATCTTCGCTATACTTCTGAGCCTCTTTGATCTTCGCCTCTTGATGGACGACCAAGGCTTGTAAATTGTCGAGTCTCTCAAGGGCTTGGTCTCTTTCTTGTATCACCTGGCCATACTGATCTAACCCATCTCTTTCTTTGCAACGCAACTCAGTAAGGCTTCTGTTAAGTCTCTGGTAGCTTCCCGTCCTTGACGTATCGTAGACCGAGTCCTTGCGAGATCTTGTAGCATTCCCTTGATCGTCCGAGTATGTTTTGTACATTCGCCCTCAAGGTGTGTTGACTTGGTGGTTACTTCTTGAAGTTGATTATCCAAGTTTAATCTGGCAACTTTGGATGCTCGAATAACCTGCTCACTGGAGTCAGCGCATTGGTCCTTGAGGCACTCTATCTCTTGATCTTTCTTCCTGCACTGCCTTTATAGATCGTCTATAGTGAGGATAGATTCTTGCTCTTTTGCTTCAAGGGCCCTCATCTGGGCTCCCATGATTTCTATCCTCTGGGTCAAGGCATTGAATTGGCTTTGGAGCTCTCCACTGGCTGAAGGTGCAGTAGATGGGGCGAATGGTTGTGACATCCCTCTATTTCTCCTCCACTCCTCATAGTCACTGGAGACAGCTACTCGAGCTTTGCCTAGCTCTCTATCTCCCATGAAGACTGGTTTCTCCCATGCTCTTCGTACAACAAGTGAGTTCGCAATAGTGCATGGGTCTCCGAAGAAACACAATTCTCCGAGCTCTTCCCGTGATAATGCGGTTTGGGTTCTCATTAGCTGTCTCATAACCACTTTTGGAGAATAGGTTATGCAACCTTTGAGACCTACTAACGGTACGCTCGGACAATCCCCACATCGGATGAGGATAGGGCCAGGTCGGAACCAAGGACATGCCCAGGATAAGCGGCTGGCATCCCATTGTTCCAACTCGACCTTCCACTCCATGGTTAGACGTCGGTGGAGAGGGATTCTTGAGAAGCTCTTTAAGGGATTGGGGAACATCTGTTGAATTATTGGCAAGCGTACCAAAATTATCAATCGCAGTATAGTATTTCAATTAAATAAAAGTCGATCCCACGAGGAACAATTTTAATGGAAATTCTCAATTATGCTTACTAAGTAAATTAAACAGATTGAGTTTTGCAAATAAGAGTTGAATTGAAATTAAATGACAAAGAACTGTAAATTGTTGAGAAAATATCAATTAAAGGTACTTAGGATTGACTTCCTTCCTTATCCCTCTTTTGTAATGGCTAAATCAATTAAGAACGTCAATTAACCTAACAATGTTGATGCCACCTACTCAAATCATCCATGTTGATTCCTCACACATGAAATTCATAAGAAAGCCTAATAAATGTTGCTTCCTCACACAATTAAGAGATTTTCTAGCATTAGGGTTAGGGTGTTAAGCAATTGATACATTCATTCCATTCCTGGAAATTAACGTAACAAATATTCTTACCGTGATCTAGGGTTCAAGATATATTTTCCAAACATACCCCAAACATCAAGAATAAATCATTCCAAAGCATAAAGGATAAGAATAACAACAGCAAAGCATAAATTAATATCTCAAAATATCACCATAATACAAAAGAGTTCAAAGGAAGTGCACTGAATCCTAAGAGAATGAAGTTAGCCACTCATGTTGGCCATTACAATGCTCTAATTGATGAAGAAGTGAAGAATTGATGAAGATTAGACGAAACCCTAACAGTAGTCGTGCCTCCTCTTCTCCAAGACTGCTTACTTTTCTCAAAACACATCTTCTCTTTTTATTGGAAAAATTTGGGCTTTTGGGCTTCACGTCTTTCGCTCGAGCGAGAACTTTCGCTCAAGCGACAAAACGCTCGCTTGAGCAAATGAACTCCAGAGAAGAATAACTAACATTCGCTCAAGCAAATTTTCCTGTGCTTGAGCGACTGACTTCCAGAGAAGAATAACTGATATTCACTTGAGCGAGTCTTGACTCGCTTGAGCGAGTGAATTCCATAGAAGAATAACTATCATTCGCTCAAGCGAGAATCCATCCCGCTTGAGCGACTTTCATGCTGAAAATATTCTTCCTTCTTCCAGTTTTACTCCAATTCTGCTATCAATCATGCTCCTTAGTCTTGTATCAAGGTATTCTTGAATTCATCCTATATTGGGAGACAAATAGATTAGAATTAGCAATAGTTAAGTGGTTTCATAACAATTCAAGGTATAATTATATCAACTTTTTACCACTTAACAACTCCCCCCAACCTAGAATCTTGCTTGTCCCAAGCAAAATAGTTTTTCCAAAACAAAACCATTGCCTATTATCACATTCTCTTCCAGAACCACAACATAAAAATTTTCAGAGGTGATGCTCACAACTCCAAATGAAAATAGAACACATAAGCATTCAAGTTATAGAAACCAACAAAGAATAATTAGCCCTCAACTATCCTCAGAGAAACATTATCTCTCAAATAGAGTTATATATACTCATCTCTAATTCTCACAGGTAAGTGTTTATCTCATTCAATCACTTCATTTAGACAATCCAATATTGATAATCATCTTCAAGCAATCAACATTTATTAAGCAAGACTTAAATCAAAAGGTCTTTTGAGGCTTGTAATGGGGCTGGGCTAAGAAAGAATCATTGGTTTTTCTAGGATATACAAAAATATTTGAGAAATTCAACTCATATGAATGATTCTTGATTAACAATTCCTCAAGTCAGGTTTCAAACTTCATGCTTTTGTCCTTAACACAATGACAATGAGTTAATGATCAATCAAGTTATTATTCCCCCCTTGAACTATTTTTCTATTTTTTCTCATGCTTTTGCATGTATTCTTTTTGGCTTTGCCAATTTTTAAGCTTTGTTTTTCCTTTTCCTTTACAGGTTTTTTTTTGAAGAATAACAATCCCTCCAATAATACCTGCAGGACAACAATAGCAATACCCAACAATAAGAAAAATAGTGACATTCATACTCATTTCCTTTCTCAAATATAAGAAGGTAGATAAATAGTGTTTAGGCTTAAGGGTTCTGTTTAAGAAACAATATTATTTTTTGCTCAAAAGGGGTTCAAATGGATGTCCTAAAATTAATGCAGGGTTGGCTATTTGGCTCTGGTTTAAATCTACTACAAAGAAAAAATGCCTTTATCATTTTCAAGTCTTGCCAACATGTAATTACATCAAAGAATCAACCAATATTAGTTATCAATCATAAAGTGTTAACACTCAATTTATCTGTTTTTGGTACTCTACTTACCTGGGTTTTGGCTAGCTTCTCCAATTCAGTTAATTCCTAATTCTCCTCATCAATTCCTTTTCACTATCATACTCATCATCCCAAGATCACTTGTTATTGGAAACAATCAAAATGGTTTTCTTCAGTTCCAGATTTGAATTGGACTATAAACAATAATCTCATATATGGTTCTAATAATGTATATGGGACAGCAATCTAATCACACAAATTCTATCATTCATCACATTACTTATGAATTCAAGATATTCAAACAAACAAAACAAAATAATTCAAATACAAACTTAAAATCTCAAATGATTCAATTAACACACCAAAATAAAAACAAAATAAAAATAAATTAAGTAAAAACTTAAAATTTAAATTTTCCTCCCTCTCAATCCTCTTCACTCCCTTCTTCAGACTCTTCTGACCCAGATCCTGATTCCTCTTCTCCTGATTCTTCTTCCTCTTAAGCTCCCTGTTGTGCTTCCTGTGCACCACCTGCACCTGCACCTTCACCCCCTCTTGGAAATATATGGACTGTCCCCAGGCCATTGAACCAAAGCATCAAACTCCTGAGGCGATGTCCACTGCATACCTGGAGCAATTTGCAAAGATAAATTATAAAAGTTTTCATTAATACTACATTGACCCCTATGGGTCGCTGATTGCTGCAAAGTTAGATGCTCCATGTACTGCATCATTCTTTGATAGTTTGGCTGCTAGGGTGGTGGAGGTGGTTGTTGGGCTCCTCTTGGCTGAGGTGGATCCTGTGCCAATGGCTGTGGCACCCCTTCTGCAGGGTTCACACAGTGCCGCTCGATGAATCTTCTGTTGATTGGTGGGCGGATGTTCACTGTTGGGTTGACTTCCACACCATGAGCTGCACAGAGGGTTGTTATCAGGGCAGGGAATCCAAGAGCTTTTGGTTGCTCTACTCGTCTCCCGCTTTCTAAAACCACAAATTGATAAATCTCTTTAGAAATAATGGCGGCGACATCAATCTCGGTTCCATCCAAAATACACCTGATAAAATGGCATCTGGGCATGTTCAGGTCCGACCTATGCTTTATGGGAATAATATTGGCCAACAGGAAAGAGGTCCAAATTTGAGTGATGGTGGTCATGTTGGCCCTTAAAATCCTTAAGGCCTTCCTAGCATGATTTGCTTCATAAGTCCTTTCGGGCACGCATAATTACAGGTACTTAGGATTGGCTTCCTTCCTATCAATTAAAGGTACTTAGGATTGGCTTCCTTCCTTATCCCTCTTTTGTAATGACTAAATCAATTAAGAACGTCAATTAACCTAACAATGTTGATACCACCTACTCAAATCATCCATGTTGATTCCTCACACATGAAATTCATAAGAAAACCTAATAAATGTTTATTCCTCACACAATTAAGAGATTTTCTAGCATTAGGGTTAGGGTGTTAAGCAATTGATACATTCATTCCATTCTTGGAAATTAACGTAACAAATATTCTTACCGTGATCTAGGGTTCAAGATATATTTTCCAATCATACCCCAAACATCAAGAATAAATCATTCCAAAGCATAAAGGATAAGAATAACAACATCAAAGCATAGATTAATATCTCAAAATATCACCATGATACAAAAGAGTTCAAAGGAAGTGCACCGAATCCTATGAGAATGAAGTTAGCCACTCATGTTGGCCATTACAATGCTCTAATTGATGAAGAAGTAAAGAATTGATGAAGATTAGACGAAACCCTAACATAGTCGTGCCTCCTCTTCTCCAAGACTGCTTACTTTTCTCAAAACACATCTTCTCTTTTTATTGGAAAAATTTGGGCTTTTGGGCTTCGCATCTTTCACTCGAGCAAGAACTTTCGCTCAAGCAAAAGTAGCCTATTTTCGCTCAAGCGACAAAACTCTCGCTTGAGCGAATGAACTCCAAAGAAGAATAACTAACATTCGCTCAAGCGAATTTTCCTGCGCTTGAGCGACTGCTTCCAGAGAAGAATAACTTATATTCTCTTGAGCGAGTCTTGGCTCACTTGAGCGAGTGAATTCCAGAGAATAATAACTAACATTCGCTGAAGCGAGAATCCATCCCGCTTGAGCGACTTCCATGCTGAAAATCTTCTTCCTTCTTCCAGTTTTACTCCAACTCTGCTATCAATCATACTCCTTACTCTTGTATCAAGGTATTCTTGAATTCATCCTATATTGGGAGAAAAATAGATTAAAATTAGCAATAGTTAAGTGGTTTCATAACAATTCAAGGTATAATTATATCAACTTTTTATCACTTAACAACATCCCCATGTGACTAGAGACATAGAAATGTGTGATACCCCACACGAATAGCAGTGAAGAGCAGCATCTGAGTGTTCTCCCTTGCTTTTGGTGATAGAACTCGACCGAAAGCAAGGTATCAGCAAGAAGTGCAGGCCTGCGGCACTTCGAGTGCACGTCCCAAGCGAAGAAGGCGTTCATGATGGCTTGATCCACTGTGTCGAGGTGAAAGGGAAATAGCATAGTCCCAAACACAATCAAAGTCAAGGTTTTGTTAAAAGCAAACCAGTCTGCCCTTTAACCAAAGAGGACAGATGATCTTCTAACATTGCGACTTTCCAACCCTAGATGTTCCCTTTTGCTATTAGAGCAGTCTACTGAGGTGGCAATCGGATGATGGCAGGGACTTTGGTTGTAGGAATATACGCTTCATGGCGAATATGGACCCCGGCTGACTTGGGTCATCTTAACATAATCTCATACTCCTCCAAAGTGGGCACCATATCAAACTGTGGAAACTCGAAGCAATGCAGACTGAAGTTCCAAAAATGGACCAAAATCCTTACAAAAATGGGGTCGACACAGATCTTTAGTAAGTCGAGAATTCATCCATAGGATTTTTCAAAGTCGGAGCGGACCTCTGGTGGCATCAACGCGCAGAGCCGTTCTATCTTCTCCACATGGTATCGGGGAATATCCACTTTCTTCAACTGTCTACTAGCCCCCTCCATTTTCTAAAACAAAAATGCATGCTATGAATATGATGTTAATGCAGGCATGCATGTAAGTGTTTATTTTTCCTAAACATTATCATGTTTTATTTTCTACATGATGCATGATAGTGTTTGGTTTTTTGTATTTTTTTTTCAAAGAAAGATAAACTACCTATATGGATGTTCATTGTCAATGCCGTCAAAAGAGGCGGTCGGAGCAACGCGATGGTTCCGACTTCTGTTTCCGCATTTTAGATGTGTAACGTTACAACACCTCTAGGTTGTCCGATAATCGGGTTGAACCTAAGAGTGAGGTTTTCGAAAGGGAGCTTTTAGGTTGTCAGATAACCGGGCTGGACCTAAAAGCAAGGTTTTCGAAAGGGAGCTTTTAGGTTGTCCAATAACCGACCTAGACCTAAAAGCAAGATTTTCGAAGAAGGGTTCTTATGGAGTCGCCACCGATGTTTTTACCGAAAACATCGAAAAAGGAAAAAAAGAAGGCGTTGATTTTTAAGAAAAACTAACTTTGGCCATTATAACCAGAGTTGGGTAAGGGAGTTAGTTACGTGTAGGGAAGGTATTAGCTTCCCTACGACGCCCCTTTCGGGTTCCCTATGATAGACCAGTTATTTCATAAACAAACTTTAAAATGACACTTTTACCCTTTTATTTGGGGAATTAAAAGATAGTGACTACATGGCCCTAATAGCTAATGCACAAATAAATATAAGTAAAAAAAATGGTAAAAGAGAGGGAGAAAGTGAAGAAACCTCCGGAGCAATCTTTGATTAATTCTCTTAGAATATATAGGACGCATTTTGGCAATCCTTCGCTCTACAACATCGACTTTTCTCTCTTACAACATTATAAAAAACTCTCTAAGAACACTTAGAAAATTCCGGAAATGCTTCGGAGGGGCTCTAGGAGAAGAATTTTAAGAAATGCTAAAAGGAAAGGTGGAAGAACTGTGCGAAATGAAGGGGAGAGCGCCCCCATTTTATAGGGATTCGTGCCTATCAGGTCGAGACCGCCATCTCGCCAATCGGTACGGCGGTATCGATTGGTCAAATGGCGAGAAGGTTGTCTCGCCAAATGAGAAGGCAGTCTCACCATGGCAAGTGGCGAGATGGCCGTCTCGCCAAACGAGTTGGTGGTCTCACCCTTGCCAATGGCGAGATGGCGGTCTCGATAAGCGAGATGGCGGTCTCAACGCCTTTAGGTTGTCCGATAACCAGGCTGGACCTAAAGGCGAGGTTTTCGAAGGGTTCGAGGAGTTGCCACCAATGTTTTTACCAGAAACATTGGAAAAGGAAAAAAAGAAGGCATTGGGTTAGAAAAACCAATTTTGGCCATTACGACCAGAGTCGGGTAAGGGAGTTAGTTACGTGTAAGGAAGGTATTAACTTCCCTACGACGCCCCTTTCGGGTTCCCTATGATGGACTGTTTATATGAAGAAATAATAACTATAAATTGCGCTTTTAGCCTTATTTATTTATTACAGAAATTAAAATATTGACTACATGGCCCTAAATGATTAATGCACAACAATACTATCTAAAAAGCAGTAAAGTAAGGAAGAGAGTATATAGGAACCTTCGAAGCAAGCTTTTATAGTGAATTCTTTGAAATAGGGTGCTTTTTGGCAATCCCCCGCTCTACAATGCTGATCGCTCTTCCTCGCAACACAACAGAACGCTTTCTAAGAATACTAAGAAACTCTAGAAATGCTTCAGAGGGGTCCTAGGAGAGTAATTTAAAAGAAGTACATAAGGGAAAATTGTAGAATTGTGTGTAAAGAGTGAGGAGGTCCCCCCTTTTATAGGAATTCACACTTGTCAGGTCAAGACTGCCATCTCGCTTGACATGGTTGGGACCACCATCTCGCCAAACGGGACGGCGATCTCGCCTTCGGCAAGTGGAGAGACGGCGGTCTCGCCCCTTTAGGTGAAATTTCTTATTTTTTGCGTACAAAAATCCTTCCTATTCTAATATGGGGCTTATTGATCAATTCTAGGGACCTTTTAGGCCTTGCCCATCTTCCAACAGAAGTCTTCTACTCTTTATTTTGAGGCGGGGCAAGATTTGGGGTCTACACACATATTATGGGAAGACAAGACATATTATCGAGATATGTTATTAGAAACAAGGATATTCACCGGAACATAAATTCTCAAATAGCAAGACCATACAAATCAATAACATTGCTTTTCAAGATAACATTGATAAGGATCATAATGACGTTCATATTCGTAATTTGTGTATCACTCCTTAACAATACCTAACCTTGATAAATCTTTTGTTGCTAATTTTGTATTTGTCAAATTTAATCAAGATCTTTGTTTCACAGATGTCCTATATATCACCTTATTTTTCTTTTAATCTAATTTATATTTCCAAGTTAATTTCTTCTTTGTAGTATGAGCTAACCTTTTCCTCAAAATGCTAAACTATACAGGACATGAAAGAAAACAAGAAGATTAGTATAGTTGACTTGGTAGATGGTTTGTACATTTTTAATAAAAATATTTTACAAACACATGTTATACAATGTATGTTCACTGAAGTTGATTGTAGTATAAATCATACTGATGTTATTTCTAGACATATTCATCTCTAGCACTAGAGTTGTCAAAACGGGTGATGCAACCCAGTATGGACTAAGTAAAAAAATTTGATTGTCCAGCCTGACCTATATTTTAAAACAAGCAAAACATTTTAGTCTAGCCTAACCCTATGTTAAGCCAATGGGCTAATTTTGACTTGATTGATGTTTTCTTTTTAAATATTAACATGTCTATACAAAATCAATTAATTAAAAAAAATTAAATAAAAATAAAAAGTAAAAATATATTTTGAAAATTTAAATTTTATTAATGAAATTGGCTTTTATTTAAGATGTAATGATCTAATATATAAATTATATGAGAAGGCAACCATTCAATCTCAAAATAAAAATTAAAAACTTACTCTTTATTATCATTATTTATTTTTAGTAATTTATTAATTTAAAATAGTAATTAATTTTGATCATTAGATCTTGGAATAAGTGATTATTAGAGATTTATTATAATATTTATTTTAAGAATAAGTGAATCTTTGTCAAATTAATTAATAATATATATATATATATATAATAAATGAATATTATTTTATTTAAAAAATAATGATTATTCTATAAAATGGGTCGACCCATAAGCTTACAAGCCAACTTGACCTAAGTCCATATAGGTCATGGCCTAAATAGGTCGGGTCAAAATACGTTTTATTCAATTTAGGCCAAATTTTTTTTTCCTAGTCTGTCCTATTTCTCAGGCCTTTTGTGTTGACCCATCGGGCTAAGCCTAATGTGACACCTTTATATGACACCTCAGATTGGGCCATCCTTCTAATGAACAATTGAGTGTTTCAAATAAACAATGTCCTTATATTTCCTTCAACAAAAATCTTGTTTGTGATGTGTTTCGTTGAGCTAAGCAAAGGAAAATATTTTTTTCTCAAAGTAATTCTTGCATTCTTAGTCCTTTTGCATTGATTCATATTGACATATGGGATCATGTTCTGTTATTTTTATGCATGAGCATAAATATTTTTTTACCATTGTGGATGATTACACCCGCTAACTTGGATTTTTCTCATGAATAACAAAATTGAAACTCATAACCACATAATGAATTTCATTGCTCAAATAGAAAAACAATTTGGTCATAATGTAAAAATTATAAGAACATATCATGGTGCTGAATTTCTCATGCAACAATAATTTTTTGTCCAAGGGAATCACACACCACCACTTGTGTAAAACCCGTTAAACAGAATGGTACTGTAGAAAGAAAGCACCAACATCTATTAAATATCACTCGTACTCTTCTTTTTCAATCCTTTTTACTTTTGATTTTTTTGTTCTTCTTTATTTTGCATGTTGCATATCTCATTAATTTCATACCTACTCCTTTACTTAATAACATATCTCCTAATGAAAAACTGTATGGGAAACCATGTGACATCTTTAACTTGCATGTTTTCAAGTGCTTATGCTATGCGAATTCTTTAAATGTTCATAAAAAACTTGCATGTTTTCAAGTGCTTATGCTATGCGAATTCTTTAAATGTTCATAAAAGTAAACTTGATTACTATGCCTATCATGGTGTTTTTCTTGGTTTTAAGGAAAATACAAAAGGTTACATGTATATGAATCTTAAAAATCACAAGATATAAGTTGTTGGGCATATAACTTTTCATGAAAATTGTTTTCCCTATTCCTTAAAGAATAACAATGATAACAATGGAAACAATATTGTTTTGCGTACTCCTTATAATTATCTACAGAATTATGATAATCTTGAGGTTGGGGACTGAAAATAAGAATTACACTCATGATAATATTGATTTTAACACTGAGAATAATGATAAGATTTCTTATCCTAACCCTAATATTGCTCATGAATTACAACCTCAATGGTCCACTCGTGTTAGAAAAAGACCGGTTTATCTTTAAGAATTTGAAACAAGCATTGATTCCTCTATTTCCATGATGGTTACAAGTAATCACTATCCAATTCAGAATTTCATGACATCTGATAAGTTATCTCCTGCATATAAAAAAGTTGTTACGTTTATATCTTCTATCATTGAACCAAATTCACATGAAGAAGCCTTTAAACAAAAACATTGGGTAAAAGTTATGGATGAAGAAATAAAAGCTCTACAAGCTAATCAAACATGGATTTTAATTGAGCTTCCCCCTAATAAGACAACTATTGGTTGCCGTTAGGTCTATAAATTTAAACATAACTCCAATGGCACCATTGAGCGATACACAGCTCGCTTGGTTGCCAAAGGGTACATCCAACTTTAGGTCTTGATTTCACTAACACATTTTCTCCTGTTGCTAAATTAACAACTTTACGTTGTCTTCTTGCTCTTGTTGCATAAAGAAATGTATTATTGATTTCGAGTTGTTAATTTATGGAGATCTTTATGAGGAAGTCTATATGATACCTCCCCCAAGATTACAAACTTTTAATTAGGTTTGCAAGCTGCAAAGATCACTTTATGGTTTAAGATAGGCAAGCAAATAGTGGTATGCAAAATTGTCCCAATTCCTTGTATCTTGTGGTTATAATATTTCCTCAATTGACAATTCACTTTTCTTGGAACATTTTGAGAACCAAAGTACTACACTTCTTATCTACGTGGATGATATCATACTCACTAGAAATAATTCTAAAGAACTCAAACATATCACTAAGGTTCTCGATATGAATTTCAAAATAAAAAATATTATCTTACCTACTTTTTGGGTTTAGAAGTGGCTCGTAACAAGATAGAAAATACATATCTACCAAAGTAAATATATTTTGGATTTGCTTAAAGAAACGGGAATGTTTGGATGTGTACTTGTCTTCACTACTATGGTACATTCTACTCACTTCATTACTAACACAGGAACGAAGTTGAACAACGAAGATTCTTCCAAGTATAAATGTCTCATTGGTCGACTAGTTAACAAATATACTCCCAGACATCAGACATCACATATGCAGTGCATGAACTAAGTCAATTAGTTTCTACACTAACCAATGACCACAGGCAAGAGGCTTTTTTCATTTTAAGATATTTAAAGGCACATAGTAAAGGGATATTTCGTAGCAACAACAACAACATACAAATCAAAGCCTATAGTGGTTCTGATTGGGCTTCATATCCAGAAACTCCAAAATTTGTTACAGATCTTTGCACTTACATTGGTTTATACTACCTAGCGCGGATTTCTTACATTGAAGCGTTGTAATGGCGAGACTGTCATTTTAGTTTTCCGATTTCTTCAGTTTTATGAGTTGTAATTATTCTCATCCTTTCTTTGTTTTTGAGTGAATAATAAGATTTTTCGTTCTCTATTTTCTTGTTCCTCATCTTTCTTCCTTCTGGCTTCTTCTTTTTCTTCTATGTTCTTCTCTTCACATCATGGGAAGATTAATGTTTACCAAAAGTCTCATTGGATATATTTTTTCTTACCATTCTAATATATATAGAGAGAGTAAACATATAATAATTTAAATATTAACAATATCTCAATCATAATTATCTGAATAAAAAATGACAATATAATATATTTTTCTTTTATTCTAAAAGATAATAAAAAATATGTGAATACCTAATTTAAATAAAAGATAATAAAACAATATTTCTAATAATAAATATATTTTTTAAATTTATTTTAAATTTTTATAGTTTTTAAATTGATAAAATTTAAATTCCATTCTTAAAAATATGTATTTATTCAATTAAGAGTGTCAATGGGCAATAGTCATGTTTGGGTGTCCATTGATAATAGAATTTGGCACACTAGTGCAAAAAGGGGTTTTTATGTCGGATATTTTGGGTTTTTTACGTCGCATATAAGACCGACGTTAAAACGGGAGAGGTAAATTTACGTCGGACCCTTAGCCCGACGTAAATTCACGTCAATTATCGAGACCCGACGTTAATTTACGTTGTATTTACACTAAAAAGACGTAAAAAGTATCAAAAATTAAAAAATTTGGAGCAAATTTAGGTCACGTATTGGTATACGTGACATAAATTTACATCGCATATTAGTATACATGACGTAAATTTGCTCCTTTTTTAAAAAAATTGGGTTTATTTTGTCTTACAAGCAAAACCTGCAAATATATATTATAACCGAGACAATCTAAAGGTTCAGGTTTCTTTAGCTAGGTAATTAAAAAATATAATATTATATATAATTCAAACTACATAATAAAATAATATAATACAAACAATAACCTACAAACTAAAATCTATTAGAAACTAAAAGTTAGTACAAACTAAGCTACCTAAACTACATAATACACACAATATAATATAAAAAACAACCTAAAAAATTAAGTACTAGAATTGTTGAACGAAAAACCTTGCCCATTGTTCTCTAATTTGTGTGATATCATATTCTGGCAATGGAGATGGATCTTGAAATACCTGAAACATTAATTTGACTCTTGCAAACACTACTACAGAAAACACTTACTACGACAGCATCCAACGTCGGTTTTTATGAAGACCGACGTTGTACAAGACGTGGTGGCAAACTTGTAATTAAGAAACAATAGTTAACGTCGGTTATAACAAAACCGACGTAGTAATGGAAAAATAACGTCGGTTAGATAACAGATGACGTTAAATGTTTAAATTTAACGTCGGTCATGTATAACCGACGTTGAAATCCCAAAATCAACGTCGGTTCCATGATTTACCCGACGTCGAAAGCATTATCCACGTCGGGTTTTTTAATAACCGACGTCGACTGTCCTAAGATACCTAGACTCGAAGGTGCGCAGTTGTTCTTCTGCTTCTTCTTCGTGCTCTGGTACCTTAGTCCTTCTGCTTCTTCTTCGTGCTCTGCTACCTCAGTCCTCAATGTCGTGTGCTGCTACCTCAGTTCTCTGCTTCTTCCTCGTTCCTTGTTTGACGTGGTAACGCCGCCCCCTCGCCGCCCCCTCGCCGCGCTCTTACACGGCGTTGCGCCGCCGTTGTTGCCGTGTGTGTGGTACCCCTCGTTTCCCTAAGGAAACCCCTTCTCATCAGGTTAGATTAAGTTGTATGGATGATTTACAGCATGCATTTAACATAAATATGGATTATTTAGAGCATTTCCTGCATATGAACATTGGAAAGATGATGGATGATTTTGTATGGTTTGATTTGATCTAGGTTCCTTTAGGCTTTTGGAAGTTTGTTTTCGGTTTCGAAGTGGTATATACTCTTTCATGTAGATGTACACATTTTATTTTCCCATTCTTTATGTGGGAAATCAGATGTACACGTTTTTTTTTATTATTTTGCTAAACCTTTTCTAATAAACCTTGAATATCTAGGCAAGCCCTTTTGTGTAGTTAGATGGATCGAACTTGGGTCAATGCAAGTCGCATGTCAGAAGAGTATGAGAATGGGGTTGACTCCTTTTTGAAATTTGCCGAAAAAAATGCTCCCAAAAGGAATGGAAAAATCTATTGCCCATGCGTTAATTGTGTAAATGGCAGAGTACAAGAGATGGACACAACGCGGGAACATCTTATTTGCGATGGGATGATGAAGAATTACACCATATGGACATGGCACGGTGAAGTGGTTGATATTCCAACAGTATCACAAACTATTGAGGATGATGTAACCTGCGAAGATCGAATAGAGGACATGCTTTGTGATGTGGGTCAAGAGAGCTTTCTTGAAACACATGCATCTATATATGATACATTGAGGACCGATTCAGAGACACCTTTGTATCCCGGATGTACAACTTTCACACGGTTGTCATCCGTGTTAAGATTGGTCAATCTAAAAGCAAAATTTGGTTGGAGTGATACAAGTTTTAATGAATTACTCCAACTTTTGAAGGAGATGCTCCCGAGAAAATAACACCTTGTCGGACCAGTATGTATGAAGCGAAGAAGATACTTTGTCCAATGGGTTTAGAATATAGGAAGATACATGCTTGCCCTAATGATTGTGTGTTATACGGAAAGAATTCTCATCTTTAGACCAATGTCCAACATGTGGTGTATCATGTTACAAAGCGAAGGATGGTGATGATTGTAGTCGGGTGAGTGGTAAAAAACGTCCTCCTGCAAAAGTTTTATGGTATCTTCCAATAATTCCAAGATTTAGGCGGTTGTACGCTCATGAAGATGCTTGAAAATTTAATTTGGCATTCAAAGAGAAAAACATGTGATGGGCAAATGCGACATCCATCCGACTCTCCCCAATGGAAGAATTTTGACCGTCTATTTCCAAGTTTTGGTAGTGATGCAAGAAACCTTAGACTTGGATTAGCAACGAGATGGGATGAATCCTTTTGGAAATTTAAGTAGTAACCATAGTTCATGGCCCGTTTTATTGATGATTTACAATCTTCCACCATGGTTATGCATGAAGCGCAAATATGTCATGTTGTGTATGATGATTTCAGGTCCAAGACAGCCAGGAAATGACATAGATGTGTATTTGAGTCCTTTGATAGAAGACTTAACATTATTATGGGAGGAAGGAGTAGATGCATTTGATGGGTATCAGCAGCAGAAGTTCAAGTTGCATGCAATGTTATTTTGTACCATTAATGACTTCCCTGCCTATGGAAACTTGAGTGGGTATAGTGTGAAGGGGCATTATGCTTGTCCTATTTGTGAAGAAGAGACCAGTTATCTACAATTGAAACATGGAAAGAAGACAATTTATAATAGGCACAGAAAATTTCTCCCGCATGACCATCCATACCGTAGACTGAAGAAAGCTTTTAATGGCATACATGAGGATGAAATTGCCAGAGAACCATTGAATGGTTTACAAGTTTACGATCGAGTGAAGAACATTAGCATTACATTTGGAAAGACCCAAAAAAGGTCTTCTGACAAGAACATGTGGAAGAAGAGATCAATTTTCTTTGATCTTCCATATTGGAGCCATTTAGAAGTACGACATTGTATTGATGTTATGCATGTGGAGAAGAATGTATGTGATAGTCTCATTGGCACATTGTTAAACATTCAAGGAAAGTCAAAGGATGGGATCAAAGCACGTCAAGACCTTTGTGAGATGGGAATACATCCTGAATTACATCCAAGGCCTGAAGGCAATAGAACATATCTACCACCAGCATGTCACACCTTGTCAAAGAAGGAGAAACGTAGTTTATGTCATTGTCTTGAAAGTATTAAAGTGCCACAAGGATACTCTTGAAATATTAAGAGTCTTGTATCCATGAAAGATCTGAAGTTAATTGGATTAAAGTCCCATGATTGTCACGTTTTGATGCAACAGTTGTTACCCGTGGCTATACGTAACATATTGCCTAAGAATGTTAGACATGCCATTATGCGACTATGTTTTTTCTTCAATTCTATTTGTGCCAAGGTTATCGATGAAAAATCACTAGATGAGTTGGAAAATGAGGCTACGGTTGTGCTATGTCAATTGGAGATGTATTTTCCTCCATCATTCTTTGATATAATGATTCACTTAATAGTTCATGTTATGAGGGAGATACGAATTTGTGGGCCGATTTATTTGAGGTGGATGTACCCAATTGAGCGATACATGAAGATCTTCAAAGGGTATTCTAAAAATCCATACGAGACTCGAAGCTTCAATTGTTGAGCGGTATATTGCAAAAGAAGCCATAGAATTTTGTACAGATTACTTGGCAAGAGTCGTGACTGTGGGTGTACCTAGAAATCGTCATGATGATAGGCTAAATGGTAAGGGAACTCGTGGTATTAGAATTCAAACAAAAGATCATGTAGAGTTGAGCACCGCCCACTTGTATATTTTGAATAATACAGAAGAGGTTATTCCTTACATAGATGCGCATAAAGCAATGTTAAAGGACCTAAATCCCAAAATGGGTGAAAGGTGGTTGATGAAAGAGCATAACAACAACTTTATCAATTGGTTTCAAAGCAAAATATTTTCAAGTGACAATGCCTCTGATACACTGAAATGGCTAGCACATGGGCCTAGATATAATGTTATAACTTGGCAAGGGTATGACATTAACAAATACTCATTCTATACGAAGGCACAAGATGACAAAAGTACGGTCCAGAATAGTGGAGTATCTATTGAGGCAACATCTATGCACTTTTCTAGTGCAAAGGACAAAAACCCCATCATGGCATCAATTAGTTACTTTGGAGTCATTGAGGAGATTTTGGAGGTCGACTATACTAAATTCAAAGTGCCTTTATTTAAATGTAAATGGGTTGATAGTTGTTAAGATTCCAACATAAAACCAATTGGCAATATGTGGAGTAGCCTAACATGTATTTAAACCATACCAAATGACATGAGGTAGGCGATGTGGGACTTTCAACACACCCCCTCCAACGAAGCCTGCCGGACCAGGCAAAGGGTTTTTGACCCAACTAAAGGGCAACTTTTGGCCCATGACAATAACCGGAAAGATGTTAGGCTTTGGCTCTGATACCATGTTAAGATTCCAACATAAAACCAATTGGCAATATGTGGAGTAGCCTAACATGTATTTAAACCATACCAAATGACATGAGGTAGGCGATGTGGGACTTTCAACAATAGTAATACTGGTGTCCAAAGAGACCAAATGGGATTTACTTTGATTGATATAAACAAGATTGGTCATAAGGAAGAACCCTTCATAATGGCATACCAGGCAAAACAAGTGTTTTATGTCACTGATCCATCAAATGGTAGGTGGTTAGTTGTCTTCAAAGGAAAAATGATTGATGTCACAAATGAGAATGGAGAAGAATTAGATGATTTTATTAACATTCAAAATTCACCACGGTTGCCTATTGCTATATCCCAATTGGAAGAGGACTTTGTTCATGCTACTCGCAATGACCATGATGAAGGCATATGGGAAAATATTAATACAATCTAAGTTATGTTTCTATTTATTTATTTTTTTAACATGTAATTGAGGAGACTTTGCATGTGTATTGATATAATTCTATGTTTTTTTCATTACAGGTAAATGGCATGTCCTCCACCATCTCCACCATCTCCACCACCATCTCCTCAGGCATATGGAAAGACATTTTCCAGTAAGAGGAGTCGACAATCTACACGGTTGAAAGGCTTGACCGTTAGACACATATCTGGCCAGAAGTTATCTGTGTCTATTGATCCTAGGACTGGCAAGGTGTCAGGTCCCTTTAGTATCCAATTTAGTAGCTACTTGGGTACACTAGCTAGAGAGAAGGTATTTATTCTATTTCAAAGTGAATTTCATTTCAAATATATTATTGATACTTATGTTGTTTATGTTGTGTAGATATCTATTCTCCATCCTACTTGGGATCATGTGGAGGAAATTGTGAAGAACTTGTTATGGCAAGATCTTCTTGTAAGTATGTGTATTTAGTTGTTTATATTGTTTATACATTATTATCAATTGGTTAACTAAAACTTGTTTGCTACTGTAGGAACACTTTGATATAGTCAATTCTGAGGATGTGAGGAGGAAGATAATGACAGCCATAGCAAAAATGTGGAGATAGTTCAAGTCCACATTGACCACTAAATGGGTGTATGTTGAGGACAAAGTTAGGAAGGGATTAACCCCTTGCCAAAGATATGGCATAGATGACGACACTTGGAAGAAGTTTGTACATAGTAGGACTAGTTCGAGTGGGAGGTAATGTTAATTGCTTAATTGACTTGAACATTTTATAATGAGTTGTGTATCTAATATTGTGTTCAATTATGTTGCAGGAAAGAAGACAAAAAGCAAAAGACATTCAAAGCAAGAATGTCGCCCCCACCTTCCGTCTCGTGGTGGGTACGACCTATTGACTAAGAAGATGATGGAGGAGAAGATTAGACTTCGACAGTCGGAGTTAGCCTCTTCCGGTTTAAGCGAAGAGCAGATTCCTCCACCATCTCCTCCAAAACGTCACCGAGAAGTGGAAGAGGGCTCGTACAAAGCCTTCGGTGACATGACATCGCGAGGAAGCCGAGAAATTGTTGCTCGGATTGTAAGTAAAAGAAGTTAATTTACTTTGAATTAGTTATATGTAACATGTTCATTAATAAAATTAACTTTTATAATGTAGGATGCCTTGGAGGAGCGAGTGTACACAGGGAACTTTCATCCCTTACTGGTCGTCGAGGATATCTTGACCACTTGCTATTGGACGACCAGAACATCCAGGTCGTGTTCGAGCTGTTGGCCAAGGTGTGGGTATCCAGACGGTATTTTGGACCACCATCACGGGATATTCGCACCTCCACATCCCCGAGCCAAGAAGATATTGCTGCCTTGGAGATGGCTCTCACGAAGAAATTGACACCGACCATCGGGGCAAAATTGGAGGAAGAGTTTACTCCTGCCATTAGCGCACGACTTGAGGAGACCATCATTGCACGTGTGCGGGAGCGGTTCTGCGTATGACCTCCATGAGTACTCCATTTGCTGATGCTCGTCCTCCATCAGGTACATTTTCAACCACAAATTGGTACTTGACTTGTGTTTCTAAAATCTTAGTCCTTATTGGAATTTACTTGTATTTGTAGGTCCAAGAGTTAGCACAAAGGGCAGTTGTGCTTGAAGCCACTATCGAGGTCACACACTGAGGTGGCATCTATTCATCCTGAATCCACAAAGGATGATCGATATGGCTTGTGGGTTGAGGTAGATGAAGGTCTAAGACTAGTGGCCCATGGATCAGTTCATGAAGGGGCTTCAACCATCCACAATGTGCCTTTGGATCCTAACCTGGTCAAAGTAGTGGTTGAAAAGGTGGTTGACGGCGAGGCTAGTGTCCCTATCCCCACCGAAGAGGTGCGAGACAGTGGGCCAAGCCCTTCGGACCTTCATTACTTGGCCCCGACATTTAGTTAGGTCAATCATGGCAAAGGTATGTATATGTATGGTTATAATACATCTAACACATAAATAAATTGATTTATTGTTTATGATTATATTTTATAAAATATGTAGGATGTTCGGCGACCAAAAGACTTGGGTAAAGCTATTACCACTCCTTCGGATCTAAGGAGAAGACACCGGTTGTGGAGACTTCTCCAAATCCAATTTTGATCTCTTGTCTCTTTCCCCACAATTGTATATGCGAGTCATTCCAAGTTCCATGGGATTGTACATTATTTGGGATGGCTTCTAGCAATATCCCCCTATACATTTCCCACACTCGATGCCACTGGAGATTGGGATGGGCAATCAATGTCTAAATATAGTTGTTTTACAATTTTGGACATTGTAAGTTCATATCTTTCATGACTCTTTTCATTTTAGTAAATATATAAGCTATAAGTTACTTAAATTGGCATATTTTAGGATGATGCACGAAATGATAGTGGAGCGGGGCATTGGTCATGTGTATGGATTCTTCGAGCCTCAATCCATACAAAAGTGCGGGAATAAGCGTGATCAAATTCTTAGTTACATGCGGAATTGGATCACCGATTCTAAAAGAGATATTTACCTTGGAGTATACCATCATTCGTAAGTTATCCCAGCCTCTTCTGGTTTTACACAAGTTTTTTTAATAGATTCTAATCATGTGTATATACAGAAACCACTAGCAGCTATTAGTTATTTGTCCAAAGCATAATCTTGTGTGTTGGTTCTGCTCATTGGGAAGGAAACCTGACATGGAGCTAAAAAATATTGTAAACGAGTAAGTATTTCTTATATTATGTCTAAACATCTTGATTATTCTATTTCTAAGCCCCTTCTTTTCAATATCTAGTGCTTTAAAGGTTTGTAGTACATTAGATGGAAAACACACAAGTAAAAGCACAGCTCCAAATTGGAATTTTATCAAAGTAAGTAGCCTTTATATATATTATACTATCTATCAATTTATGTTCAAATTTAATAGTTATTTTTAACATATTTAGTCATTTTTAGTGTAACAAACAAAATGGAGGATACGAGTGTGGCTACTATGTAATGTATTGGATGTGGCTCATCATTTTTGGTAGCATTTAGGATAGTTGGAATGAGGTAAGTTGACATTTGCTATTATATTCAATTCCTTTATTTTTATTGCTTAGGGTTTACCATTCTATTATTGTGAAATTCTTACAGGCATTTAAAGATATAGAACCTTTGCCTATGGATACTATAGACATGGTTAGAAACAAATGGGCAGAAAAGTTTGTACAAGTAGTTAGGAGGATTGATTGATAAATTTTTGTGTATTTTGTACATAATTTGGCTGATTTTGACATATATATATCTATCATTTTATATATAGTGATTAGCTGAAATAAATATACTTGCTGCGAGTCGAGATTATAGCAGGTCGTGTACTTGTTGGTGGCACTAAAACAGACGAACATTTAAAAAAAAAAGGGATATTCTACGTCGGTTATTGCATTAACCGACGTTGTAACGAATATACAACGTCGGTTAATGGAATAACCGACGTTGTATATATAACTTTCAACGTCGGTTAGTTCAATAACCGATGTAGAATTTACTCATTTCTACGACGGACATTTGGTTAACCGACGTTGATTTCTAACACTTTCAACGTCGGGTTTTCTGAACCGACGTAGAATCCTTTGACATTCAACGACGCCTGATTCAACGACGTCATTGGAACCGACGTTGAATGCCTTCTACACCCGACGTTGAATGATCATTCTGTAGTAGTGAAACATGCAACACACATAAAGTTAAATAAATTTAACTAATGTTGAAAGCAATTACCTCCGTCCAAGAATCAGTTATACCCGCACAAACTATGGCTCTCATCCAATACATAACATAGTAACCACATTCAAATGAGTCTCGTTTGCTTATTACACTCGAAACGATGAATAAAATATAATGTTATTTTCAAATTTTAAATACAAACAATAATTATGGTATTCACTTATTATAATAAGTTTCTAAACTTAGGATAAATGAACTGCAAAGTCTTTGTTATGGGTTTTCCACTTAGAAGATTAGTTCTAGACACGATTCTAAATGAAAAAAAGTCATATATTATTCAATACCTTTTCCATTTTCACTAGTAAATTTCAAAAATTCATCAACTCCCTTTTCGTACTCTTCACTAATATGACGTGAATTCATCCAACTTCGATTCATATTATGTTATAAAGTTTCGTCACTCCTAGAGATTCAAAATTTATATTTAAAAATAAATTAATATACAAACAACAAAGCACGTAAATGGAGTGTGTAAACCGAAAATGCACTCAAACAAAATAATAACATTCCAATAACAATCCGAGTGGAGACATTCATACAATGACGTGATTGAGATCCCCAAAAACAATCACGGATTCAATTTGAACATATATTAGGAGACACAGAATACTAACCTCGAGTAAACACGAAAACGATTTCAAACTTGAATCCAATCGGGGAGAAATGTCAAATTCATAAAATGAGACACAATGTTGATGTTCTTCACTGCCAAAAATGATCGAAAATGATGTGAAAAGGTAGCTATCATCGTCGTTCTCGTTGTCGTTCTCAAAAACCCTTGCAGCGCGAGATGCAGGAGTGGGTCTGAAAGAGAATAAAAGGCACTTTTTACGTTGCACACCCTAGCACGTGACGTAAAAGATGACTTTTTACATCGCGTGGGGGGTGCGGGATGTAAAAAGTGATACTTTTTACGTCGCGCACACCCCACGCGACGTAAAAAGCCCTCTTTTACGTCGCGTTGTACCAGGTGTGACGTCAAAAAGGTTTTTAACGTCACCTCCTACAATATGCGACGTAAAAGTTTTACCTCTTATTTACAAAATTGCCACTGCGTTTTATTTACGTCGAATATTTTGACATGCGATGACAATTGGATGACGTAAAATGTCATTTTTGCACTAGTGGCGGGTTATTAAAAATTGGATATAGTCTCATAGGTTAAAACAAATCAATATAAAATTATTGGCATTTTTTTCTATTGATCTAATATGTGCTATTTAACTTTGAGTTGTATTTAAGGTAATAAGCTATAAAATTATTTTTAAAACTATCATTTGACACATTTTTTCATCTTAACTCAAAGTCAAACTTTAAGTCTCACATTTTATAAAATCATTGAAGTCAAATGATATTTTTTATGTTTGTTTTTGAAAGAATTTTTGAAATTTACTTAAAACACAATTCAACTACCTTTCTTGTGTTTTCTTTTTTTATTTTACAATAATCATAAAAATTATTAAAGAAAAACAAATAAATAAGCACAAACTTACCAACTTAAATGGTGTGAAGGGTGGTTATAGCAAATTTTACTTGTATAATAGTATAAAGGTGAAGAAGATTCTTGACATTAAGAATGTGAAACAAGTTATTAATCTTGTCTCATCTTAAAAAAATCATATTAATTATAATTTTAAAAGTTCAATCATATTCTCTAAACCATAAAAATTGTGAAAGTTTTTATATAAAGAAAGTAAATCTTACATCAAATATTAATTAAACCTAAAAGAAATATTGTTTTTGAGTAAGTTTTTGTGTGCCCATTTTTTTAGAACATTTACATGTAAATTTGAGGAGCTTACATGTGGGGCTTAAGATGCATGCATACGAGTTTCGGTGAAGAATCTTCTTGGGAGCTAAGGGGAGCCGTGACCCCTTCAAAGTTTTGTAACTCCTATATAATTTATGATTTTGACCCCCCAAACTTAATGATCATTTAATATATTTACTTGTATATTTACAATTTTATCCTCTCACCCTTTCATCTTCTTTTACTCTTTTATATTTATTTATTATTTATTAATAATATATTATTTGCCCCCCTAAAATGAATGGTCAAGATCCGCCACTGATGAGTTATGTTAGACAAAGATGAATTTCTACTAGTTTAGGAAATTGTGATAGGTTTGAATCACTAGTTTATCTTGTGTGTCTTGCGTGTTGCTTTAAATTGTTAAGATCGTGTATTTCCATGAGAATAGATGATATATATATATATATATATATATATATATATATATATATATATATATTGTTAGATTTATTAGATATTAAATAGACAATTGTACTTAGTTTCTAGAAGCATGTATATTTATGGGTTGTATCTTTATTTGTACCTAGTTTTATAATAGGTCTTTTCATTTTCCTTTTACTGATTATGTATGTGAACTCCCAATATAAATAAGAGAACCTAAGAGATGGAGTTAAAAACTCTCCAATTACATATTTTTCCTTTTTTACCTTAAGTTAGTATTAGAGTGGGTTGATCTTACTTTGCCTATTTGCAATCGTAGTCATTGTCGTCTGCCACCACTATTGCTCGTTGTCATTCGTCGTTGACCCTAGTGAACCACTGCCACCATTGTCTGCTTATAAATATGGCTTTAGACCCTGCCACCACCTTTTCTAGGTCTCCATTCATAACATCTGAAAGTTAAATAGAAAAAACTATTTGCCATTATCTGCTTCAGTGGAACTCTAGTTCCTAAGTTCCATGATCACCTAGGAAAAGACAGAAGCAATGTTCCATCAGATCAAGCTCAATAATGGAAGAAAATTAATTTTTAGTTATGTGATCTACTATGCCAATCAGTAGAACCAAATATTTTGAGCACTCTGAGATCCTTTAAAATGTGTAATTCCTTTTGGAAAAAGACACAAAACATCTTTTTGCAAATGATATCCAACGTCTTTTTTATTCTACTAATCGATTGGCCTCCCTCAAACAAGTAGATAATGATATTGTGTCCTTTATTATTAAAGCTCAATCATCAGTTGAAGAATTGGAGATTTTCTTGGAGGAATATTTAGTAGAAAACATAAAGAGGAAATTAGATAAATTTTATATGGTTATAATTCTCCGGGCCATGAATCCAGATTTTAATCATAGCAAAGATCAAATCTTAACTGGTCAAGAAGTTCCTTCCATAGAAATTTTAAGTACATGGTTTCTCTGAGTTTCAATCCTCAAGAGTAAAAATGGTGGTAAAGGGCATCCTCAATGTACCAATTGCAAGAAAATGGGTCATATCTAAGAAATTTGTTTTTTCTTTACATGGTTTCCCTGACAAGACTGCACATATTTCTAAAACATAAGTGATTAAGCCCAAATTCTCTGATGAGGAATATCAAGAATATTTGAAGTTCAAGTCCACTAGCCAAGTGTTAGAATCGCGCAACAGAATGTTCGCGTGGTCGGACAAAAACCAAGAGGGGGGTGAATTGGTTTCTTAACAAAAATTAGGTTTTCAAAATTTTCCCCAAATTTTACCGATTAAAAACTGTGTAAATGTAAATAGAGAAGAGAAGATAATCTTACACAGGAGATTTATACTGGTTCGGATCAAAAGATCCTACGTCCAGTTGCTAATCACTCAAACAGAGGATTAACGATGTCACTATAATCAAGTTGTTACAAACAGATTACAATTGAAAAGATAAAGATAAGAAAACATCTCTCTTGAAATCCACAAGAGATGAAGAACAACTTTCCCTAGAGACGGCATAGCACACAATCCACTAAGAACTCCACTTAGTGATTCTTATCACTTCTAGCCCACACCAGGTTCCAAAAGCCCCTTTTTCTTGCAACAAACAGTTCTTTGGCACTACAGCACTTAACTTTTGTATGAAATTGGTTGTTCTTGTTTTCTGAGTGCCATAGAAGAGTTTAAGTAGAGAAATTAGGGTTTGGAAATTGGGATTTTCGGAATTAGGGTTCTTGGGAAAAGGGTTTTCGAAAATAGGTTTGATTTGAAGTTAAAAATCAAAATCTGACTAAAATAATCGATTAAAAGAAGTATTAATCGATTAAAACAGAGCCAAATATCAACGAACCCAAACCTCTCTGTTTTAATCGATTAAAAGGTGGTTTAATCGATTAAATCACTCGATAATCGATTAAAAGTTGGTTTAATCGATTAAACCGATGAGTTTTTACGAGAAAATGATTTTTCTCATCTGTTTTAATCGATTATTTCCCTATTTAATCGATTAAAGCCGAGCCTGGATGATAAATTTGAGCTTTTTGAAGCTTCTAAGGTGCAGACTATGTACTAGCTATCTTAAACTCTAATATTACAGACTCAATCTAATTGAAACAGAGTTATTACAGTACAAAACAAGTCTTCAACACTCTAAGTCTTTGTGTTCTTGAATCATCATCAAAATCAACAATCTTCATGTTTATCAAGTGCAGCATCAAGTCCTTGAATGTTCAACAATCTCCCCCTTTTTGATGATGATCAAAATTATCTTTTAAAGCCTTGTAATAACCTGTTTTATCTGTCATACTAACAAACACATTAAACATACCAGATAATATTTAAAAACAATCATATTATGGCTTTAAATATTTTCTCCCCCTATTTTGATTAGAATAAAAAATAAGTCATCTGTTGCAAACATAAGAGCTCCCCCTCAAAATATGCATAAGTTGGAGATAACTCCCCCTCAATCAAAGCATTAAAGAAACATCATATTTTATTGCAGAAACAATCATTCATTACAATAACAAGAGAAAATAACAAAAAGAAAATAATCAACAAAATTTAAAATTATGCACTATCATCATCATTAAAGTGTGCATCAAATCTGTTTTCTAAACGGCACACTTTATCATCTACATCAGATATACGGCGAATTATTTCCTCATGTCGTACTCCAGAAAGAGTGAAGAATGATTGCATCCTCCGATTCATGTCGGATAACATGTCTTCCATGGATTGTCGGGTTTCATGATGAGTAGAGGAAGTTCCAACACTTTGGATTTGGTCGGAGGAAACTCAGCAGTTGGAGGCATATCTTCATCAGAATCTTCATTAGCATCACCTTGATTAGGAACATCATCTTTGTGAACATAAATATCATTGACACGCACCATTTGGAGTTGAATCAATGTTCTGTCCAGCATGCGGTTCAAGTTATTTGTTCTAACTGCTTGTTCACCTTCAACATTTACTCCTTTATATTCAAGAATACGAGAGACAAGTAAAGCATATGGAATTTTGAATGTGGGATGACGTTTTGCTTTTAACATGGTCATTGTGACAAGAACACCCCAATCTAAAGGTTCATTATTCATTATGGCATGAATAATTCTAAGATCAATTGAAGAACATTGGGCATGATTTGTAGCTCGAGGACATAGGATCCAAACAATTAGACGGAGAATCATGCGTTCCTCCTTCTTTAAAGGACCAGCATGAAGGAGACGCCCAATCTCCATGGAGGGATTTCTCAGAAAAGAACGGTAAGCTAAGAACCTGTCAAAATCATCTAGCTCACCATAAATGTTAATAGCATCTTCTCTAATTGGAAAGTGAGCGACGTTTTCCCAAACATCATCGTCAAGAATAATTGTGACACCTTTTACTCTAGAGGTAGCAATTTGATCTCTAAATTTAAATCTAGAGTAAAATACCCTAACCAAGTCCGGATAATAAGTACCTTGCATTTGGATGAAGGGAAGAACTCCTTGAATTTCAAGAAGGTTGGAAAAATTGAATCCCCTATTGATGAATTGCTCACCAATAAGAAACTTGGGAGAAATAATAGCCCTTTCCTTCCAATAGGTCAGAAATTCTTGTTGGCCATCTGTATCAGAAATCCATCCTTCTACGGAATTAGGACGGGGTCGAGATGAGGGTGCAAATCTTCTTCTAGTAGGGATCTTAGCACGAGAAGATGAGGCCATTGAAAGATTATAGGAATAACAAGAAGATTTAGAAAGTTAAGTGTAGTGAGAAGAGGGCAATTTTGCTAGAATAAGGCAAGATAGCTTGATTTCAAGAGATAGAAGTGAGTAGAAGTGAAATGAAGGTCCCTATTTATAACCAAGCATCTCCAACGTTCATATGGAAGGGAATAATGGTCAAAATATCCGTTGGCAACGGCTAGGAAGCAAACTTGGTCAGATTTAATCGATTAAAATTCAAATTAATCGATTAAATCACTTCCAGACCCGTTTAATCGATTATTTTGGGCTGTTAATCGATTATTACTGGTTTTAATCGATTAATGGACGAATTAATCGATTATTCCAGAGAGGAATACCCTGTTTTAAGTGTTTTGGATGCAAATAATCGATTATTACTCCAATTAATCGATTATTCCAGAGAGGAATGCCCTGTTTTGAGTGTTTTAACACATGATAACCTATGAACATCCTACAAAATGAATTATAACATTACAACCATCCAAAAATAGTCAAATTAAGCAGAAATTAAGCTATTTCTAATATCCCTAAGTCTCTTCTAAGATCATAGAATCTATCCTTGGGTAGAGGCTTAGTAAAAATATCTGCTAATTGACGTTTGATATCTACATACTCTATTTTACAGTTTCCTTTGCTGATATGATCTCTCAAAAAGTGATGTCTTATTTCTATATGTTTAGTCCTAGAGTGCATTACTTGGATTCTTAGTAAGATTTATTGCACTCATATTATCACACATCAACGGAATGTCATTTAAAAAGATACTATAATCTTCTAACTGTTGTTTCATCCACAGAATTTGAGCACAACAACTACCAGCTGCAATATATTCAGCTTCAGTGGTAGATAAAGCAACACATGCCTGTTTCTTAGAATGCCAGGATATTAAGGATGAACCAACAAATGACATGTCCCACTAGTACTTTTCCTATCAATTTTACATCCACCATAATCAAGCATCAGAATATCCTATTAAACTCATACAAGCATCGAGACGGATACCACAAACCAAAACCAAGTAGTTCCTTTTAAGTATTTTAAAATATGTTTCACTGCAATTAGATGAGATTCTTTAGGACAAGCCTGAAATCTAGCACACACACAGACAAAATGCATAATATCATGTCTACTTGCAGTTATGTATACCAGTGATCCTATCATACCTCTATACATAGTTTGATTAACTTCCAAACCTGATTCATCCTTGTCTAGATAACATGAAGTTCCCATGGGTGTGTTAGCTTCCTTTGAGGTGTCCATTCCAAACATTTTAAGGATCTCTTTGCAGTATTTGGTTTGAGAGATGAAAATGCCATCTTTAAGTTGCTTGATTTGTAGTCCAAGGAAGAATGTAAATTCTCCCATCATAGACATTTCAAACTCTCCCTGCATTATCTTAGCAAATTCTACACATAACGAATTATCAATTGATCCAAAAATAATATCATCAACATACACCTGGACCAATAAGATATGTTCTTTAATTTTCTTTATAAACAGTGTAGAATCAATTTTTCTTCTAGAAAAATCATTTGATGTTAGGAAACTACTTAACCTTTCATACCAAGATCTAGGAGCTTGTTTCAACCCGTATAAAGCTTTCTTTAATTTAAAAACATGATTAGGAAAACTAAAATCCTCAAAACCAGGGGGTTGCTCCACATAAACTTCTTCTTTAATAAAACCATTCAAAAATGCACTTTTAACATCCATTTAATATAGTTTAAATTTCATTAAAGATGCATAGGCAAGAAGTAGGCGTATAGTCTAACCTGACAACAGGAGCATAAGTTTCATCATAATCTATACCTTCCTCCTGACAATAGCCTTTTGCAACAAGTCTGGCTTTATTCTTTGTTATGTTCCCATCTTCATCAAGTTTATTTCTAAACACCCATTTGGTTCCAATAACTTGATATGATTCTTCCCTTGGGATTAATTCCCAGACTTGATTTCTTTCAAATTGGTTAAGTTCTTCTTGCATGGATATGCACCATTGTTCATCTTTAAGTGCTTCCTCAACATTCTTGGGTTCAATCTGTGACACAAAAGCTACAGACATACAAAAATTAGTCATATTTCTTGTTCTTACCCCTTTTGAGATGTCACCTATGATATTGTCCATTGAGAGTCCTCTAGGTGATTGCCATTCTTTTGCTAATTCAGGCGTTTGAGAAGGCTCATTTTCTTCCAAATATAATTCATCAAGAGCCTCTCTTATATATTCATCATCACCTGCAATTTCTTTATTTGACTCAAGAGGATTTCCCCCAAGGTCTACAATCTCATCAAAGGTAACATGTATAGATTCTTCTATATTCAAAGTTCTCCTATTAAACACCCTATAAGCCTTGCTAGTTAATGAATAACCTAAGAAAATCCCCTCATCAGCTTTAGAGTCAAATTTTCCTAAGTTGTCCTTACCATTATTCAACACAAAGCACTTACAACCAAAAATTTTCAAATGAGAAACATTAGGTTTTCTACCATTAAACAATTCATAGGGAGTAGATTTAATAATTGACCTAATGAGCATTCTATTTAAAACATAACATGCAGTACTAACCGCATCAGCCCAAAAATACTTAGGAACATTAGATTCATTTAACATAGTTCTAGCAAGTTCCTCTAATGACCTATTTTTCCTTTCAACTACACCATTTTGTTGGGGAGTCCTAGGAGCAGAAAAGTTATGTAAAATTCCATTTTCTTCACAATAATTTTCAAACTTTTCATTTTGAAACTCACCACCATGGTCACTTCTTAAAACTTTAATTCTTAAGTCTTTCTCATTTTGAATTTGTTTTGCAAATTTTCTAAAGACCTTAAAAGCTTCACTTTTCGTAGTAAGGAAAAATGTCCATGTATACCTAGAGTAATCATCAACAATCACAAGTCCATAATAATTTCCACCAAAGCTTTTTATCCTAGAAGGTCCAAATAAATCTAAATGTAATAATTCTAAGGGTTTTGAAGTGGAAATAACATTCTTTGATTTAAATGATGATTTTACTTGTTTACCCTTTTGGCATGCATCACACAATCTATCCTTTTCAAATTTTAACTTAGGCAAACCAATAACTAAGTCTTTTGATATCAATTTATTCAAATGATGCATATTTATATGAGCCGCTCTCTTATGCCATAACCAAGGGTTCTCTTCCTTAGCAACTAAACATGTTATGCTAGACTCATGTAAACAATCCAAATCAATCAAATATATGTTGTTATGCCTAATGCCTTTCAATGCTACATTTTCGGAATCAATCAAGTGTATGGTGCAAAATTTACTTTCAAAAATTACCTTGAAGCCTTTGTCACATAATTGACTTATACTAAGGAGATTATGCTTAAGTCCATCAACAAGTAGCACATCCTTGATCTCCAAAGTGTTTGCACCGCCTATGTTTCCAATTCCAAGGATCTTCCCTTTGTTGTTGTCCCCATAAGTTACATATCCTTGTTCCTTAGCTTTGAAACTCACAAATTTAGATTTATCTCCGGTCATATGTTTTGAGCATCCGCTATCAAGATACCACATAGACTTCTTTGATTTGGAAGTTTCCTACAAAACAAGAATATAGTAAACTTAGGTCCCCACAACTTTTGGGTCCTTGGGGTTAGAGACATAACAATCTATTTAACTATAGGAACCCAAATGAATTTACCTTTAGGTACACCGAAATGTTTAATTTTACATCTATTTGACGTGTGACCTTGTCTCATGCAATAAAAACATACTTTTGATGTGGCATTTGAAAATGATGCATTTCTAACTTTTGACATTTTAGTTCCTTTCTCAACCCATACTCTTTTCTTTTTAGTTTTAGACTTTTTCATAGAAACTTGATGATTTACATTATTTTGAGCAAAAACAGTTTTATCCTTCTTAAGATCACTTATTTCCATTTCGGCCTTATCAAGTAGATGATTTAGGATATCTATGTTATATTCATGCTCTTTACAAGTTTCACATGCTAAATTCTTATCCTCATCTAAACATACAATTTTCGTGTCTAATACCTCTTTTTCTTCTAAACATGTAATTTTCATTTTTAAAGAGTCAATTTCCTTTTTGGATCTACTTAAATTCTTCTTTACAACTTTATATTCATTCTTCAAGTTCTTAAAAGCACTAAACAATTCATTATAAGCATTTTGCAATTCATCATAGTTATTATCCTCATCACTAGAAGATGTGTCAGAATCACTTACCTCAAAATCGGATGATATGTTGTCATTTTCCATTAAGCAAATGTTTGCTTCTATTTCCGAGTCACTTGATTCCGAACTTGAGTCACTGTTGTCCTAAGCAATGTAGGCTTTCTTCTTGAAGTGCTTTTTTCCTTTAACTTCATCGTTCTTCTTATTTGGACATTCGGTCTTTACATGTCCTGCTTCACTACAACCATAGCATTTTATATTTACGGAAGAATTTTCCCTTACCTTTCCTTTACCTTTGAAGGGATGTCTTCCTTTTGCTTTCATGAATTTGGTGAACTTCTTTATCATTAGACTCAATTCTTCTTCTTCATCGTTTGAGTCTTCTTCTTCCCTTTTATTTTTACCTTTTGAGATTTCGGTTTTGAAGGCTAGATTCTTCTTTTGAAATTGACCTTCTTCTTCGTTTAACCTTCCAAGCTCTAACTCATGTTCTCTAAGTTTTCCAAAGAGCGCCGCCATAGACATAGTGGCAAGATTTTGTGACTCCGAGATGGTCTTCACCTTAGGTTGCCATTTCCTATCCAAAGATTTCAAAATTTTAACATTTAATTCATCAACGTCAAAAATTTTACCTAGTCCGGTGAGATGGTTCACGATATGAGTGAAACGCTTTTGTACGTCAAAGATCGTTTTGCCTGGTTGCATCCGGAACATCTCGTATTCTTGGATTAGAGAAATTTTGCGTGCTCTTTTAACGTCGTCAGTTCCTTCGTGGGTCACTCTAAGCATTTCTCACATTTCCTGTGCACTTTTGCAAACAGAAATTCTATAAAACTCGTCAAGGGTTAGAACAGATGAAATAATATTTCTAGCCCTAACGTCAAATTGTGCTTTTCTGTTTTCTTCTGCAGTCCATCTAGAAAAATGTTTGGGAACGTCAACACCGTTCTCAGTAAATTTAGGAATATATGAACCGTTTAAAATAACGTCCCAAATGCCTCTATCAACAGACTCTAAAAATATTTGCATACGTACCTTCCAGAAAGGATAATTTTGACTCGCAAAAAGTGGGGGTCTGTTGATAGACGCACCTTCAGCAAAAGTTTGATTTTGTCCGGCCATTTTCGAACATTTGAATGACTATCAAAGCAAGCTCTGATACCACTTGTTAGAATCGCGCAGCGAAATGTTCGCGTGGTCGGACAAAAACCAAGAGCGGGGGTGAATTGGTTTCTTAACAAAAATTAGGTTTTCAAAATTTTCCCCAAATTTTACCGATTAAAAACTGTGTAAATGTAAATAGAGAAGAGAATCTTACACAGGAGATTTATACTGGTTCGGATCAAAAGATCCTACGTCCAGTTGCTAATCACTCAAACAGAGGATTAACGCTGTCACTATAATCAAGTTGTTACAAACAGATTACAATTGAAAAGATAAAGATAAGAAAACACCTCTCTTGAAATCCACAAGAGATGAAGAACAGCTTTCCCTAGAGACGGCACAGCACACAATCCACTAAGAACTCCACTTAGTGATTCTTATCGCTTCTAGCCCACACCAGGTTCCAAAAGCCCCTTTTTCTTGCAACAAAAAGTTCTCTGGCACTACAGCACTTAACTTTTGTATGAAAAAGGTTGTTCTTGTTTTCTGAGTGTCATAGAAGAGTTTAAGTAGAGAAATTAGGGTTTGGAAATTGGGATTTTCGGAATTAGGGTTCTTGGGAAAAGGGTTTTCGAAAATAGGTTTGATTTGAAGTTAAAAATCAAAATCTGACTGAAATAATCGATTAAAAGAAGTATTAATCGATTAAAACAGAGCCAAATATCAACAGAACCCAAACCTCTCTGTTTTAATCGATTAAAAGGTGGTTTAATCAATTAAACCGCCTAATAATCGATTAAAAGTTGGTTTAATCGATTAAACTAGTGAGTTTTTATAGAAAATGATTTTTCTCACTATTTTAATCGATTATTTCCCTATTTAATCGATTAAAGCCGAGCCTGGATGATAAATTTGAGCTTTTTGAAGCTTCTAAGGTGCAGACTATGTACTGGCTATCTTAAACTCTAATATTACAGACTCAATCTAATTGAAACAGAGTTATTACAATACAAAACAAGTCTTCAACACTCTAAGTCTTTGTGTTCTTGAATCATCATCAAAATCAACAATCTTCATGTCTATCAAGTGCAGCATCAAGTCCTTGAATGTTCAACATCAAACACAATCATTAACAACTCCAAATTCATCAATAGCTTGCATTTCCCATTCTGTGGATTGTCAAAATCCATGAATCATTGGCTCAAGTATTTCTGATTATATGTCTGGTAATCCCTCATTATTCTCTTCTCTTTCTTTCCCTAAAACTCCTCATTTCATAGCTCTGACTAACGATTCTAAAGTTGTCTCTAAAGGAATTGGTCATGTCTCCTTTAAACTTAAAATATGTCCTCTTTGTTCATTCATGTCCCTTTAGTCTCATTCTTTAAGTAAACTAGCCAAATCATCAAATTGTTCAATAATCTATAATGTAAACTCTTTTGTTATACAGGAACGTGGTACGAGTTGACTGATTGGTGAAGGACATGAATCAAGAAGCTTATAATACTTTGGGGCTAAGTCATCAATATCTTGTGTTGCATCTTCAACTCCTAAACTCCTAAACTGCTTCATGAACTGCTTCATTTCCAAAACATTATGAGTCTAGATGTGACTTTGCATTTTCTATTATCCGTTTTGATATTTTGGGACCTAGTTGTGTATCCTTTGCTTTCAGATATTTTGTTACCTTTATTGATAAGTTCTCTAGATGTACTTGGGTTTATCTATTGAAAGGTCGTTCTGAAATTTTGTCTATCTTCATGTCTTTCCTTAATGAAGTCAAAAATCAATTTGGAAAAATAATTAAAGTTATATGAAACGATAATGCCAAAGAATATTTCTCTACTTCTTTTTCCACCGCCTTAAAATCACATGGCATCTTATATCACTCTACTTGTCCTCACACACCACAAAAAAATGGTATAGCACAAATAAAAAAATAGACATTTGGTTGAAACTACTCGTACCTTATTACTTGGTTCAAATATGCCTGCTCATCATTGAGGAGATACTATTCTAACTTCCTATTTTCTTATTAACAAAATGCCTTCTTCTTCCCTTGATAATAAAGTTTCCATTCTCCATTCTATTTATAAGGAACCACTTTTTCATGTCTCTTTCTGTGTCTTTGGTTGTGTATGTTTTGTTCATAATATGTATTGAAGTTTAGACAAACTCTCACCTAGAGCTATCAAATGTGTCTTTTTGGGATATTCTCTCTTAAAAAAGGATATCATTGTTATTCTCTTGAAACCTAGAAATACTATATGTCAGCCAGTGTCACCTTTTTTTAATCAACTCCATTCTTTCCTTTGTCTAGATAGGATATTAGTTTTGTCTAACATGTTCTTTCTATACCCTTAGTGTAGTCCTTAGTTCCCTCTAATCCTGACAACCAAAATCTATTCAAGATTCAATGCCCCAAGGTAAGTTCTCTTCAATAGGTCCTTCCCAATCATCACTCAATACCACGACTCCAGATAATGATGACTCATATTGACCCATTATCATTCACAAAGGTACTTGTTCTACTCGTAATTCACATCATATTTATAATTTCCTTAGCTTCCACATATTTTCTCCTTCATATTTTTCTTTTATATCTTTTGTATCCTCTATTTCTATTCCTAAAAATGTGACTAAAGCACTTGATCATCTTGGATGGTGACAAATCATGATTTTCGAAATGCAAACTCTTGAACATAACAACACATGGGAGTTGGTTCCTCTTCCTTTCGGAAAGAAAACTTCACTGGGTCTATGCCATTAAGGTAAGACCTAATGGTGAAGTTGACCACCTTAAAGCTATACTAGTGACCAAAAGGTACACTCAAATATATGTGATACTTTCTCACCCGTGGCCAAAATGACTATTGTGAGACTTTTTCTTGCCATGGCCTCCATTCATCATTATCCTCTCCATCAATTGGATATTAAGAATAACTTCCTTCATGGTGATCTAAGGAAGTCTACATGGAGCAACCTCTTAATTTTGTTGCTTAGGGGGAGTTTGGTTTAGTCCGTAAGTTGTGACATTCTTTTTATGGTCTAAAGCAATCACCGCGTGCTTGGTTTGGAAAATTTAGTTTCATTGTTTAAGTCTTTGGGTTGAAACAAAGTGAAGCAAATCATTCATTCTTCTATTGTCACACCGTCCTTGGAAAATGTGTTACTTATTGTATATGTTGATGATATAGTCATTGTAGGAAATGATTTTGCTAGAATATCTCAACTAAAGGAACACTTATTCAGTAATTTTCAAACCAAGGATCTTGGAGGTCTCAAATACTTCTTGGGAATTGAAGTAGCTTAGTCAAAAGAAGGTGTTGCCATCTCTCAAAGAAAATATGTTCTAGATATCTTAAAAGAGATAGGCATGATTAATTGTAAACCCATGGATAGTCCTATGGACCCAAATAAGAAATTAATGATATAACAGGGTGAAGTTTTCCCTTATCCAAAGAGATATAGAAGACTAGTCTTATTTATCTTACTATTACTAGACTTGATCTATCTTTTGCAGTTAGTGTGGTTTGTCAATTCATGCAAACCCCTTGTATTTATCATTGGAATGATATCATATGTATCCTGAGATACCTAAAAAAAGCTCTAGGACAAGGATTGTTATATGCATAAAGGAATGCCCGAATCTTTGGGTATTGTGATGCTGACTGGGCAGGATCTCCTATAAACAAATGTTCTACTATAGGATATTGTGTCTTTCTTGGAGGAAATATTATTTCTTGGAAAACTACAAAACAAAACATAGTTGCTCAATCATTTACTGAAGTTGGATATAGGGAAATGACATCTCTCACGTGTAAACTTGTTTGGGTGAATCAGTTCCTTCAGGAGCTAAACTTTTGTGAGATTCAAAAAATGTATTGATATAAGCAGACTACACTCCACATTGCTTCAAATTCAATATTCCATGAGAGAACAAGCATATTGAAATTGTTTATCATCTTATTTGAGAAAAGTTGTCCAAAAAACAATTGTAATGAGTTTATTGGATCCAATGATTAACTTACAAATATATTAACAAAATCTTTAAAATGACCTCAAATAGAATTCATTTGTTCGAAGTTTGATACATACAATTTGTATTGTTAAGTGGTAAAAGTTAATGTAATTATGCTCTTAATTGTTATGTAACCACTTAAATTATATTAATTTTAATATATTTTTCTTTCAATGTAGGATGGATTAGTAGAATACCTTGATACAAGATCAAAGATCATAATTGTGAAGATAATTGAAGAAAAAGTAAAAGAAAGAAGATGATTTTCAACTGGAAATTCGCTCGAGCGTCATCTATGCTCGCTTGAGCGAATATACGTTAAAGCTCTCGGGAGTTCACTCGTTCAAGCGCCTTCCATTCTCCCTTGAGTGAAAATACGACAAAGCTCTTGGGTTTATACTCGCTTAAGCGAACATTTATCGCTTGAGCGAAAGTTATTATTTTTCACTCAAGCGAATAATAGGTCGCTTGAGCGAATGATGCGAGGCCTGAAAGCAATGAGGGAAAGATTGATGGCAATGTGAAACATGTCTCTACATTTCCAAGAGTTGATTTTGATGATGATTCAAGTCAACAACATTCAAGACTCAAGAAATCCCAAGATATGATTTGATAAATATTTTATTCAAGATTCAAACAAACCCAAGATGATTCCTGAAGACTAGATAGAGTCTTAAAATACTGGATATGGAGGTACAAGTTGATGAAGTAATATTATGCATAAGCCTCCAAAGCACAAGTGTGATAAAATTTTGTAACTTGATATTTTTCACTGTCATAATCAATTATGATGCATCAGAAATGGAAAAACGATTTTTTCTATCATAATTGATTATACTGGTAACATAATCAATTATGGTAGTTCAAATTTGAAAAATATCCATTTTGAAGAATAAATGTTTTTGAATACATCCTGATTTTTTCTCTATGAAATTATTAATGACCAACGACTATTTTCTAATGTTATTTTCTTATTTAAATGAGTTTTGATGAAAAAAAAACACACACAATTACAGAATTCGAAAATGCAATTTACATTCAATCAGTTTTGAGAAAAGAATTTTGAGCAAGGCAACAGAGATATTTTACATGTTTTGAGAAAACCCTCTTCTCCATTGCCACAGAGATATTTTACCAAAATCCTCTTCTTCATTGCCTATTGTGCTTTCATTGTTAATCACACTTGTTCTTGGAGGATGGTATTCTACAGGCTTCTACAATTTATTGTCTCCATTACCCAGGTGTGACTGTTCTTATTTTATTACCTTCATCCTTTGTGGGCTTTAGTGGTTGATTGTCAAATTCCCTGTTTAGGGTTCAAGTAGTCATTGTCATTTTGTTGTGTTTTTTTTTTTTGGTTTCCTATGTGGAAACTGTTCATCCCTTTGATTTGTTCAGGGAGGTGTTTTCATCCTTTGATTTGTTTAGAGGAGGTGTTCATCCTTAGTGGGATTATAGGGAGGTGTTCATCCTTAGTGAGATTTTAAGGAGGTGTGTTCATCCTTTGCTTTGTTTAGAGGAGGTGTTCATACCTAGTGGGATTCTAGGGAGGTGTTCATCCTTAATGGGTTTCTAAGGAGGTAATTGTCTTTTGAATTAGTTTGCTTTTTGCTGAGTTGATTGTAATTTGTAAACTGAATTTAAAAGATAGTGAATTGGGGTCACTCTTGTATTAAGAGTTGATTGGGAACTGGATGTAGGGTTGACTATACCTAAATCAGTATAAACCATTGTGTGCTCTTCTCTTTCCCTTATCTCTTTTCACTGCATTACTCTCCTTAAGCCCCTTATTTTTATCTCTATCTTTCTCTATCTTGTTGATATTTTATCTCTCTGATTATATTGCTTCCACTTTATCTTTGTTCAATTTGATAATTAAAATTGAATTAATAAATATTGGACATCTTAAAATAAATTTTTAATTTGACATCTATTTTAATTTGTGCATCTATTCACCCCCCCCCCCTCTAGATGTCATTTGTCTAACAAGACCGGACCCAAATTTTCCTATAAAAAGATAAGATGCATTTTTTATAGAAGTTTTTTAGGTTTTTGGAGAAGAGGCGCGTCTGTTGTTCTGTTCTTCAAGGATTCTTCAATTCTTCCTCATTTCAGAGCATTGTAATGGCCACCATGAGTGACTAACTTCATTCTCTTATGATCGGGTGCACTTCCTTGGAACTCTTTTGTATCATGGTGATATTTTTAGATATTAATATATGTTTTGATGTTGTTATTCTTATATTTTGTGCTTTGGAATGATTTATTCTTGATGTTTGGGATATGATTGGAAAATATATCTTGAAACCTTAGATCAGGTAAGAATATTTGTTATGTTAATTACCAGGAATGGAATGAATGTATCAAGTGCTTAACACCCTAAACCTAATACTAGAAAATCTTTTAACTGTGTGAGGAATCAACGTTTATTAGGTTTTCTTATGAATTTCACATGCAAGGAATCAAAATGAATGATTTAAGTAGGTGACACCAACATTGATAGGTTAATTGATGTTCTTAATTTGACCTAGTCATTATGCAAAAGAGGGAAAAGGAAGAAAGTCAATCCTAAGTTCTTTTATTTGATATTTTCTAAACGCACTTTACAGTTCTTTGTCATTTATTTTCAACCCAAATCTTTATAAAAAAAACCAATTTTGTTTTAATCCACTTAGTAAGCATATGATTTGGAATTTCCATTGAAATCGTTCCTCATGGGATCGACTTTTATTTAATCGAAATACTATACTGTGATTAATAATTTTGGTACCACCACAACAGAAAAGACATGTAATAGCGGTTCCACATGTTCTATAATAGCGGTTAAAAACGCTATTAAATGAGACGTTAATAAAAGAAAGAAGTTAAGATATCGATTAGTTAACCGCTATCATAAATAAGATATAATAGCAGTTAATGTGGAACCGCTATCATATATGTACTTTTAAGAGCGGTTAACGTGGAACCGCTATAATATATTTGTCACTTTTAAGAGCGATTAACGTGGAACCACTATCATATATGTGTCACTTTTAAGAGCGGTTAATAAGGATGCTTCTTTAACTGGAATGAGCAATGTTGTGTCTTCTTCGTGACGCTGCACTACCTCTATCGAGACCTTTGCATGGTCTGGAGGAAGGGGTCGTGAATGCAAGGTCTGTCCTTCGAGTGGTTGATGCATTCTTCCTCGTGAAACTATGCGATAGGGGTTGTTCAAATGTAACATGCAATCATGATCACCCTACATGAAAAAAAAAGTTATAAGACATACATATTGATATTGCTTAATTGTTGTTAATTATAAAAATAAATCATACCTGTGGGATCTCTACAAATCCAACTGGGGTGCAACTACCTCTATGGCTATCTGCAGGGGGTGATGACATTGGTTGTGGATCCATGAAGGGTGGAGGCACCTGACTAGGCATGAAAAGGGGCATCCCTTGACCCCCGGTCAATTGGGCCACTACCTGTGTCAAATGGGCTAGTTGAGACTTCATATTTTGCCACTCAGCAGATGATGGATGTGGAGTTGATGGTGATGGCCCAAATGCAAGTTTCTGATTCACTCCAAACCTGGCAACTCTAACCCTACCTGGATGCTCCGGTACACCCAACACTTGAGCAGAATATCATGTCTCCCAGTTAAGTGTGACGCAGCCTCTGGGGTACTCTGTGATAAAGTCTCCTACACATAACCATACAATAAGACAACAAGGGTAAGCAAAAATCAAACACATAAGTTGTTTAATAAAGACATTCATGGAGAAACTAGTGTTGTTTATTTCTATATCAACTTACAAATTGATCGACCATTTTCTGGACTCGGTCATCATAGTCACCCTTCTTGTCAACCCTTGCAGCCTTCCATAACACATGTATAGGTACAGAAGTGAGGGAGGATTCATATGAAGCAATTTGTTAAAAATGTAAAATTACTTAGAAAGCTCCCATTGAAAAAGAGAACAAGAAGCATAATAAAGACAAATAATAGACAATTGTACCAGCTCTTGCTCCAACTGAACATACCCTTCGAGGCCCTCCGATATCTATAGGACATTCCCTTTGCCCTATCAGCATTAGCCTCACTTTCTTTCTACAATTTCACATTCCAAAAATAATTAGTGTTCTATTTTTCATGGATCCAAGAGACTAGATTTATGAAAATTACCTTAAACTCAGCAGTGGTGAATTGCCGAACAAACTCGTCTCAATGCTCGGTTATCGTAGCAAACCGTTGATACTTCTTAGGAGGTTGAGAAACAAAGTTCCCATCTGGACCACGGACTTCCTTTCGTAACCGTGTCCGGAAGGAACGTAAATCTCGTCCAGCTAAAGACAAAATAAACTCTTTGTGCTCCAATTGTACCTCAAAGCTTTGCTACAAAAAAACCACAATAAACCATGCACAATATCATAACACTAGCACTACAAAATTGGGTAATTAAATATAAATAAATGAAAGGATTAGCTACCTCAACTTGTTCCCATATGTTATCCTTGAGCAAGCTAGGTACATTACTCCAATCAGAATAACTAATCGGCACTGTACTTCTAGTCACATATCCTATGAAGTGTGCAAATTTAGATCTGTTAGGATCTACTGGCTGGCCCTTGGAGTTCCATCCAACCTATACATTATGAAGCAAGTTGTTAGAAAATGAAAACAACAAGAAAAAACATTATCGAACAATCACATCTTATCCTTACCGATAGTTTTTGTCCTAACTTCCTTGATTTTCTCACCGATTTCATTTTGGTCAATCCTCTAGTATTCTTCTTCTTCAACTTAGTAGATTTAGGACACTCGACCCTTTCCATGTTATCTGAAGATGTCATCTCTGCAAAAAAAAGACAATTAGCAAAACATAACATAAAATGAATTTTCTAGTGCACGTTATTGAGATTATAACATACAAATAATAATTAAAATACATATTTGTCACGCCTTCGTCGTTTCTTTGAACCACTTCCATGTTTTCTAATTCCCTTCATGGTATGAAATGATGGATTTAACCACACACCCTCTTTATGGTCATTTCTTGCATAAAAATCTCCATCATCCAGTACAGAATTACCAAACAATGTTGGGTCCATGCTCATAAAAGGATCGTCTTCCACTAAAAATGGTGTTTCTTCCATGTTTTCAGCGTCAGTGAAAGCATTGACTTTATTTGATAATAACACAATAGACCATGCATGGTCATTAGGATCTGTGACATAAAATACTTGTTGAGCTTGCGATGCAAGGATAAATGAGTCATTCTCATAACCAATCTTCTTGAAATCAACCTTTATGAAGCCTGACTCATCACATTGAACCCCACTATTATTCTCAACCCATTTACATTTGAACACATGAACTTAAAAACCCACATAATCTAATTCCCATATTTGTTCAATACAACCAAAGTAAGACATCTTGGCATATATGGGATTTTTATCCTTTGCACTTGAAATATGTAAGGATTGAGCAACAAGAGGTACACCACTATTCTGCATTGTGCTTTGTTCATCATGCTCTTTTGTGTAGAAAGTGAACCCATTAATCAAGTATGCAGTGTAAGAAAATGCATCAACATAAGGACCGATTGATAACCATCGAACTTTGTCTTCAACACTCTCCTCAGATACATGATCCTTTAGCCATGAAATGAACTTCTGATTATGCTCTTTTGTAATCCAGGCTTCACCTCTATTAGGATTACTAACCTTCAAAAGTTGTATATGCTTGGTAACGTAAGGGTCAATTTCTGGAGTATTTTGTAAGACATATAAGTGTGTTTGCTCCAATTGTAGTCTTGGGATCTCTACAACTTGTTGAATTATTGGCAAGCGTACCAAAATTATCAATCGCAGTATAGTATTTCGATTAAATAAAAGTCGATCCCACGAGGAACAATTTCAATGAAAATTCCCAATTATGCTTACTAAGTATATTAAACAGATTGGGTTTTGCTAATAAGAGTTGAATTGAAATTAAATGACAAAGAACTGTAAATTGTTGAGAAAATATCAATTAAAGGTACTTAGGATTGACTTCCTTCCTTATCCCTCTTTTGTAATGGCTATGTCAATTAAGAACGTCAATTAACCTAACAATGTTGATGCCACCTACTCAAATCATCCATGTTGATTCCTCACACATGAAATTCATAAGAAAACCTAATAAATGTTGATTCCTCACACAATTAACAGATTTTCCAGCATTAGGGTTAGGGTGTTTAAGCAATTGATACATTCATTCCATTCCTAGCAATTAACGTAACAAATATTCTTACCGTGATCTAGGGTTCAAGATATATTTTCCAATCATACCTCAAACAATCAAGAATAAATCATTCCAAAGCATAAAGGATAAGAATAACAACATCAAAACATAGATTAATATCTCAAAATATCACCATGATACAAAAGAGTTTAAAGGAAGTGCACCGAATCCTAAGAGAATGAAGTTAGGCACTCATGTTGGCCATTACAATGTTTTAGATGTTTCTTCTTTTTGTTATCACTTTCATTTCTATAGTGGTTTTGCACTTTTCTTGCTTTCTTTACTATTTTCCTACAAATTCATGGGTTTCTAAGTTCTAAGATTGGTTTCCAATCAAATTCTTGATTTCTTTGATTTAGATTTGATTCTTCAACATTCTAACTATTTATAATCTATTAGAATCAATGTAATTGAGATTGCTCCCTTGAATTTTTTCTATCACATCACAAATCAATTTCTAGATTTATATGATTATTGTTTTTCATAGAAGTTGAATTGTGTTTCTAGGTCAATTAAATACAATGAATCATTTGATAAATTAATTGAAATATGAATTTTTAATTCCTAGAGGTCTATTTTGTAGTTACATTTACATTTAAAAGTTAATGATAATCAAATAAACAAGAATGATTGAAGAATTAATCACTATTTTTTATATTTTTCCTCAAATTTCACAACATAATTAAACTGTTTTCTTAGATTCTTCCATTTACTATTTTCAATTAGTTGTGTAGTCATAAAATCATTAAAATATCCCTTGAATCTTTACAATTGATAACTAAGTCTATAAAAATTTAATAATACTCAATGAGAATATGATCTTGCTTTCTCCTAATTACTGCATATGTTTTCCATGACTTAATTGTTTGATCATATTTAGGTGACAAAATGTGTCTGGTCAAATTAGGATCTATTGTCACATCTGACGTATTATTTGTTTTGGAACTTTATTTTTCAATTGTAAAGATTAAAGGAAGGTAGGTTTTAATGATTTTATGACTACACAACTAATTGAAAATAGTAAATTGAAGAATCTAAAAAAAAACAATTGAATTATGTAGTAAAATTTGGGAAAAACTATGAAAAATAGGGATTTATTATCCCATCATTATCTTGTTTATTTGATTGTCATTAACTTATAAAGCTAAATGTAACTACACAATAGATCTTTAGGTATTAAACATGCATATTTTAGTTAATTTATCAAATTGATTCATTGCATTCAATTGACCTAAAAACACAATTCAACTTTGAAGAGAAATAGTCATATAAACCTAGAAATTTATTTGTGATGTAATAGAAAAAATTCAACTGAACAATTTCAATTACATTAATTATAATGGATTATAAATGATTAGAATATTGAAGAATCAAATCTAAACCAAAGAAATTAAGAATTTGATTAGGAAACCAACCTTAGAATTTATAAACCCATGAATTTGTAGAAAAACATAAGCAATAAAAGTGCAAAAGCATAATAGAAATGAAAGTGATAATGAAAAGAAGAAACCTATTATCTAAAACATCTTGAATTGAAGAAATTCAAAGTAGAATTCATACAGAAATAGTAGAAGAAAAACTTGAAAAGTCTATTCTAAGAACTTAAGAGAAAAATAGAGAAATGTAGAAAGAATTCTAAAATCTAGATTTAGAAACTATAGAAATGAATGATATTTTTTTTTCTTTTGTTTTTTCCAAGCCTATTGATACAATAACGAACGTTATAAAAATGTGCAAGACCCATACAAGATCCATACAAAATGTGTCTGATCATCCTTTTAATGACATAATTATAACATATTAGAACTCTAAAGCAAACAATTCGTCATACATGATAATGGATCGTAATGATATTCTCATAACAAACATAAGGTCAAAAACTCTTGTTCCTATACAGAACATGGGGTTGATACTAGAATTTTGAGTTCTCTTTTACCCCTTAATCCTCGAATAGAGAACTATGTTCTAATACACTCATTAGTTTTACATTTTTTTAGGAGTCAGGTCTAAAGGTAGTTTATATACACTATATCCTCTTAATCCACTAAGGTGTCTTTTAAAGACAAAATTATGACGAACTAAACTTTTAAACTGAACAAAATAAATCAATTTCTAAAATAAAATTTCACCAATTAAACTTAACATAAATTTTCAACTCTACGATACATTGTATTTTTAGACTATAAAATTTACTTTCTCTTTAAGAAAATTCTAAAATCTAAAAAATAAAAAGTTACAAAGAAGAAACAAAAAATCACTAATATTACCAAACTCTAAAAAGAAGAAAAGATAACAACTTGATTATTTTCTTTATGCAAATAGAGGAATATATATTAAACTTGTTGTCTTAACATAAATTATAATAATGATAAGGTGGTGTCTACTATGATTTCTTTAAAAGTACACCATAATTTAATTTTGGTAATAAATGATATATAAAACAATAAATATATTTGAATTTGTAATATTCATATTTCATGATGAAAAATTGGAGAAAATTTATGATGCCTAATATATTTGGCATATAATATTGTTATGAAATTTAATAATACAATCATTGATAATATTGTATATCACTAAAATGATTTTTTTTCTTAATAAATATATATTTTTTATATGAAATGAAATTAATAATATCTATGAATTTAACACCATGCAATCACAATTTACATGCCTGATGAAATAATAAATAATCAATGATATTTATCTCAAAATAGATCATTATATATTCATGCATGTCACATTGTCATTTAAATTCATATTTTGTGTGCAAATATAATAATAAAGAGAGATATGTACCTTGAGAAAATTGAAAGTTAAGATATCTTATATTTATGCGTCTCATTGCATATAATGCATAATAATATTACTGTGAGTATTTTTTTTTTTAAATTATCTCAACTAAAAACATACCTTTGAGGAATTTTATGAAAATAAAATTTTATAATTTTTTGTAAGTTCATAGGCATTACAATGAAAACTAGAAATATCATGTTTTTTAAATTGTTAGATTTCACCTTAAAACTAATTGACATTATGTAAAGTGACCAATAAGTCATACTTATTGTCATAGGTGATGTAGGACTTTATCTTATATTTCTTTTTTATAAGAAAAATTGAGGCACCCGATGTGACCTCATCTAAGAATATATTTATTACTTGATAGGTGAAACAAAAAGATTATGATACCATAACAAAAATTTGGATTATAATAAAATAATAGTAAGTGAAACATATCTAATTATTGTATTTTGAAATATGCTAGGGTTACAACTGTGTAATCATGTTTAAAACAATCCATGAAATTTTAAACTATAATCAAGAAATTGGACTTTATCATTTTGATCGTTAACTTTCACATTGATTCTCCTTATTCACATAAATTTGGCATGACTTGTAAATTATTTTGTATAATATAAGTTTTCTCTCCTAGTATCTAATCAATTATTTTGAATGGATGTCTTTAAAAAAGACATTAGTTTTGCCACAAAGTCAACATAGGATAAAACAATTTTATTTTAAAAATAGATAAAATATTAAAGTTGAAGGAAAAAGTAACTAAAACAAAATCAAATAAAATTCAAATATTATTTTTTGATAAGTTGGATTTTGTTAGAAATATATTTTTGTGTAGAGATAATTTAAGTTGGATGACCTTTATAGGATCAAAGAATTGTAACAATATCAATAATCCCCTCACCCCACACATATATATAATATTATCAATCTTACCAGATCATCCATAATTGTAAATAACACACATACCTTTTTACTTTGTTTGATACTGAAGAGCTCTTTTTTTCAATTTTGATATTTGTGTCTTTTTTTCATCATCATAACATATTTCTGTCATCATAACATACTTTTAAAAGAGTATCAAAAATTGTATGCAAGTGAGAAAACTTTTACTTGCCACCCGGTGACACCAAATATTCTTAAAAAATAATTACATTAATGAATAAGCTCAAATAAGTCGATCTAGATGACTACCACTTTGAGATCTATTGGGTCAAGTTCTACTAAATGTTAGAAAAAAAGAGAGATTCACATGTAAGTCGGTAAAAGAAGGAGAATAGTAATAATAGAAATTTCTCCAAAGAAAATAAGTTGATTTGTAAATAATAGAATGTTCTAATTATAACCGAGTAACTAAGTAGATTAGTTATGCATTATTATCATAATACACATTGATATAGCAAATATGTTCATTATGTAATAAATGTCATGAGTTTGAAAATCCGAATAAATACCATTATAAGCGTTTCATAATTAAATTAAATTAAATTAAATTAAATTAAACATATTTAAACCTTTATGATGTCATTTTAAACATGAAATAAACCTTGTTAACAAAGAAAAATAAATTTTGTATGTATTTAGTATTTTTGACAATTTTAGTAATTTTTTTTAGTGATAAATAACTATATCATTAATATAAAGAAATTGATAAGTTAACCTAATAATTATATAATTATATCCATATCATAAAAAAAAACTTCATAGAATAAAAAAATCAGTGAAAAAAAAAATCACTGGTGAGAACAATTAGGTGGGAAATGAATTTTCGTTTTCTCTTTTAGTTTTTGAATATGACATCTTAAAGACTTATTTCGATGATAGATTTTCGCATAAATCCTTTTTTAATTAATGATACAAAATAAAATAAACCTTTTTGTTTTAAAAATATATTATAAATATTTGTACACGACAAATGTTGTTAAGTTACTTCGGACGTGCAAAAGTGACAAGAATATTAAAGATATGCAAGAATATCTTTTTTACTACTAATATTTGAAATATCATTATATGTTTAGTATATTATAGGAAGAAAGCGAAAAATAGAGATAAAAAAAAGTAGAATTTGATTTGATTATATATAGGTGTATTTGATTTTCATTTCTAAAAGAGTTTTTGTTTTTTAAATAAGATTATTCAAATAATCGGTAAGGTGATATAAGTAAAAAAGAAAGTGCAGAATTAGGAAAGAAGTTTTATAAGAAGAATAAAAAATGAGAAAACATTTCTAGTTGTTTATCTTTTAAGTTTTCAAATATTTATTTTAAAAAAAATTAATATTTAATAAATTTTGTAACTATCTAGGATAAAATAATACACATATTATATATCATACATTTAATACAAAATGACTATTATCAGTAATAACATCACGATATAAATGATAATATATGTATGTGTGTACTGCTTCATGGCAACGGAGCGGGGCGGGGTGGGTTTTGCCTCCCCGATCCCCACCCCCGGCTTTTTTAATCATCCCTATTCCCTATCCCTATTGGGGTTAAAAATTAAGCCCCCTACTACTACAGAAAACACTTACTACGACAGCATCCAATATCGGTTTTTATGAAGACCGACGTTGTACAAGACGCGGTGGCAAACTTGTAATTAAGAAACAATAGTTAACGTCGGTTATAACAACACCGACGTAGTAATGGAAAAATAACGTCGATTAGATAACAGACGACGTTAAATGTTTAAATTTAACGTCAGTCATGTATAACCGACGTTGAAATCCCAAAATCAACGTCGGTTCCATGATTTACCCGACGTCGAAAGCATTATCCACGTCGGGTTTTTTAATAACCGACGTCGAATGTCCTAAGATACCTAGACTCGAAGGCGCGCAGTTGTTCTTCTGCTTCTTCTTCGTGCTCTGGTACCTCAGTCCTTCTGCTTCTTCTTCGTGCTCTGCTACCTCAGTCCTCAATGTCGTGCGCTGCTACCTCAGTTCTCTGCTTCTTCCTCGTTCCTTGTTTGACGTGGTAACGCCGCCCCCTCGCCGCGCTCTTACACGGCGTTGCGCCGCCGTTGTTGCCGTGTGTGTGGTACCCCTCGTTTCCCTAAGGAAACCCCTTCTCATCAGGTTAGATTAAGTTGTATGGATGATTTACAGCATGCATTTAACATAAATATGGATTATTTAGAGCATTTCCTGCATATGAACATTGGAAAGATGATGGATGATTTTGTATGGTTTGATTTGATCTAGGTTCCTTTAGGCTTTTGGAAGTTTGTTTTCGGTTTCGAAGTGGTATATACTCTTTCATGTAGATGTACACGTTTTATTTTCCCATTCTTTATGTGGGAAATCAGATGTACACGTTTTTTTTGTATTGTTTTGCTAAACCTTTTCTAATAAACCTTGAATATCTAGGCAAGCCCTTTTGTGTAGTTAGATGGATCGAACTTGGGTCAATGCAAGTCGCATGTCAGAAGAGTATGAGAATAGAGTTGACTCCTTTTTGAAATTTGCCGAAAAAAATGCTCCCAAAATTAATGGAAAAATCTATTGTCCATGCGTTAATTGTGTAAATGGCAGAGTACAAGAGATGGACACAACGCGGGAACATCTTATTTGCGATGGGATGATGAAGAATTACACCATATGGACATGGCACGGTGAAGTGGTTGATATTCCAACAGTATCACAAACTATTGAGGATGATGTAACCTGCGAAGATCGAATAGAGGACATGCTTTGTGATGTGGGTCAAGAGAGATTTCTTGAAGCACATGCATCTATATATGATACATTGAGGACCGATTCGGAGACACCTTTGTTTCCGGATGTACAACTTTCACACGGTTGTCATACTGTGTTAAGATTGGTCAATCTAAAAGCAAAATTTGGTTGGAGTGATATAAGTTTTAATGAATTACTCCAACTTTTGAAGGAGATGCTCCCGAGACAATAACACCTTGCCGGACCGTATGTATGAAGCGAAGAAGATACTTTGTCCGATGGGTTTAGAATATAGGAAGATACGTGCTTGCCCTAATGATTGTGTGTTATACAGGAAAGAATTCTCATCTTTAGACCAATGTCCAACATGTGGTGTATCACGTTACAAAGCGAAGGATGGCGATGATTGTAGTCAGGTGAGTGGTAAAAAACGTCCTCCTGCAAAAGTTTTATGGTATCTTCCAATAATTCCAAGATTTAGGCGGTTGTACGCTCACGAAGATGCTGAAAATTTAATTTGGCATTCAAAGAGAAAAACATGTGATGGGCAAATGCGACATCCATCTGACTCTCCCCAATGGAAGAATTTTGACCGTCTATTTCCAAGTTTTGGTAGTGATGCAAGAAACCTTAGACTTGGATTAGCAACAGATGGGATGAATCCTTTTGGAAATTTAAGTAGTAACCATAGTTCATGGCCCGTTTTATTGATGATTTACAATCTTCCACCATGGTTATGCATGAAGCACAAATATGTCATGTTGTGTATGATGATTTCAGGTCCAAGACAGTCAGGAAATGACATAGATGTGTATTTGAGTCCTTTGATAGAAGACTTAACATTATTATGGGAGGAAGGAGTAGATGCATTTGATGGGTATCAGCAGCAGAAGTTCAAGTTGCATGCAATGTTATTTTATACCATTAATGACTTCCCTGCCTATGGAAACTTGAGTGGGTATAGTGTGAAGGGGCATTATGCTTGTCCTATTTGTGAAGAAGAGACTAGTTATCTACAATTGAAACATGGAAAGAAGACAGGTTTATAACGAGCACTGAAAAATTTCTCCCGCATGACCATCCATACTGTAGGTCGAAGAAAGCTTTTAATGGCATACATGAGGATGAAATTGCCGAGAGAACCATTGACTGGTTTACAAGTTTACGATCGAGTGAAGAACATTAGCATTACATTTGGAAAGACCCAAAAAAGGTCTTCTGACAAGAACATGTGGAAGAAGAGATCAATTTTCTTTGATCTTCCATATTGGAGTCATTTAGAAGTACGACATTGTATTGATGTTATGCATGTGGAGAAGAATGTATGTGATAGTCTCATTGGCACATTGTTAAACATTCAAGGAAAGTCAAAGGATGGGATCAAAGCACGTCAAGACCTTTGTGAGATGGGAATACGTCCTGAATTACATCCAAGGCCTGAAGGCAATAGAACATATCTACCACCAGCATGTCACACCTTGTCAAAGAAGGAGAAACGTAGTTTATGTCATTGTCTTGAAAGTATTAAAGTGCCACAAGGATACTCTTCAAATATTAAGAGTCTTGTATCCATGAAAGATCTGAAGTTAATTGGATTAAAGTCCCATGATTGTCACGTTTTGATGCAATAGTTGTTACCCGTGGCTATACGTAACATATTGCCTAAGAATGTTAGACATGTCATTATGCGACTATGTTTTTTCTTCAATTCTATTTGTGTCAAGGTTATCGATGAAAAATCACTAAATGAGTTGGAAAATGAGGCTACGGTTGTGCTATGTCAATTGGAGATGTATTTTCCTCCATCATTCTTTGATATAATGATTCACTTAATAGTTCATGTTGTGAGGGAGATACGAATTTGTGGGCCGGTTTATTTGAGGTGGATGTACCCAATTGAGCGATACATGAAGATCTTCAAAGGGTATTCTAAAAATCCATACAGACCTGAAGCTTCAATTGTTGAGCGGTATATTGCAGAAGAAGCCATAGAATTTTGTACAGATTACTTGGCAAGAGTCGTACCTGTGGGTGTACCTAGAAATCGTCATGATGATAGGCTAAATGGTAAGGGAACTCGTGGTATTAGAATTCAAACAAAAGATCATGTAGATTTGAGCACCGCCCACTTGTATATTTTGAACAATACAGAAGAGGTTATTCCTTACATAGATGCGCATAAAGCAATGTTAAAGGACCTAAACCCCAAAATGGGTGAAAGGTGGTTGATGAAAGAGCATAACAACAACTTTATCAATTGGTTTCAAAGCAAAATATTTTCAAGTGACAATGCCTCGATACACCGAAATGGCTAGCACATGGGCCTAGATATAATGTTATAACTTGGCAAGGGTATGACATTAACAAATACTCATTCTATACGAAGGCACAAGATGACAAAAGTACGGTCCAGAATAGTGGAGTATCTATTGAGGCAACATCTATGCACTTTTCTAGTGCAAAGGACAAAAACCCCATCATGGCATCAATTAGTTACTTTGGAGTCATTGAGGAGATTTGGGAGGTCGACTATACTAAATTCAAAGTGCCTTTATTTAAATGTAAATGGGTTGATAGCAATACTGGTGTCCAAAGAGACCAAATGGGATTTACTTTGATTGATATAAACAAGATTGGTCATAAGGAAGAACCCTTCATAATGGCATATCAGGCAAAACAAGTGTTTTATGTCACTGATCCATCAAATGGTAGGTGGTTAGTTGTCCTCAAAGGAAAAATGATTGATGTCACAAATGAGAATGGAGAAGAATTAGATGATTTTATTAACATTCAAAATTCACCACGGTTGCCTATTGCTATATCCCAATTGGAAGAGAACTTTGTTCATGCTACTCGCAATGACCATGATGAAGGCATATGGGAAAATATTAATACAATCTAAGTTATGTTTCTATTTATTTATTTTTTTAACATGTAATTGAGGAGACTTTGCGTGTGTATTGATATAATTCTATGTTTTTTTCATTACAGGTAAATGGCATGCCCTCCACCATCTCCTTCACCATCTCCACCACCATCTCCTCAGGCATATGGAAAGACATTTTCCAGTAAGAGGAGTCGACAATCTACACGGTTGAAAGGCTTGACCGTTAGACACATATCCGGCCGAAGTTATCTCGTGTACTGTTGATCCTAGGACTGGCAAGGTGTCAGGTCCCTTTAGTACCCAATTTAGTAGCTACTTGGGTACACTAGCTAGAGAGAAGGTATTTATTCTATTTCAAAGTGAATTTCATTTCAAATATATTGTTGATACTTATGTTGTTTATGTTGTGTAGATATCTATTCTCCATCCTACTTGGGATCATGTGGAGGAAACTGTGAAGAACTTGTTATGGCAAGATCTTCTTGTAAGTATGTGTATTTAGTTGTTTATATTGTTTATACATTATTATCAATTGGTTAACTAAAACTTGTTTGCTACTGTAGGAACACTTTGATATAGTCAATTCTGAGGATGTGAGGAGGAAGATAATGACAGCCATAGCAAAAATGTGGAGACAGTTCAAGTCCACATTGACCACTAAATGGGTGTATGCTGAGGGCAAAGTTAGGAAGGGATTAACCCCTTGCCAAAGATATGGCATAGATGAGGACACTTGGAAGAAGTTTGTACATAGTAGGACTGGTTCAGAGCGGGAGGTAATGTTAATTGCTTAATTGACTTGAACATTTTATAATCAGTTGTGTATCTAATATTGTGTTCAATTATGTTGCAGGAAAGAAGACAAAAAGCAAAAGACATTCAAAGCAAGAATGTCGCCCCCCACCTTCTGTCTCGTGGTGGGTACGACCTATTGACTAAGAAGATGATGGAGGATGTTGACAATTCAAGGACTTGATGTTGCACTTGATGAATATGAAGAATGGATTTTGATGATGATCTAAGAACTAAAGACTTAGAATATTGAAGATTGAAGATTGGTGATAATTGTATTGTAATAACTCTGTTTTATTTAAGATTGAGTCTGTATTTTTAGAGTCTAAGATAGCCGGTACATAGTCTGTAACTTAGAAGCTTCAAAAAGCTCAAATTTATCATTTAGGCTCGGCTTTAATCGATTATATAGGTAAATAATCGATTAAAACAGTGAGAAAACACTTTCTATACAAACTCACTGTTTTAATCGATTAAAACAGCAAAATAATCGATTGTTTTGTACTGATCCGTACAGATAATCGATTATTTCACCAAATAATCGATTATTCCAGAGAGGTTTGGGTTCTGACGTATTTGGCTCTGTTTTAATCGATTATCACTCCAAATAATCGATTATTTCAGTCTGTTTTTCATTTTAAATTTCAAATTAACCCTATTTTCGAAAACCCAATTACCAAGAACCCTAGTTTCGAAATCCCCAATTCCTAAACCCTAATTTCCCTACTTAAACTCTGCTTTGGCACTCAGAAAAAGAAGAACAACTCTTTCCATACAAAAGTTAAGTGTTGTGAGTGCCAGAGAACTGTTTGTTGCAAGGAAAGGGGGCTTTTGGAACCTGGTGTGAGGCTAGAAGCGATAAGAATCACTAAGTGGAGTTCTTAGTGGATTGTGTGCTGTGCCGTCTCTAGGGAAAGCTGTTCTTCATCTCTTGTGGATTTCAAGAGAGGTGTTTTCTGATCTTTATCTGTTCATTTGTAATCTGTTTGTAACAATTTGTTCTTAGTGACAGCGTTAATCCTCTTTTGAGTGATTAGCAACTGGACGTAGGGTCTTTTGATCCGAACCAGTATAAACCTACTGTGTAATCTTCTCTACTCTTCTCTATTTACATTTACGCAGTTTTTAATCGGTAAAATTTGGGGAAAATTTTGAAAACCTAATTTTTATTAAAAATCCAATTCACCCCCCCCTCTTGGTTTTTGTCCGACCACGCGAACATTCCGCTGCGCGATTCTAACAAGTGGTATCAGAGCTTGCTTTGATAGTCATTCAAACTTTTCGAAAATGGCCGGACAAAATCAAACTTTTGCCGAAGGTGCGTCTATCAACAGACCCCCACTTTTTGCGGGTCAAAATTATCCTTTTTGGAAAGTACGTATGCAAATATTTTTAGAGTCTGTTGATAGAGGCGTTTGGGATGCAATTTTAAACGGTCCATTTGTTCCTAAAATTACAGAGAACGGTGTTGACGTTCTTAAACCTATTTCTAGATGGACTGCAGAAGAAAGTCGAAAAGCACAATTTGATGTTAGGGCTAGAAACATTATTTCATCTGCTCTAACCCTTGATGAGTTTTATAGAATTTCAGTTTGTAAAAGTGCACAGGAAATGTGGGAAATGCTAAGGGTGACCCACGAAGGAACTGACGACGTCAAAAGAGCACGTAAAAATTCTTTAATCCAAGAATACGAGATGTTCCGGATGCAACCAGGCGAAACGATATTTGACGTACAGAAACATTTCACTCATATCGTGAACCATCTCATCGGACTAGGTAAAATTTTTGACGTTGATGAATTAAATGTTAAAATTTTGAAATCTCTGGATAGGAAATGGCAACCAAAGGTGACGGCCATCTCAGAGTCACAAAATCTTGCCACTATGTCTATGGCGGCGTTATTTGGAAAGCTTAGGGAGCATGAACTTGACCTTGGAAGACTAAATGAGGAAGAGGGTCAATATCAAAAGAAGAACCTAGCTTTCAAGACCGAGATTTCAAAAAGTAAAAATAAGAAAGAAGAAGAAGAAGACTCCGAAATTGATGAAGAAGAGATGAGTCTTTTTATAAAGAAGTTCACCAAGATGATGAAAGCAAAAGGAAGACATCCTTTCAAAGGTAAGGGAAAGGTAAAAGAAAATTCTTCCGTTAATATAAAATGCTTTGGTTGTGGTGAAGCAGGGCATATGAAGACCGAATGCCCAAACAAGAAAAATGATGAACACAAGGGCAAAAAGCAATTCAAGAAGAAAGCATATATTGCTTGGGATGACAGTGATTCAAATTCAGAATCAAGCGACTCGGAAATAGAAGCAAACAATTGCTTAATGGCAAATGACAACATTTCTTCGGATTTTGAGGTTAGTGATTCCGATTCATCCTCTAGTGAAGAAAATGACCATGATGAATTGCAAAATGCTTATAATGAGTTATTTACTGCATTTATGGATATGAAAAAAGAATATAAAGTTGTAAAGAAAAATCTAAGAAGATCCGAAAAGGAAAATGAGTCCTTAAAATTGAAAATTGCATGTTTAGAAGAAAAGGAGGTAGCTAATACGAAAATTGTATGCTTAGATGAGAATAAGGACTTAGCTTGTGCAAATTGTAAAGAGCATGAATATGACATAGATATTCTTAACCATTTGCTAGACAAAACGGAAAAAGAAATTGATGATCTTAAGAAGCATGAAATGGTAATTGCTCAAAATAATGTAAATCAAAGAGTTCCTTTGAAAAAGAGTAAATCTAAAAAGAAAAGAGTATGGGTAGAAAAAGGAACTAGAGCATGTCATGTAAATAATGCATCTTATTCCATAGCTACATCAAAAGCATGTTTTTATTGCATGAAACAAGGTCACACTTCAAATAAGTGTAAAATCAAACATTTTGATGTTCCTAAAGGAAAATATATTTGGGTTCCTATAGTTAAATGAACTATTTGTATCTTGTATTTATTCAAAGAAAATGGATCATTTAGTATGTTTTAAACAGAATGATTAGGTAAAAACATTTTATCTTTTCTATTGCATGAAGGTTCTTCACTTAAAGATTTTTGCGAAAAGCCTCTAAAATTGTTTTAAACAACTAAAAACAAAGTTTTTTTACAAAAGCTTTCTTAAAACATGTTTTTAATCGATGCAGCTTTGAAAGAACCAAATAAAATCACTTAGAATGTTCAAAGAAGTGTTTTTACAGTATTTTAATCGATACAACTTGTTTTTAATCGATTAAAACCATTTAGAACTCATTGTGATCGATCAGATTTTTATTATGAGCGGTCAGAATCTTTTAAATCGATTAAAAACACGTTTCAATCGATTAAAATCACTTAAAGGGTCAAGATGATCGATCAGAATCAAATTATAAGCGATCAGAATTCTTTTCAATCGATTAAAACACGTTTCAATCGATTAAAATCATTTAAAGGGTCAGGATGACCGATCAGAATCGATTATGATCGATCGAATTTAGTTATGACCGATCAGAACTCTTTTAATCGATTAAATCTCGTTTCAATCGATTAAAACAACTTAAAATTTTTTCTACACTCGCGTTTTAATCGATTAAAAGAAGTTTTAACAGATTAAAACTGCACTTTTAACAGATTAAAAGAATCTTTTAACAGATTAATTAAACCAGCAGTTTTGAAAATCTTCTATAAAAACAGTTTGGCTTGAACTTTTTTAAAACACACATTGAATATAAGTTTTCACACATCCTTTAGCAATCAATCAAGCAACTGCGGTGCAAACACTTTGGAGATCAAGGATGTGCTACTTGTTGATGATATTATTGGATCAACCGATAGTTTGTTATGTGTAGAATTTGCTAAGATAATGCAGGGAGAGTTTGAAATGTCTATGATGGGAGAATTGACATTCTTCCTTGGACTACAAATCAAGCAACTTAAAGATGGTATTTTCATCTCTCAAACCAAATACTGCAAAGAGATCCTCAAAAAGTTTGGTATGGACACCTCAAAGGAAGCTAACACACCCATGGGAACTTCATGCTATCTAGACAAGGATGAATCGAGGTTTGGAAGTTAATCAAACTATGTATAGAGGTATGATAGGATCACTATTATACTTAACTCGCTAGTAGACCTGATATTATGCATTATGTCTGTGTGTGTGCTAGATTTCAGGCTTGTCCTAAAGAATCTCACCTAATTGCAGTAAAACATATTTTAATATACTTAAAAGGAACTACTGGGTTTGGCTTGTGGTATCCGTCTGATGCTTGTATTAGTTTATTAGGATATTCTAATGCTGATTATGGTGGATGTAAAATTGATAGGAAAAGCACTAGTGGGACATGTCATTTGTTAGGTTCATCCTTAATATCTTGGCATTCTAAGAAACAGGCATGTGTTGCTTTATCTACCACTTGAAGTTGAATATATTGCAACTGGTAGTTGTTGTGCTCAAATTCTGTGGATGAAACAACAATTAGAGGATTATAGCATATATTTAAATGACATTCCATTAATGTGTGATAATACGAGTGCAATCAATCTAACTAAGAATCCAAGTAATGCACTCTAGGACTAAACATATTGAGATTAGACATCACTTTTTAAGAGATCATATCAAGCAAAGGAAACCGTAAGATAGAGTATGTAGACACTAATCGTCAATTAGCAGATATATTTACTAAGCCTCTACCAAAGGATAGATTCTATGATCTTAGAAGAGACTTAGGGATATCGGAAATAGCTTAAATTCTCGCTTAATTTGACTGTTTTTGGATGATTGTTATGTTAAAATTCGTGTTGTAGAATATTCATAGGTTATAATGTGTAAAAACCTTAAAAACTTGATATAGCCTCGGAATAATCGATTACTGGAAGTAATAATCGATTATTTTTCCTCAAAACGTCCAAAACAGGGTATTCTCCTCCGGAATAATCGATTATTTCGTGATATAATCGATTAAATGCCTTCGATAATCGATTATTTGCTTGAAATAATCGATTAAAGCTGTCGATATTGAAATAATCGATTATCTTGAAATATAATCGATTAAATGCGACCAGCTTTTGCCTCCTAGCCGTTGCCAACGGATATTTTGCCATGGAATCTCTACTATATGACCGTTGGAAGTATTTTCTCTATAAAAAGAGACCTCTAGTTCAATTATACTCGCTTCTAATTCTTGTAATCAAGTTTTCTTGCAATCTATACTCTCTTTGCTTCATTATTCCCTCACTTGTCTCCAAAATCTCTTCAAGTTTATCTACTCTCTCAAATGGCCTCATCCTCTCGCCCTAAGATTCCTACAAGAAGAAGATTTGCACCTTCCTCTCATTCCCGTCCTAATTCGTAGAAGGATGGATCTCTGATGCGTATAGCCAACAAGAGTTTCTAACCTACTCGGAAAGAAAAAGCTATTATTTCTCCCAAATTTCTTATAGGTAAGCAATTCATTCGTAGGGGTTTCAATTTTCCTAATCTTCTTGAAATTCAAGGAGTTCTCCTCGTTTATCCAAATGCAAGGTACATACTATCCTAACTTAGTTAGGGTATTCTATTCTAGATTCAAGTTTAGGGATCAAATTGCTACATCCCGTGTAAAAGGGGTTAACATAATTCTAGATGATGATATTTGGGAAAATGTTGCTCACTTCCCCATTAGAGAAGATGCTATTAACGTTTATGGTGAGCTAGATGACTTTGACAGGTTTCTAACTTATCGCTCTTTTCTACGTAATCCCTCAATGGAGATTGGACGTATCCTTCATGCTCGGACCTTTAAAGAAGGAAGAACGCATGCTTCTACATTTACTTGTATGGATCTTATGTCCCCGGGCTACGAATCATGCCCAATGCTCATCCATTGATCTTCGAATTATTCATGCAATAATGAATAATGAACCTTTAGATTGGGGTGTTCTTGTCACAATGACCATGCTTAAAGCAAACGTCATCACACCTTCAAAATTCCATATGCCCTTCTTGTATCCCGTATTCTTGAATATAAAGGAGTGAATGTTGAAGGTGAGCAAGCAGTTAGAACAAACAATTTAAACCGCATGCTGGATAGCACATTGACTCAACTTCAAATGGTGCGAGTCAATGAAATCTATGTTCACAAAGATGACGTTCAAAATCAAGGTGATGCAAATGAAGACTCTGATGAAGATATGCCTCCAGCTACCACTACAAGAAAAACATCAAATAGTGACCGAAAATTCGGTCACTAAATCTACAAAATCGGTTACTAATTAAAATAGTGACCGAAATAGTGACCAACTGGAATCGGTCACTATTTCCTTGGTCACTGATTTTAGTGACCGATTCAGTGACCGATTTAGTGACCGATTTAGTGACCGATTCAGTGACCGATTCAGTGACCGATTCAGTGACCGAATGGAATCGGTCACTATTTCCTTGGTCACCGATTTTAGTGATCGATTCGATGACCGAATCGTTGACCGATTCGATGATCGATTCGATGATCGAATCAATGGATCGATTCAATGATCGATTCGATGACCGATTATATATAACCAAATCGGTCACCGAATCGGTCACTAAATCAATGAAAAAGTTAATCAATAACAAATTTAATTATTTTTATTTATTTACACTTTTATTATATCTATTATTTATTTTCCCTATTTCTTAATTATATTATATTTTGCTTATTTAAGTTTTTATTTATATTTATTTCCTATCTTTATTATATTTTTTAGAAGTTTAACTTATTATTAGGTGGTTTATTGTCATTGTCGTGATTCGAACCCGGTACCTTAGAGTTGGAGGTGAAACTCCAACCACTCGAGCTACTAGGATCTTTTAATAATAACTTACAAATAAATTATATTTATATACAAATAAATGTATATCCGTATAAATATATAAATATAAAATCTATAAATAAAAATATATTTATATATTTTAATATATAAAATCTACAAATAATGGTATATTAGTATAGTATCGTATATTTGTATTCTAATTTTTAATTAAATTAAAATTATGCTAATAATGTATATTAATATATGAGGGGATAATATTGATATATTTGTATATATATATATATATATATATATATATATATATATATATATATATATATATATATATATATTATATATATTTATATATTTATATATTGATATATTTATATATTAATATATTTATATTTTTATATTTTTATATTTTTATATTTTGATATATTTATATATTGATATATTTATATATTTATTTATATACTTATACATTTATATCTTTATATATTTATATATTTGAAAAAAAATATTAAATTTTAAAAATAATATTATATTTTTAAAAATAAATATTAGAAAAAGATTTAAAAATATATATAAATTATATTTACATTTACAAAATATTAAAGATATATGTTTATATCTTTACATATTTATATATATTTATATGTTTATATTTTTACATATATTTATATCTTTCCATATTTATATATTTATATATAAAGATATTAGTTTTGTATACAAATAATATTATAATATAGTATATTATACTATTAGTATAGTATACAAATAATATGTTAGTATAGTATAGTATACAAATTATTAATTTTGTAATTTATAAACAATGAAAATAATATAATGGTATATTGGTATAGTGTATTTGTATTCTAATTTTTAAATAAACTAAAATTACGCTAAATGTATAATAATATATGAGAGGATAATAAATTTAATCCAATTACTTTTATAAATATATAAATATAAAATCTATAAAATATTAAAAATGATATTATATTTTTAAAAACAAATATTAGAAAAAGGTTTAAAAACTAGTATTATCTTAAATTTATTAAAAGTATAATTAAATCTCTATTTTCTTAATTTTTTTTTTAAACTTCTCAATTCTACATTTTTGTAAGTTCTATCATTATATTATATCATCCTCATCTCCTCCCATGTTCTACTTTATCTTTACAATAGTCAATATTCTTAACTAATTTATAGTTTTAATTATAATTTTTTAGTATATATTTAGAAATTAATCAATTATAATCTATTATTTGAAAAACTAATCAATTCTAATCAATAATTTAGAAAACTAATCGATTATAATTAATTATTTGAAAAAATTATCAAATATGATCGATCATTTCAAAAATATAATCGATCAGAATCAATTATCGCTCGAGCGAGACTAGACTCGCTCAAGCGAAATACAAGTCGAGAGTACCAATTTTGTGCAGGGCGTTTCGCTCGAGCGAGAAAGTTGTCGCTCAAGCGAGATACAGCTTTAGATAGCGGTTACACAGAACCGCTCTTAAAAGCTCACTTAGATAGCGGTTAACCGTTGAACCGCTATTATATGGTTTCCATTATGATCGGTCAGAATGCAATTATGACCGATCATAACTATTTTAATCGATTAAAATCTAGTTTCAATCGATTAAAACAATTCTCACAAGCGTTTTAATCGATTAAAACTTATTTTTATCAGCTTAAAATAACTTGAAAACTTATATTAACTATTTTTTTTATATTATGTTTTTAAATTTTCTATTAGAGAAAACCTTTCAGAATTCAAAATGTTAAATACTTTTAAATATTAAAATTAACTTTATCAAAAATTAGGAAAAAAAATTAATCCAAAAGAGTTCAAAAATGTATTATAATATTGTCAATTTTGAGTTTAATTATATGGTTCATTCTCAAAGTAGAAAAATATAATTTTAATACTAAAATTAAAAGATTAAATAATAATAAATTTAATTTTTTAAATTCAGTAGCTAGAAACTAAAATTATAGTTTCTCTGTTTGAAATAATTAAAATAAATATTTAAAAATAAAAATCAAAACTAGTATTATCTTAAATTTATTAAAAGTGTAATTAAATCTCTATTTTCTTAATTTTATTTGTTTCAAACTTCTCAATTCTACATTTTTGTAAGTTCTATCATTATATTATCATCCTCATCTCCTCCCATGTTCTACTTTATCTTTACAATAGTCAATATTCTTAACTAATTTATAGTTTTAATTATAATTTTTTAGTATATATTTTGAAATTAATCAATTCTAATCTATTATTTGAAAAACTAATCAATTCTAATCAATAATTTAGAAAACTAATCGATTATAATTAATTATTTGAAAAAATTATCAAATATGATCGGTCATTTTGAAAATATAATCGATCAGAATCGGACTTCGCTTGAGCGAGAGTAGTCTCGCTCAAGCGAAATACAGCTCAGATATCTAATATGCACTTTAGATAGCGGTTATGAAGGAACCGCTATTATATCCTCTCAATTATGATCGGTCATTTCAAGTTATGATCGATCAGGATCGTATTTCGCTCGAGCGAGAGTAGTGTCGCTCAAGCGAAATACACCCCGAGAATGCGAATTCAGTGCACTTGGAGTTTCGCTCGAGCGAGAACATTTTCGCTCAAGCGAAATACATTTTAGATAGCGGTTTCACAGGAACCGCTCTTAAAAGTGAACTTCTAATAGCAGTTAACCATTAACCGCTATCTTAATTATACTTTAGATAGCGGTTAAGGTGGAACCGCTATCATATCATCTCAATTATGTTTTGCAAAATGCCTCTACAAATGTTTTTAACAATTAAAAACAAAGTATTTTGACAAAAGCTTTCTCAAATGCCTCTACAAAGTATTTTTCACAATTATATTGAGTTTAATTCTACAAATTAAAAGATTAAATAATAAATTTAATTCTTTAAATTCAGATAGCTAGAAACTAAAATTATAGTTTCTCTGTTTTAAATATTTAAAATAAATATTTAAAAATAAAAATTAAAACTAGTATTATCTTAAATTTATTAAAAGTGTAATTAAATATCTATTTTCTTATTTTTATTTGTTTCAAACTTCTCAATTCTACATTTTTGTAAGTTCTATCATTATATTATCATCCTCATCTCCTCCAATGTTTCTACTTTATCTTTACAATAGTCAATATTCTTAACTAATTTATAGTTTTAATTATATTTTTTAGTATATATTTAGAAATTAATCAATTCTAATCAATAATTTAGAAAACTAATCGATTATAATTAATTATTTGAAAAAATTATCAAATATGATCGATCATTTCAAAAATATAATCGATCAGATCAATTATCGCTCGAGCGAGACTAGACTCGCTCAAGCGAAATACAAGTCGAGAGTACCAATTTTGTGCGGAGGCGTTTCACTCGAGCGAGAAAGTTGTCGCTCAAGCGAGATACTGCTTTAGATAGCGGTTACAGGAACCGCTCTTAAAAGCTCACTTAGATAGCGGTTAAGCGTTGAACCGCTATTATATGGTTTCCATTATGATCGGTCAGAATGCAATTATGACCGATCATAACTATTTTAATCGATTAAAATCTAGTTTCAATCGATTAAAACAATTTCTGCACAACGTTTTAATCGATTAAAACTTATTTTTATCAGTTAAAATAACTTGAAAAGTTTTAGGAGAAAGTTTTGCAAGTATTTCAATCGATTGAATCGCGAACAATCGATTAAATCAACTTAGAAGATTTTTTGTAAAGTGTTTTTAATTGATATAAACGTTGTCAGTATCGAGTTAAAACAAATCATTAAAGAATCAAGAACGTATTAATGGATTAAAAGAAGTTTTAACAGATTAAAACTGCACTTTTAACATATTAAAATAATCTTTTAACAGATTAATTAAACCAGTGAGTTTTGAAAATCTTCTATAAAAACAGTTTGGCTTGAACTTTTTTAACATACATTGAATATATCATCTTTAAAAAATAAATAAATTTATATATATATATATATATATATATATATATATATATTTTGCATTTTAATTTTCAAATATTAATTTTTTTATGAAATTAATTTTAATTAAAAAAATTAAAGTGATATATATATATATATATATATATATATATATATATATATATATATATTATCCAACTATTAAATTATTCAAGATATTAATATAAATTTAAAATATCAATTCAGTAATTAAAATAATTTTAATTTTTTATAAATACATTGAAATACATTTTTATTAACATACAAGTAATATATATATATATATATATATATATATATATATATATATATACACATATATATATATATATAAAGAGACTAAATTAATAATTAATTTAATTATTGATTTAGTGACCGATCGTATAGATCGATGGACTAATCATGACGATCTGTGACCAATTCGATGACCGATTCGATGACCGAATCAATGACCGATTCGGTGACTAATTTAATAATCAATTTTATTTTTTTATTCACATGCTAAATTAAAAAATAAAATCAAATAATTATATTACTAAATTATTTAATAAGTTAGTAAACAATTTTTTTAAATATTTATAATTTTATTAAAAATGTTATCAATTATTTTAAATCATTAAGTAAATTTATATTTAAAATATTTTAAATAAAATATTTATATAAATGAAAAATAGTAATCAGTTTAAAAATTATTTTTTTAGTGATCTGAAATTTTAGTCACTAAATCGAGTTACTAAATATAAAAAAAATCAGTCACTAATTTCAGTCACTATTAACCATTTTTGTAGTAAATAATTACATAAATTAAATATAGATTAATTAAAAAAATAAATTAAATAATAAAGTGATCTGAAATAGTAACCGATTTTTTGTGACCGAAAATTCGGTTACTATTTTGGTTACTAGACTAAAAAATAATAATTTGGTTACTGATTCGGTCACTCGATAGTAACTAAATTTTTCGGTCACTGATTTCGGTTACTATTTGACATTTTTCTAGTAGTGTACTCGATCTTCCCTCTAACCAAATCCAAAGTGTTGGAACATCCTCTTCTCATCAAGAAACAAGACAATCCATGGAAGATATGCTTTCCGACATGAATCAAAGAATGCAATCATTCTTCAATCTTTCTCGGTGCACGGCATGATGAAATTATTCGATCAGTATATCCGATGTAGATGATAGAGTAGGTAGATTAGAAAATAGATTTGATACTCACTTTAATGATGAGGATAGTGAAGAATTTTAGATTTTATTTTGTTTATATCTTTGTATTGTTATGAATGAATGATTATGAAATAAAATTTGATGTTTCTTTCATGCTATGATTGAGGGGGAGCTTTCTCTAACTTATGCATATTTTGAGGGGGAGCTCTTATGATTGATGTTGCAGAGTTCTTTTTGATTATAATCAAAATAGGGGGAGAAAAATTTAAAGCCTATGATTCAATTTTAAATTTTATCTGGTATGTTTAATGTGTTTGTTAGTATGACAGATAAAACGAGGTTATTACAAAGGGCTTTAAAAGAAAATTTTGATCATCATCAAAAAGGGGAGATTGTTGACAATTCAAGGACTTGATGTTGCACTTGATGAATATGAAGAATGGATTTTGATGATGATCCAAGAACTAAAGACTTAGAATATTGAAGATTGAAGATTGGTGATAATTGTATTGTAATAACTCGTTTTATTTAAGATTGAGTCTGTATTTTTAGAGTCTAAGATAGCCGGTACATAGTCTCGTAACTTAGAAGCTTCAAAAAGCTCAAATTTATCATTTAGGCTTCGGCTTTAATTGATTATATAGGTAAATAATCGATTAAAACAGTGAGAAAACACTTTCTATACAAACTCACTGTTTTAATCGATTAAAACAACAAAATAATCGATTGTTTTGTATTGATCCAGTACAAATAATCGATTATTTCACCAAATAATCGATTATTCCGAGAGAGGTTTGGGTTCTGACGTATTTGGCTCTGTTTTAATCGATTATCACTCCAAATAATCGATTATTTCGATCTGCTTTTTCATTTTAAATTTCAAATTAACCCTATTTTCGAAAACCCAATTACCAAGAACCCTAGTTTCGAAATCCCCAATTCCTAAACCCTAATTTCCCTACTTAAACTCTGCTTTGGCACTCGGAAAAGGAAGAACAACTCTTTCCATACAAAAGTTAAGTGCTGTGAGTGCCAGAGAACTGTTTGTTGCAAGGAAAGGGGGCTTTTGGAACCTGGTGTGAGGCTAGAAGCGATAAGAATCACTAAGTGGAGTTCTTAGTGGATTGTGTGTTGTGCCGTCTCTAGGGAAAATTGTTCTTCATCTCTTGTGGATTTCAAGAGAGGTGTTTTCTGATCTTTATCTGTTCATTTGTAATCTGTTTGTAACAATTTGTTCTTAGTGACAGCGTTAATCCTCTTTTGAGTGATTAGCAACTGGACGTAGGGTCTTTTGATCCGAACCAGTATAAACCTACTGTGTAATCTTCTCTACTCTTCTCTATTTACATTTACGCAGTTTTTAATCGGTAAAATTTGGGAAAAATTTTGAAAACCTAATTTTTATTAAAAATCCAATTCACCCCCCCTCTTGGTTTTTGTCCGACCACGCGAACATTCCGCTGCGCGATTCTAACAGAGGAGAAGATTAGACTTTGACAGTCGGAGTTAGCCTCTTCTGGTTTAAGCGAAGAGCAGATTCCTCCACCATCTCCTCCAAAACGTCACCAGAAGTGGAAGAGGGCTCGTATAAAGCCTTCTCGTGACATGACATCGCAGGAAGCCCGAGAAATTGTTGCTCGGATTGTAAGTAAAAGAAGTTAATTTACTTTGAATTAGTTATATGTAACATGTTCATTAATAAAATTAACTTTTATAATGTAGGATGCCTTGGAGGAGCAGTGTACACAGGGAACTTTCATCCCTTCTGGTCGTCAGGATATCTTGACCGCTGCTATTGGACGACCAGAACATTCAGGTCGTGTTCGAGCTGTTGGCCAAGGTGTGGGTATCCGACAGTATTTTGGACCACCATCACAGGATATCCGCACCTCCACATCCCTGAGCCAAGAAGATATTGCTGCCTTGGAGATGGCTCTCACAGAGAAATTGACACCATCCATTAGGGCAAAATTGGAGGAAGAGTTGACTCCTGCCATTAGCGCACGACTTGAGGAGACCATCACTGCACGTGTGCAGGAGCAGTTCCTGCGTATGACCTCCATGGGTACTTCATTTGCTGATGCTCGTCCTCCATCAGGTGCATTTTCAACCACAAATTGGTACTTGACTTGTGTTTCTAAAATCTTAGTCCTTATTGGAATTTACTGTATTTGTAGGTCCAAGAGTTAGCACAAAGGGCAGTTGTGCTTGAAGCCACTATCGAGGTCACACTCGAGGTGGCATCTATTCATCCCGAATCCACAAAGGATGATCGATATGGCTTGTGGGTTGAGGTAGATGAAGGTCTAAGACTAGTGGCCCATGGATCAGTTCATGAAGGGGCTTCAACCTTCCACAATGTGCCTTTGGATCCTAACTTGGTCAAAGTAGTGGTTGAAAAGGTGGTTGACGCCGAGGCTAGTGTCCCTATCCCCACCGAAGAGGTGCAGACAGTGGGCCAAGCCCTTCAGACCTTCATTACTTGGCCCCGACATTTAGTTAGGTCAATCATGGAAAAGGTATGTATATGTATGGTTATAATACATCTAACACATAAATAAATTGATTTATTGTTTATGATTATATTTTATAAAATATGTAGGATGTTCAGCAACCAAAAGACTTGGGTAAAGCTATTACCACTCCTTCTGGATCTAAGGAGAAGACACCAGTTGTGGAGACTTCTCCAAATCCAATTTTTGATCTCTTGTCTCTTTCCCCACAATTGTATGTGCAGTCATTCCAAGTTCCATGGGATTGTACATTATTTGGGATGGCTTCTAGCAATATCCCCCTATACATTTCCCACACTGATGCCCTGGAGATTGGGATGGGCAATCAATGTCTAAATATAGTTGTTTTACAATTTTGGACATTGTAAGTTTATATCTTTCATGACTCTTTTCATTTTAGTAAATATATAAGCTATAAGTTACTTAAATTGGCATATTTTAGGATGATGCACGAAATAATAGTGGAGCAGGGCATTGGTCATGTGTATGGATTCTTCGAGCCTCAATCCATACAAAAGTACTGGAATAAGCGTGATCAAATTCTCGGTTACATGCGAATTGGATCACCGATTCTAAAAGAGATATTTACCTTGGAGCATACCATCATTCATAAGTTATCCCAGCCTCTTCCGGTTTTACACAAGTTTTTTTAATAGATTCTAATCATGTGTATATACAAAAACCACTCGGCAGCTATTAGTTATTTGTCCAAAGCAGAATCTTGTGTGTTGGTTCTCGCTCATTGGGAAGGAAACCCGACATGGAGCTAAAAAATATTGTAAACGAGTAAGTATTTCTTATATTATGTCTAAACATCTTGATTATTCTATTTCTAAGCCCCTTCTTTTCAATATCTAGTGCTTTAAAGGTTTGTAGTACATTAGATGGAAAACACACAAATAAAAGCACAACTCCAAATTGGAATTTTATCAAAGTAAGTAGCCTTTATATATATTATACTATCTATTAATTTATGTTCAAATTTAATAGTTATTTTTAACATATTTAGTCATTTTTAGTGTAACAAACAAAATGGAGGATACGAGTGCGGCTTCTATGTAATGTATTGGATGTGGCTCATCATTTTTGGTAGTATTCAGGATAGTTGGAATGAGGTAAGTTGACATTTGCTATTATATTCAAATCCTTTATTTTTATTACTTAGGGTTTACCATTCTATTATTGTGAACTTCTTACAGGCATTTAAAGATATAGAACCTTTGCCTATGGATACTATAGACATGGTTAGAAACAAATGGGCAGAAAAGTTTGTACAAGTAGTTAGGAGGATTGATTGATAAATTTTTGTGTATTTTGTACATAATTTGGCTGATTTTGACATATATATCTATCATTTTATATATAGTGATTAGCTGAAATAAATATACTGTCTGGAATGAGATTATAGCAGGTCGTGTACTTGTTGGTGGCACTAAAACAGACTGAACATTTTAAAAAAAAGGGATATTCTACGCTCGGTTATTGCATTAACCGACGTTGTAACTGAATATACAATGTTGGTTATGGATTAACCGACGTAGTATATTCGTTACAACGTCGATTAATGGAATAACCGACGTTGTATATATAACTTTCAACGTCAGTTAGTTCAATAACCGACGTAGAATTTACTCATTTCTACGACGGACATTTGGTTAACCGACGTTGATTTTTAACACTTTCAACGTCGGGTTTTCTGAACCGATGTAGAATCCTTTGACATTCAACGACGCTTGATTCAACGACGTCATTGGAACCGACGTTGAATGCCTTCTACACCCGACGTTGAATGATCATTCCGTAGTAGTGCCCATCCCTGTTCTCGCTGGGTTTCGGGTTCCTCGTCCCGTCCCCGATTTATATTATTTTTAAAAAGAGAATTACATTTATAATAAATTAATTTTATTATGTACTTTTTATATATAAATAAATATTTATAATTTTATAATTTATAATTATTATTAATTAAATATATATTTTAATTTATTATATTTATATTAAAATATGTATTTTAAAAAATATTTAATTATTTTTATTTATATATAGAGAGAGAATATTTATAACATTATTATTATTATTATTATTATTATTATTATATTCAAATATTTGAATACTTATAACATTATTATTATAATATTGTATTCAAACATTTAATTATATATATAAGGTAATTCATTTTTAAATTATCATTTAAAAATATAAAATATATAATTTATAAGAAAATATTTAATAAATTAATTCTTATTTAATTAGTTTGAAGTAATAAAAGTTTAAATTATCAATTTCTTTTAATCATTTAAAATACAATTATTTTATTAAGATAAAATTTGATATATGATAAATAAGAATAATAAGATAAAAAATATGACATAATAAAACCTAATAAATATAAATTATAAATAAAATAATATTAGTTATTACTAGGATTTATGTAAAATATTTAAAAAAAGATAAAGAAAAAATTTATTTTGTGTTCATCAAATTGATTGAAAATATTAAAAAAAATTGATGAGAGAAATTAAGGAAATGTAAAAAAGGTAAGAGAGAGAATAATATAATAAAATAATTGATATAAAAGATTAAAAAAAACAAAACAAATTAAAAGTGGGTAGAAGAAAAATAAAAATTGGTGAAATATTAAAAAAAACCTTATATGTAATAAAAAAAAGAAAATACATTTAAAGTATTAATATTTTAAATTTTAAATTTAAATATAGAGTCGGGATGGGGACGGGTCGGGGTCTGGGTGGAGATTACATTACCCATCCCCGCCCCGACTTTTTAAAGCGGGAAAATCTGAACCCGAACCCGGACAACTTGAGTTTTCCCCGTCAAACTTGGGGCAGGGACAGGTCGGTCCTCACGGTACGGGTTTAATTGTCATCCCTACTTATCAACTATAAATTATAATGGTGGCGAAACATGTAATAAGTCAACGGAGAAGAAACATAGAATAAGTTAAAATATTTAAATAACTTATTTATTTTATAAATACAACCCACATTAATTTTTACACATCATTTTTATAATTAAATGTTTCACTTCTACACATTTATGAAAGATAACTATATTCTAAATTTAAATATTAATATTTATCTGCTTCAATGAAACTTATATTATATTAAATAGTCTTTGAAATGTGATAATATATTTTTTATATATTTACATTGGAATAATTAACTAATGTAAAAATGTTACCGTTCACATCAATTATTACTATATTAAAGTAAATTTATGTCCGGATTTTGAGATAATCCACTTTCTCTTCTTAATAACCACCTTATTAGATTTGTAATAAGTGAGTTTTTTCTCCTGCTGTGACACTCGATGTAATTTCTTCCTTCCTCCTCTTTCATTTTATGTTTTTCCCTTTATTTCTTATTGTGTCTTTATGAGTTCCTTTAATTGTTTCTCCTTTACCTTGAGTTTTTTTAGATGTTCAACCATCAAAATCTAATAGAGACATCTTACACTTTTATGATTGAGATCATAAAAAAAAAACAATCACAGTTTGAATTTAAACAAGAAAAATAAAGACATAGAACATTAACCATAATTACACAATAGATGTCTAAATACTCTAATCTAATTGGTTAGAAACATTTAAAATCATGAATGTATCATAATAATGATGTTGTTGGTCATAGTGATCAATAAATGCTCTGGGAGGTTCCTCTGAATTGGCCACAGTTTGAAGAAAAAACTTTTGTACCTGCAAGGAAAACCAAGCCCTGGAAGGAATATAAAAACTTTTTTATTGAACCATATAAGATCTAACATAAAAATGTTTCTCTTAATTTAAAAAATGTCATCACAATTTTTTTTAAATCAATCATATACTAGTTTGACGATAAATAGCTGATGTAAACAAACTTATTATGCACTGGTTAAAATAGAACTATTGACAATTCCACCTCATCCCAATGTACATATCTTATAGTCTCAACTTCTCACCACTTAACACTTTAGTGACCAGGTTATATTGCTTAAGTGTTATCATTTTTGCTTCAATGAAGCACCTCTAATTCCATTGAGCAACCACCTACTATTGAGTGTCTAATAAATAACAAATGCTCTTTTCTCTTATTTGTATTTTGTTTATTTAAATAAGAATTTTCACTTAAAATAACATATAAGAGAATATGTAATCACCTTCAACCTAAAATCTTAAAATACTAGATTTATGGGTATTCCACATTTATATGTTATTCAACATTATTATTTCTATCTAATAGGAGACTTCAACTCACACTTAAATTTTAACATTCTTTCTCAACTTTCTCCCTCAAATAAAAACATTTATTAATCATGAGAACATCAATAATAATCCTTCACTAGTGCAAAAATGGGCTTTTACGTCAGGTATTTAGGGCTTTTTACGTCGTATTTAAGTCCGACGTTAAAGCGGGAGACGTAAATTTACGTCGGACCCTTTTGCCCGACGTAGATTTACGTCAGTTATCAAGATCCGACGTAGATTTACACTAAACAGACGTAAAAACCTTTTCAATTTAAAAAAAAAAACAGAAAAATTTACGTCGCATATGGTATACGCGACGTAAATTTACGTCGCATATACCAATACGCGACGTAAATTTACGTCGCATATACCAATACGCGACGTAAATTTACATCGCATATGGTATATGCGACGTAAATTTACTGTTTTTTTTTTTAAATTGGGTTTATTTATTCTGTTTTACAACTAAAACCTGCAAATATTACAACCAGACAGTCCAAATGTTCAGTTTTCTTTAGCTAGTAAATTAAAAATATAATATTATATAATTCAAACTACATAATAAAACAATATAATACAAACATACAAACTACAAAATCTATTACAAACTAAGCTACCTATACAAACTAAGCTACCTATACAAACTAAACTAAACTACATAATACACACAATATAATATGAACAAGAACTTAAAAAATAATGTACTAGAATTGTTGAACAAAAAATTTTGCCCATTGTTCTCTAATTTCCGTAATCTCGTATTCGGTAATGGAGATGGATCTTGAAATACCTGAAACATGAGTTTGACTCTTGTAAGCATGCAACATGAATAAAGTTAAATAAACTTAACTAATGTTAAAAGTAATTACCTCCAGTCCAAGAATCAATTAAACCCGCACAAACTATGGCTCTCATCCAATACATTACATAGTAACCACATTCAAACGAGTCAGTTTGCTTATTACACCGAAATGATGAAAAAAACATAATATTATTTTCAAAATTGAAATACAAACAATAATTATGGTATTCACTTATATAAATAAGTTTCTAACCTTAGGATAAATGAACTGCAAAGTCTTTGTTCTAGGTTTTCCACTTAGAACATTAGTTCCAGACACGATTCTAAGTGAAAAAAAGTCATATATTATTCAATATGTATTCACAATTTAAAAACATAATTAATGAATAAAAGATAAAGTTACCCTTGTAATAAGCTTTTCATTTCTTGACTCGGTTTCCGATGTAATGAACAAAACCACACCTACATTGTATGACATAAAAATTAGTTACAAAAATATAAATTAAAATACTAACCCTTCAATGTATGGAGCCAAATATATATGTCTTCTTGAGTCACTCATCCATGTTTGCATATATTGTTGGATTCCAACCTTTGTATTTCCAGATTTTTGGATGGATTGAGGCTCAATAAATCCGTATACTTCGGATTTTTCTTGTTCCACAATCAAATTGTCAAGGTACCTAAAACAATTATTTATAAGTTGAATATAATTATTATAATCTTAGAAACATAAATGAAAATGACTTACATTGTCCACAATTGTATGATGGAAATGTTTAACATGCAATTTCCCCCAGCAATTTCTAAAGCATCGGGCAAGGAAATGTACAATGGAACACTGGAATTGTCAATTCCAAACACTCTAACATCCCATTGTATCCGACACGGTCTCTTCCTCAACCGTGGTAATACTGCTAACAACATAGAGATGGGATCATCATCACATTCTCGTCAGATCCTCATCAATAATAGGTTGTTTTTTATGCTTAGCACGACGCAAGTCCTCCTAAACAAATGATAACAATTAATTAAACATTTATATAATTATAATACTAGAAAAGAGTAAATAGACAATATGTATATATATATATATATATATATATATATATATATTACCTTGGTCTCGTGCTGATAGTGGCATAACCAAACGTCTTGGCCAAGCCAAGAATGTCCCGCTTGCCCGCCCCACTAATTGAATCTCTTCATTAGGAAAAGGCACTGGAGCATTAGCATCATGAACTTCATCAACTACTACTCGTGTCCAGCTCGGGCCGTAGAGGGACACCATGGATGGTTAAGCCACCCTCAAAAACTCGACCAACGACCACTAGACGCGGGGGTCATCTTCAACATATAACTCACACTGGTGTGATGCATCGATCTCGAGTATATTCTCCTGAAGGATCAACAGTAGTAGCAGCACAACTCCCTTTAGTGCTGACTCGAACAATATCATGTTCAATTGTTTGAGGTGTTCCTTGAGTCTGTTGCTGAGAGCGGGCGAGAGATTCAATTTTCTCATCAAACTCTTGCTGCAAGGACTGCCTTATTTGATTTAACCGAGTGATAGATCTACCTTTATCACCACTTCCGCTCCTGCCACTGCCACTACCACTACCAGTACCAGCTGTGGAATCCGACATATCCTGAAAAACAAAACAATATGAAGTCAACATACTTTATAAGTTTGAATAAAAAGAACTAGAAAATGTGAAGATAAACACCTATTATGTTGGTATGTTTTCCCATATCCCTTCATCATTATCACTTCGAATTGAATGTATGTCATCAACTTCATTGTCAACTATGTCATCAAATGGTCTACTTGAAAATGAAGGTGTTTCATGTATATCTAGAGACTCATCTTCATGAATTCCGTGCATGCTTCTTCCTTCTAGGACAATTGACCATCTCTCATTACATGGATCCTTGACATAAAATATTTGTCTCGCTTGATATGCCAAAATAAAAGGTTCATCCTTATACCCAACTTTACTCAAATCAACCAAAGTAAATCCTAGGTCATCTGTTCGCACACCCGTATTCCCTTCAACCCATTTACACTTGAAGACAGGCACCCTAAAAGTAACATAATCAATTTCCCATATCTCTTGTATGACCCCAAAATAACTCATAGAAGCTGTGATAGGATTTTTGTCTTTAGAACTAGAAAAATGCATAGATTCAGCTTGAATTGTGACCCACTATTTTGTACTCTACCTTTATCATCTTCTATTTTTGAGTAGAAACAATAGTTATTAATGTCATACCCACCAAATGTAATGACATCACTATTAGGCCCACGAGCAAGTCTCAAAAGTGTTTCGAAGCATTAATCTCAACATATACCCTTTTTTTAAACCAAGAAAGGAAACTTTTGTTATGTTCATTCAATACCCATTTTTCATTCATTCGTGGATGTGTTGCCTTTATTTCAGCTTATGTGTTGTGATATGTAAGGGATTACTTCATCGGTGTTGTTCAATATGTATAAATGTGCTTGGTCAACTTCTTTCCAGACTAACATTTTTAATCTTCAAATTTCAAGTACCCTTACCTTCACATCTTCCATCATGTCTCATCTTAGGAATACCTATTGGTTCGATTTTGACATGTATCCTTGACAAAACTAAATGGCTTCTTCGCAATGTACCTTTCCACAATAGAAGCTTCTAGCCTGTACTCGATTCTTCACATATCCTTTTAAGATCTTCATGTATCTCTCAACAGGATACATCCATCTAAGAAAAATTGGACCACATAACCGAATTTCCCTTACCAAATGGACTATCAAATGCACCATGATATCAAAAAATGAAGGGGGAAAATACATTTCTAACTGGCACACTATTACAATTGCTTCATTTTCTAATTCATCTAACTTTTTTGGATCAATTACCTTTTTACAAATGGCGTTGAAAAAAAAACATAACCGAGTAATAGCAATTCTAACGAAGTTGGTAAGATGTTTCGAATAGCCACTGGTAAAAGTTGTTGCATCAACACATGACAATCATGAGACTTTAAACCAACTAATTTCAACTCTTGCATAGACACAAGACTCTTAACATTTGAGGAGTATCCTTGTGGCACTTTGACCTCACGTAAACACTCACAAAAGCTTCTCTTTTCTTTCTTTGATAGAGTATGACAAGTTGGAGGTAAGTAAGTGCGTTTTCCAACTGATTGTGGATGTAATTCAGAACGTATACCCATGTCTGCCAAATCTTGTCTTGCTTTTATTCCATCTTTTGTCTTTCCTTTTATGTTAAGCAATGTCCCAATTATACTATCACAAACATTTTTTTCAACATGCATCACATCTATACAGTGTCTAACTTCCAACTTACACCAATAAGGAAGATTGAAGAATATAGATTGTTTCTTCCAAATGTTTTTCTCAGTGGATTTCTTTTGGGTCTTTCCAAACACAATATTAATATTTTTCACTTGCTCATATACTTGTTCACCATTGTGTTGTACTGATGCAACTGCATTCTCCTGACATCCATTAAATGCTTTTTTCATTTTACGATATGGATGATTAGCAACTAGAAACTTTCTATGCCTATTGTATGCAGTTTTTTGTCCATGTTTCAATTGGATATAACTTGTGTCTTCTTGACATATAGGACAAGCTAAATGACCTTTCACACTATAACCGCTCAAATTACCATATGCTGGAAAATCATTTATAGTACAAAATAACATTGCACGCAACCTGAAATTCACTTCGTGATATGAATCAAATACATCCACTCCTGTTTCCCACAACATTTTCAAATCATCAATTAAAGGACTAAGATATACATCTATGTCATTTCCTGGTTGTCGAGGTCCTGAAATCATCATAGATAACATCATATATTTTCTCTTCATGCATAACCAAGGAGGCAAATTGTAAATGATCAACATAACTGGCCATGAACTATGTTTACTACTTAAATTTCCATAAGGATTCATCCCATCTGTAGCTAATCCAATTCTCAAGTTTCTTGGCTCTGCACCAAATTCTGGAAAGGTTTCATCAATCCTTTTCCATTGTGGAGAATCAGCTGGATGTCGAAGAAGATTGTCACATTTTCTACCATTTGCATGCCATGTCAAGTTTCTTGCATCTTCTTTTATGGCAAATAATCTTTTAAACCTAGGTATAATTGGAAAATACCATAACACCTTAGCAGGGGGACCATCTACTTCTTCCTCACCACTACTTTCCTCAACTTTGTTTTTGAACCTCGACAAACCACATGTCAGACACATCTTTAATTTAGCAAAATCATTTTTGTACAATATACAATCATTAGGACATGCATGTATTTTCTTGTACTCTAAACATATTGGACATAATATCTTCTTTGCCTCATAGTTACGAATAGGTAATGTATTATCTTCAGGAAGCATCTCCTTCAACAACTCCAATAATTCGGTGAAACTTTTATCAGTCCATCCATTTCTTGCTTTTAAAGTAAAAAATTTTAAAGTTGCTGATAATCTTGTAAAACTACATCCTATGTACAATTGTTGCGCAAAATCAGATTTCAAAGAATTATATAGATGTGCTTTCATAAAATTTTCTTCACCAATATCACGTATCATATCCTCTAGATTATCATCCATCCCTTCATCAAAATTGTCTGTAGTTGACACAGTTGGGATGTCTAATATTTCTCCATGTCATGTCCATATTGTATAACTCTTAATAATACCATAAACAAACAAGTGATCATGTATATCCTCAAGTTTATGATGAATTTGATTCAAACAACGAACACATGGACAATAATATGTCCCTTTCATAGCTTTTCCATTTTCACTAGCAAATTTCAAAAATTCCTCAACTCCCTTTTCGTACTCTTCACTAATACGACGTGCATTCATCCAACTTCGATTCATATTATGTTATAAAGTTTCGTCACTCCTAGAGATTTAAAAATTATATGTAAAAAAATTAATATACAAACAACAAAGCACGTTCCAACAACAATGGAGTGTGTAAACCGAATGCACTCAAACAAATAAACAAATAATTACATTCCAATAACAATTCAGTGGAGACATTCATACTATAACGTGATTGAGATCCCCAAAAACAATCACGGATTCAATGTAAACATATAGCAATGACATAGAACACTAACCTCGAGTGTAGACGAAAACTGATTTCAAACTCGAATCCAATCGGGGAGAAAGATCAAGTTCGTCAAATGACACGATAATGTAGATGCTTTTCACTGTAAAACTGCTCGAAAATGGTGTGCAGAGGTAGTTGTTCTCGTCGTCGTTATCAAAAACCCTGGTTGCGCGAGACGAGGAAGTGGGTCTGGAGGGAAATAAAATAGACTTTTTACGTCGCGCATCCCAGCACGCGACGTAAAAAGCCATCTTTTACGTCGCACCTGGAGGGCGCGACGTAAAAGTCCATCTTTTACTTCGCGCCTCCCAGGTGCAACGTAAAAGAGGCTTTTTACGTCGCATACTGGGATGTGCGACGTAAAATTTTTGTCTCATATTTACAAAATTGTCACCGCGTTTTATTTACGTCGAATATACATGCATGCGACGACAATTGGGTGACGTAAAAGTCCTATTCTGCACTAGTGCTTGTTAACGAATACATTTCCTAATGAGAATTCTTATTAGTACCATCATTTATATCTACGAGGGACAACTTGTTTAAGTGACAACCATGACATTGTACTCGAGTGAGCCAATAACCAAACATACTAGACACTGATACCACTATTGTGATTTTTTTTTTAGCATGGTATACAAGAGAACTCACTAGAGCCTATAAAAAAAAAATTGGAGAAAAAAATTAAGAATTATACTAAAATATATAGTTTATTTTCAAAAGTTTAAAGACTAAAATTGTGAAAAAAAAAACTAAAATTAGAAAAAGAAACTAAAGATCCTAAATTTAAAAGAAAATTTGTAGTACTTACTTTGTAGTAGAAAATTTGTGTTTTATTTTCACATGGAAATTGATCATATCAGCTTTAGTTTATGACATAATGAAGTTGGAAACATTGTAGGAAAACAAATTACCTTATGTTTCATCCTTGTTCCTGTTGTGACATGTCTTCCACAGCCATTTCCACAATAGCATTTTCTTTACTCGGTTAAAGACAATGTGATGCGTAGGATTGCACTGAAATAATAATGGTGCAGTTTCTATTGGGTCTAATCTATTATAGTGCTGACAGTTCGTCATCAAATCAACTAGGACAAGTACATTCAAGGATATGTTTCCAAAAGTTAAATATGATTCAAAAATCAGATGCTTGGCTCCCATGCATGTTGTGAATAAAGGATATTACAATTCATTACATGTCACATATGTAAATATAATAATATTTAGAATTTAATGATTATATAATGTATTTTTTATTATCAATTTATCATAATTATTGTTAATATAATTTTAAAAGGTATTTTTACAAGTGTTAGGGTTAATCAATAGGAATTTCCCAATGTCGACACTTACAAAGATTATATATGTCAATAAAAAAAGTTAATAATATAAAAGTTTATAAATTAAAGAATGAGATAATATCTATACTTTGTAAATATGGTATACTATTTATATGACTTACCAGGTTTAGGTAACAAGTAAATAAGGATATACAAATAAGATTATATATAATATGATGGTAACAAAATATATTATGATATTATTTATATATTTTATTAAGTAATTGGGTTTAAAAATATTTTAATAATTATTTATTTATTATATATATATATATATATATATATATATATATATATATATATATATATATATATATATATTAGATAATGTAACGGTCACAAAATATATACACTAAATATTTATATAATTTATATGCATATAATATTTTTAAAAATAGATTTTCTTCTAATAAGGAATTATATATACATATTTAAAATATAAAAAATATGAATTAATAAAAATATTTAATATCTTGAAGCCATATATATATATATATATATATATATATATATATATATATATATATATATATATATATATATATAACACTTAAGATAAAAAAGAAAAATATATAATTAGAGAGCTTTTAACTTTTTCTTTTTCTTAGTTCTCTTATTTATAATGAATGTTTAAATACATAATAAGGGAAAAATGAGAATACTTATTCTAGAAACTAGGTACAAATAAAAATATAACTCATAAATATACATGCTTCTAGAAACTAAATGTAACGGTCTATTTAATATCTAATATATCTAACCCTTCTTCTCAAGTTAGAACATACATGTTGAATATTTGACAAACACTACAACAGAAATGGGCTTATGCGACGACACTTTAGATAGTGATTAATAAAAACCGTTTTTAAAAATACATATTAGATAGCGGTTAGGAGTAAACCACTCTCTAAAGTATGTTTTAATAGCGGTTAAGAAAGAACCGCTTTCTAAAATAATTTATAATAGTGGTTGTGTGATAACCGCTATCTAATGTCATACTTTTAAAGAGCGGTTGACACGTGGAACCGCTATCATAACTTTAGATAGCGGTTACTTCGTGGGACCGCTATAATAATTGTAGTTTAGATAGCGGTTATTTGGCCAACCGCTATCTAAAGTCATATTTTTTTTAAACCCTATACTCACTTTCTTCAACCTCGCGTTCTTTGTGTCTGCGTTTTTTTGCCGCTCTCTGCGCTCTCATTCTCGCTCTCTGCGCTCTCTTTCTCGCTGTCTGCGTCTTCCATTAAGCTAAAGGTACGTTCTTTGTATTTTCAATCTTTCTGATTCTCTTGCTCTCATTGAAGCATATGACATTGTAATATATTTGTGTGTCGCCAAGTTCGCGTTCCAGTCTCCATTCGCCATTGTTGTTGTAGGACGCGCTTATTGGGAGTTAGTGCATTATATATTTTTTAGGGTTTAGGGTTTAGAGTTTGTCTACATTGTGATATGAAATTGTGTTTTGAAATAGAATATAGGTTGGCTAGGATATATAGATGGTTTAGTGTGACCGTGAAATATTTTGTATTAGAGATTATGTATGATATTTTTGCTGATAGTTTTTGTATTAGAGATTAAGTATACAGTATAATGTTTAATTCACAAATGATAATTATGACATGGAAAACTTTATTCTCAAATGGGATAGGGTCATACCCTGTGAGACAAAAATAGTAGATAACATATGGATGTAACAAATTTAGTGTGCCTCAAGCAAATATGGATCGAAGTTGGATGAAAGCCGGTCGTTTGAGCAAAGTATATGAAGATGGAGTGAAGGAGTTTATTCAATTTGCAATTGACCATAGTCATGACTGAAACCTCATTTGTTGCCCTTGTTGGTGTTGTTTGAATATGATGCGAGTAAATGTTGAAGAGTTGGAAGAACATCTAATGTGTAATGGAATTGATGATAAATATATAAACTGGACCAAACATGGTGAGATAGAAAGAGATATTTTGTCACTTAGGATGGATGTAAATAGCTTTTAATCGGAGACATTAAATTCTGAGGAAAATGATCATGTTGAAGACATCCCCAATGTTATTGAAGAAGATCTTAGAGACTGTCCAAGGATGTTTGAGCGATTGAAAGATGATGCAGAAACACCATTGTACTCAGGATGCCCAAATTTCACAAGACTGAGTGTCGTTTTGAAGCTTTACAATTTAAAAGCCTCACATGGATGGAGTGATAAGCGTTTTACTGATCTGTTAAGCTTAATAAATGACATGCTACCAGAAGACAATGTCCTACCTAGGAGAACATATGATGCAAAGCAAATCTTGGTTCCATTGGTTTAACTCATGAAAAGATCCATGCATGTCCTAATGACTGTATTTTGTTTCGAAACGAGTATGAATCGTTTACAGAATGTCCAAAGTGTAAGGTGTCACGATATGTCAAGAAAAAATCTACACCAACTAAGGTTATGTGGTATTTTCCAATTATACCAAGGTTAAGAAGGTTTTTCCGCAGTCCTGAAACTGCAAAGCAGTTTAGTTAGCATTCCGAATGTAGGATTATAAATGGTAAGCTTAGGCATCCAGCAGATTCTCCTCAGTGGAAAAGATTTGATGATGAATATGAAAACTTTGCAGCTGAAACAAGAAATATACGTTTTGCCTTAGCAACTGATGGAATGAATCCTCATGGAATGCAAAGTAGCACACATAGTACATGGCTGGTGATTCTAATTTTGTATAACTTACCTCCTTGGCTTTGCATGAAGTGAAAATACATGATGCTTTCACTGTTAATATTTGGTCCTAAACAACCCGGTAATGACATTGATGTGTATTTATCTCCTTTGATTGAAGATTTGAAGATGTTGTGGGATAGCGGTGTTGAGGTCTGTGATGGGTTCAAAGAAGAAACATTCACAGTTAGGGCTATGTTATATGGTACAATTAATGATTTTCCTGCATACGAAAATATTTATGGATATAGCATAAAAGGACAATGTGCATGCCCTGTATGTTGTAATAATACTGATGATATTAGGCTTGGTAATTGTCATAAGAATGTTTTTATGGTTTATCGAAGGTGGTTGCCACGTAATCATCCTTTTAGAAGAATGAAAAAGGCATTTAATGGAGATACTGAAGAGCGAATATGTCCCTATTTGAAAACTGGAGATCAAATCTTTGAAGAGGTAGAACATATTAAAACGAATTTTGGTAAACCGTTTGCCAAAGAACTGCCTACTGGAGGTTGGAAGAAGAAGTCTATTTTTTTTAGTTACCATATTGGAAATCACTTTATGTTAGACATTTTGTTGATGTTATGCATGTTGAAAAAAATATATGTGAAAGTCTTCTTGGTACGTTATTGAACATGCCAGGAAAGAAAAAAGATGGCATCAATGCGAGGTTGGACTTGATGAATATGGGAATACAATCTGAATTGACACCAATTAAAAAAGGAAAGCGAAAATTTTTACCACTGGCAACATTTACTCTTTCTAGAAATGAGAAACGTGTATTTTGTGAATACCTTTATTCAGTGAAGGTTCCTGAAGGTTACTCATCAAATTTGAAGAGTATGGTATCATTAAAAAATCTTAAGTTAAAGGGTATGAAGTCTCATGATTGTCATATATTAATGGAGAATATCGTACCAATAGCAATATGATCTATTTTACCCAAAAAGGTTCGTGTGTCAATTACCAAGCTTTGCTTTTTCTTTAAGACAATTTGTAGCAAAGTCATTGACCTTGCAAGATTACCAGCATTGCAGAACATGATATGTGAAACCTTGTATGAGCTTGAAATGTATTTCCTACCTTCTTTATTTGATATTATGGTTCATTTGACAATTCACTTGGTTGAAGAGACAAAATTGTGTGGCCCTGCATATATGAGATGGATGTATCCCGTTGAGCGATATATGAAGATATTAAAAGGGTATGTGAAGAATAGAAGTAGATCAGAGGGTTGTATTGCTGAAAGATATTTAGTGGAAGAAGCAGTTGAATTTTGCAATGATTATTTGTCAAATGTAGAACCAATCAGTCTACTAAGATCCTGTCACATTGGAAAAATCTTAGGGGAAGGTGTTTCTGGTTGTCAAGTTGTGTTAAGTGGTAAAAAGTTGATATAATTATGCCTTAAATTGTTATAAAACCACTTAACTTATGTTAATTCTAATATATTTTTCTCCCAATATAGGATGAATTCGAGAATACCTTGATACAAGAGTAAGGAGCATAATTGTCAGCATAATTGGAGTAAAATTGAAAGAAAGAAGAGCGCTTAAGCGAATGAATGATGCGAGACCCGACCCAAATTCTCTTATAAAAAGATAAGTTGTGTTTTGAGAAAAGCAAGCAGTCTTGGAGGAGAGGAGGCACGACTACTGTTAGAGTTTTGTCTAATCTTCATCAATTCTTCACTTCTTCATTCAATACGGCCACAAACACCAATCAACAATGAAAAGTAAGCAAAAAACACCATAATTAACTTAACATGTTACCTTAATTGCAAAAATTCGCTTAAACACAGTGTAATGAGAATGACTCAAAGAAGAGGTGAAAATTTTGGAGTTCCAATCATTGGAATCTAGACTAAATCACCCAAAGTAGTTGGAATGATGATTGGGAGGCTAAAATTAGAGGGATTTTGGCTTGAATTAGAGTAGAAATGGGTTGGAGAGAAGTGGGTTCTCGCATAGGGTTTTGAAAATCTAAAGAACTGACCCAGCTTGCGATTTTTTAAAACCAAATTTGGGCACTTTCGCTCAAGCGAAAATCGGATCACTTAGGATTCGCTTGAGTCAATCAAAACAGAGAAAAATAACATACTTTCGCTTAAGAGAAAAATCTGTCGCTTGAGCGAATTTCAGTGAATTTTGGTTGTTAACATGATACTCAAATGCAATTCAATGATAAATTAACAACCCAAAAAGTTTTCACATAAATCTATTTCAGCATTGTTCAAATTTGTTCATCCTCAAATCATAATGTAATAAATAAATAAAAAAATTAAATTGCAAAAAGAAAAGAAAATAAAGGTAAAACACTGAGTTGCCTCCCAGGAGCACTTGTTTAACGTTTTCAGCTCGACGGCTGTTTGCTTGATGGTTCATCCAAGTAAGTGATAAAGTGAAGCTGGTCCACTGCATCTCCCAGATATGCTTTGATTCTTTGCCCACTAACTGTCCATATGCTTCCTGTTTTTGGATCTTCCAATTCCACAGCACCATAAGGTTTAACAGATCTTATCACAAATGGCCCTCTAACCATTTGGATTTTAATTTCCCAGGGAAAAGCCTTAACCTTGAATTACACAACAACACTGACTGGCCTGGATGAAAATCTCTTTTCAAAATTTTCTTATCATGATATGCCTTAACTTTCTCCTTGAATAACTTGGACGATTCATATGCATTAAGTCTCATTTCTTCTAATTCATGCATCTCAATTTTTCTTTTCTCTGCTGAAGCTTTTGGATCAAAATTTAGAAATTTTAAAGCCCAATACGCTTTATGCTCCATTTCCACTGGGAGATGATATGACTTACCATAGACAAGTTGAAAGGGAGATAACCCAACCAGAGATTTATATGCAGTTCTATAAGCCCAAAGTGCATCATCTAGCTTCATTGACCAGTCTTTTCTTGAAGATGAAACAGTATTTTCTAATATTCTTTTGATTTCTCTGTTTGAAACTTCTGCTTGCCCATTAGTTTGTGGGTGATAAGGTGATGCGACTTTATGTCTGACTCCATAATGCTCCAGACATTTTTGAAGTTGAGTATTACAAAAATGTGAACCTTCATCACTGATTAAAACTCTGGGAGTTTCAAATCTACATAATATATTCTTCTTTAAAAAAATTATCACCGTTTTGGCACCAGCTTTTACAATAGCCACTGTTTCCACCCACTTTGACACATAATCAATTGTTACCAAGATGTATTCTTTAGAGAATGAGGATGGGAAAGGTCCTGCAAAATCGATTCCCCAGCAGTCAAATATTTCTACTTCCAACGTGATATTCAGGGGCATTTCCTGTCTTCTTGATATCCCCCCTGTTCTCTGACAATTATTACATTGTTTGCAAAGTTGTGCGCATCTTTAAACAAAGTAGGCCAGAAAAAACCAGATTGGAAAACTTTTGTAGCAGTTCTTACTCCATTAAAATGTCCACCATAAGGAGAACTGTGGCAATGCCAGAGAATACTTTTGGCTTCTTTTCTTGCCACACATCTTCTTAGCAAGTTATCACTTCCTATGTTTAAAAGATAGGGATCATCCCATACAAAATACTACGCATCTTTAAAGAATTTCTTCCTTTGGTGCCAAGTATAATCTTTTGGGACAACTTTTGCAGCTTTGAAATTTGCCATGTCAGTAAACCAGGGTCTTTCTTGTACCATTATCAGTTTTTCATCTGAAAATTCCTCATGTACTTCTAATTGATTATTAGTCACTTCTTTATTGACTAATCTTGACAAATGATCAGCTACCAAAATTTCACTACCCTTTTTGTCCTTGATCACCAAATTAAATTCCTGCAACAATAAAATCCATCTAATTAGTCTGGGTTTAGAATCTAATTTGGTTAACAGATATTTGATTGCTGCATGATTAGTATATACAATAACAGATGAACCAATCAAATATGCTCTAAATTTTTCCAATGCATATACTATAGCTAATAATTCCTTTTCAGTAATTGCATAATTAATTTGGGCTGCATTAAGAACTTTGCTAGCATAATGTATAGCATGAAAAATCTTAGATTTCCTTTGGCCTAAAACTACTCCTATAGCATAATCACTTGCATCACACATTAATTCAAAATCTAAATTCCAATCAGGTGCAATTATCACAGAGGCTGAAATTAATTTTTGTTTTAACAGTGCAAAAGCGTGCAAACATTCAACATTAAAATTAAAAGAAGTATCCTTATTGAGCAAGTTGTTGAGTGGCTTTGCAATCTTTGAGAAGTCTTTTATAAATCTTCTATAGAATCCAGCATGTCTTAGAAAGCTTCTGACGCCCTTCACATTTGTTGGTGGTGGCAGTTTTTCAATGATTTCTACTTTTGCTTTATCAACTTCAATACCTCTTGCAGAAATCTTATGGCCTAACACCACGCCTTCATTTACCATAAAATGACATTTCTCCCAATTTAGAAACCTTCTAAGCAAGTTGGAGTTGAAGCAAGAAAAAGGGATTGTGATTCGAGTTGATAACAAGTCGGTCATTTAATTAGCAAAAAACCCGGTCAATCATGAGAGAAGCAAGCATATTGAGGTTCGATTTCACTTCATCCGAGAACAAGTGAAAGAAAGAAATGTAGAGTTAGAGCACGTCGGAACCCGAGTACAAGCTGTAGATATGTTCACGAAGCCAGCATTTAAGTTTATGGGGAAATTTTGTTAGGTAAACATTAAATGCAGTTTAAATTAATAGTGTTGGTAGAAGTATCTTAGGAAAGTACAAAGGTCAGGAGTGCATCTAGGTAATGATTGTGGCATGCACTAGAGTACTTTAATTATAGTGGTTGTATTGAATGTTGATCGATGTCGTACTCGCTCAAATAATTAAACAGGTAAATGTAGTACTAGGAAGCTTTCCTAGGTCGTCTCCCAAAGACCACGAATTTCTATCAAAGCTTGTCAATTTTTCGAATTAGAACAACAACAAAAAGGGGGAATTTTCATATTTAAAATATTAGATGAAACAGAACAAAAGCATATTATAAAAATGCAAATTAAAACTAGATTAGAATGCAATTGATTTCCTGATTCCAATGCAGTTTCACTTATCCTAGGTTACGAAATTAATTCAAAATTAACCAACTAAGCAAAGATAAATCCCAAATTATATTCTAATCCAAAATTAATCAACTAAGCGAAGATTAATCCCAAATTAGCTTTAACCCACTGTGCAAGCAATCAAGAGACATAACACTCAAGAAAGAAAGAATAGAGAGTGGCTCAAAACCTCACACAGGGTAAATCTGTCACTTCCAAATCAACCTCTCAAACCTTAAAATCCACTTGACATGAAAAGAAGAACAAGGATTTCAATCCATAGAATATCAAACAGCTCATATCTAAGAGTGAAGAAAGTTCCCAAAACCTAAACAAAACCCAGAAATCCAAGAGAAAAATATGCAAAATTGTACACAAAACATAGAATAAAAACCTACAATCCTACATCTCCCACCCCACACTTAAATTAGACATTTTCCTCAATGTAAACACAATCATATCCATTAAGCAAGATAAAATAGTGGAAGGGGAAAGAAGAACTCCCTGATCATGGTGGATCCCAGATCTATCTCCTCAGATGGTACAGGTGTTGAGGCCATCAAGTAGCAACTTTGTTAAGCTAAAACAAACAAAGTCTTCCTGATCATGGTGGGTCCTAGATTTATCTCCTCAGATGGTACAGGTGTTGAGGCCATCAAGTAGCAACTTTGTTCATCTAAAACAAAGAACTTCTTCATTAAGCTGGAAAGAGGCAATGTCACCTTCTTTTTCACCTCATCAAGAATGGTAGGATTCATCTTTTGTTGGGGCTTTCTCACAGGCCTGCAATCATCTTCCAGCAAGATTTTGTGCATGCAAATAGTAGGGTTGATCCTAGTGAGGACATCTAAGGACCAACCGAATGCTTTGTTGCACTCTTTTAAGACCTTTAACAATCTTCCTTCTTGATCAGGGAGGAGATCACTAGATATGATCACAAGTAGCTTTTCAGACTCCTCTAAATAAGCATACTTTGAATGGGATGGAAGTGGTTTCAGATCTAACTCCTCTGGTTTCTACTATGGTGCACTTACTTCACTTGCTTTAGCAGTTGTCTGCGTTCCTACAAAAGATTCAATATTATCACTAATTTTCTTATAGATGACACAACTTCCATCCGTACAATCACATTCAGACAACTCTTCTTGGCTTAAATTCAGAGATTCTAATGGCTTATCAAGGTCAAAATTAACTCCTACATCCAGCTCTTCATCCTCTCGGCCTTCATCTGAGCAGGCGTCTGTTAAGAATAACTCTCCCTCACTGAGCAAAGATGTGTCAGGGTTCTGCTGCTCTATTTGAACTTTCTTGGTCACTTCTCAGAGTAATTGCATGTACATTCTCATTAGGATTAATCACTCTTTGTGCGGGAAGTGCATTCATACCTTGCTGTAGTGAATTCATGGTATTCCCAACTTGGGTTTCCAAGTCATTGAAGCATTGTTTTAGTTGTGTGTTCTGTGTTATCATTTGTTGTCTGGGTTTCTTCAATAGATCTTCTAGTGTAGGCCAAGAGTTACCCTGTTGCATAATACCACTTGGGCTTTGATGTATTAGCATAAGGTGTGGATTCGCCTGTTGTCCCAATGAGGTAGATTGATACTCTTGTTGTTGGTAAATGCCTTGGTTGCTTGATTGGAAATGAATCTCTAGTGGCTGGTTGAAGATAGGATCATATTCCAAATTTGGATGGTCTCTCCAGCTAGAATTATATGTGCCCAAGTATGGGTAGTACTCCTGTTGTGGACTGTATGAATATAATTGCTCGTAATGTTGTTGTTCAGAGAATATATTGCCCATTGTTTTACTAATTAAGCTTGATGTCTCCTGGAGTTAACGGCATACATCAATGGGATGATGTACGGAGGTGCATATCCCACATACATATTGTTGTTGTTGAAATGTGTGGTGATTTATAACCAATTGTTGTACCACAGATGTTAGCTCATCCAATTTCCTTTGAAGGTTCATATCCTCAAAATCACTTGTTTACTGGAATGGCAACGGTAGACCGTGAACAAGTATACCAGGTAGGTTCCCAGGAAAAAGAGGTAGGTCACTAATGGACACACTTAAGTACCAAGTCTTTCATAGCTAGAACCCTCCTAGACATGCACTCTCACATTGCCAAACTATATCCAAAATTTCCTATGAGAATGGTTTTCAAGAATTTTCTTGCAAGGATGACTTATAAAAAATTTCCTACAAGAATGGTTAAAGAGCACACAAGAACAAATTATAATAATTTTTTTTTAATTTTCTTTTAAATAAAGCTAGAAAAACAAATTAAAAAAATTTTGAATTTTGAAAATTTTTTTTATAAACCTAAAAGAAATTGATTTTTTTTTTCAAAAGAGTTTTTGAAGGAACCCAATAGTGAGTTATCAAAATAGCATTGAGAGAAGTAAGAATGTTAAATTAAACAAGCAGATCAAATAAAATATTCAAATAATTAAAAATCAAATAATCAAATAACTACAATAAAAAATAAAATATTCAAATAACTGAAAATAAAATAAAATATTCAAATAACTAAAAATAAAATAAAATATTCAAATAAGAACCCAATTATATACTTATGGTAAAAAAATTTCCAACGCACCGCTTATAGGGGTTTGAATAAGAGAAATTAAAGCTAGAAAAAACAACTTAGAGAAAAAAATTTGAATTTGAATTTTTTTTTAATTAAATTAAATTAGGGTTGAATACCCCCTATGAACAAATCAAAGGATGAATAGAGAAACATACTTCTCAAGAAATAGTGCCCACAAAATAAAACTATTAGTTTGTAGGCTAAGAAATTAAGATCCACCACCTAACCCCACACAGGATGAATGCTTAACAGTTCCCACACAAGAAATTCCAAATGACAATCAATAAAATAAGAATAGTTACCCTGATGTCCTTGATATCCTTAATTCATCTTGATGTCCTGAATTAATGTTTGCTTTTGGCCAACCCAAATGACACAAAATATGAAAATTGAAAATTAAAAAAAAATATTCAAATAACTGAAAATAAAATAAAATAAAAATAGAAAATAAAAATAGAAACAGAAAATAAAAACTGAAAACCTAGACAGAAATCTTGGTCCTTGGCAACGACGCCAAATTTAATTGATGTCGTACTCGGTCAAATAATTAAAATAGATAAATGTAGTACTAGGAAGCTTTCTTAGGTCGTCTCCCAAATACTACGGATTTCTATCAAAGCTTGTCAATTTTTCGAATTAGAATAACAACAAAAAGAGGGAATTTTCATATTTAAAATATTAGATAAAACAGAACAAAAACAAATTATAAAAATGCAGATTAAAAATATATTAGAATGCAATTGATTTCCTAATTCCAATGCAGTTTCACTTATCCTAGGTTATGAAATTGATTCGAAATTAACCAACTAAGCAAAGATAAATCCCAAATTATATTCCAATCCAAAATTAATCAACTAAGCAAAGATTAATCCCAAATTAGTTTTAACCCTTATTCTAATATGAAATTAACCAACTAAGCGAAGATTAACCCCAAATTATCCTTATACAATTAAGCATTGCATACATCATATAATCTCATCTCTAACACAGAATTAAGCAAACTGTGATATTAATTTCGGTTTATTAAACATAAACATATTATAATTCAACACTAAGATTAAGAGATGAAGAGTTAAGAGAACAAACAAAATAGAAGAACAAAACCTCAAAGATCTACTGCATTCTCCTCAGAAAATCAATATAAAGATTTAGCTATCCATGAAAAATCGAAAACGCAAAAGAAGAGACATAATTAAAATTGAAACAAGAATTTAAAATAATAACAGAAGAGTAAACAAACTTGAATACAAAATGCAGAAGATAAAAGACAGTTGTGTGATGTCATTCCCCCTTAACCCTACATCTCTAACACATAAATAACCCTAACTCTAATCTTAATCTAGATTTTAGGCTCAACTAGTCCACAAAACACATCATAAGTTGGCTTCAGTGCAGGTCTGCCAACTTCAAACACGTGGAGTATTTTCAATACTTATCCAAATTAAGCGATTCTGGTATCATTTGAAAGCCTTTTGAGTTAGCTTTAAAATGACACTATTTCTACTATTTTCAGAGGTCTAATGAATTTTGGAGACTTAAATTACTAAAATATGTCTATTGGGCCGGTCTGGTACGCTTGACCTGTTTTGGATAATTTATGTAAAATCCAATTTAGCTTTGAATTGAATGGTTCTAGATTCTCTGGAAAGGTGAATGTGTCTAGTTTATATTGTTTCCAAAATCATGATTTTTGGAGTTCTATAGAAAAAATGATAAATAAAATAGTGAACTAATATTAGTTCCCGTATAAAATAAAATATGACATTGGTCCAATCTTCCAAACTCAAAATTACTTTGAACTATATTGAAAATAATAATGAACAAAAATTAGATCAAATAGATCCAAATTAATTAAAATTTAAACTATTGGCCCAATGAAACCCAATTAATAAAAATTCACTAATAATAGAAAGTTAAGCTCAAAATACTAATTAAAATAAAAATAAAAAAATAAGAAAATATGATAATATAATTACTTGTTAAATGTCTGTAGTTAAGAGACCATGTCTAAATACTTATAAATTAATCATATACCTCATTGTAAAAATACATCAAATAATAATATAGGGAATGTTTTATTTAGATTCTTATTTGTCAACGGATAAATGGCCGCATGGGGAAATTTTCAAAAGATAAATTATTGCATGAAACAATCATCACACAATGCAACAACAATGATTGTGTCAAGTTCTTCGATCATTTCAGGTTCAACTGATAAATATGATATTTAGAAGACGAGGGAAAACACGAATTGCCATACTTTGATCATGCATGCAAACATAAACTTGATGAGTCCAGAGACATTTTCAAACTAAGAAGCACTTGATAAAAACTAAAGAAGTGCCAAAGCCTCTATTACACAATATTCACATAACCAGTTATTGAAAACATTGACTGTGGATATTCAACACAAAAGGTGACTATTACACCAAAACATAACTATAAATATGAGAACAAACAGATTCTGCTTCTGTCCACTAGTTGTGCCCCGTAGAAGATTTGGTTACATACGTGATATCTGAATTGGGATAGACAAGGAAGCCTCTTCTCCCATCACTGGCTGGAACAAATCAAGCTCTCCATATCGCTCCAGCACCCGCATCCGGCAATCTTCTGCTGCCATTATTCCGGTGGAGAATGCCCCATGAACAGACCCTGGATAGCTCATACTTGTTGCTTCCCCTGCAAAGAACAAGTTATCCACTGGGACTCGTAGCCTCTCAAATAGTTCATGGGGTTGCCCTACAGCATCATAGCTATAGGAACCTAGTGAATTTATGTCTGAGCCCCACCGAGAAACAAGATACTGAATCTGCAGAGTAGCAACAAATTACAAATTAAAATACATAGACAATAATTTTCATCTCAATTAAGTATTGAATGACAAGCCAATATAGAACGACCGAATAAAAACAAAAGGAAGGACTGATAGATTATGCTTTATGTAGAAGCATTTATTTCTTTTATATTGCTAAAAGTGTGACTAGTAAAAAGCAAAACTAATATGGCTACCGGTGAAGAAGCATCTGGAAGAATCTTCTGAAGCTGCATGAAAGCGAAGTTGGCAGCTGCTTCATCAGACATCTTTTCAATGTCTTTGGCAAGCCGCCCAGAAGGCATGTAAACAAGGACAGGATGACCTGCGGCCTTGTGGAGATTTAGGAAGTAGCTGCATCCATAAGACGTATCTGCAACTACTCCCAAGAACTCCACATTAGGCCAAAACACATTTTCAAAGTGTAAGATGATTTTGTTCTCAAGTCCAATCCCAAGATCAGCAATGGCAGCTTCCTTCCAATCAGGGAGTTTTGGTTCAAACAGTATTCTCTTTGCTTTCAGCACCCCAAGTGGAACAGCAATAATGGCAGCATCAGCAAAAAATGTTTTCCCCTTTTCCACTGTTACCTTTACTCCATTATATCGCCTAACTACTTTTGTCACCCTGAAAAAGGGGCATTACCAAGGCCAGTGAATTAGCTACACAAAATAGTACATAAAATCTAAAATAACAATTAAAAAAGGATCTACCTGTGCCCCAAGCGAATATCAAGACCCTTGGCTAAGGTATTTATAACAGGCAAGTAGCCCCGGACCATTAGACCATGACCACCAGGGAGCAGCACCTCCTGTAAGTACACAACAGAAGTAATTAAGAAGAAGAAGAAAAGAAAAAAAAAAAAAAAAAAGCTTACGTGTTAGTTAAGAAGTTACATCTAAGATGCTATAATTAGGGTCAAAATGTTTGTGTATGTATAATATGGATTATTTTTTAACAAACTTTATGATAAGCCGGTGCAAAGTGCATGACAATTTTGAACCCTACATCCCATAAAGGTAGAGACCTCCTTTTCAAAATCATGCAATATGATGGTAAATTCAGATGATAGAGGATTCCTACACATCCCACTCCAACCAACTAACAGAAAAGCCCCACCAATTCATAGTGGAGGAAGAACATTAAAATAATGATTGTAGTATTTACCAAGTTGACATTTGTTTCAAATCTTAGGCAGCCGTCATTCGTTTGATTATATATGATGCAATTTGCCTAAGATTGACTTATTAAGGTACAAAAGGGTTTCAATCAGAAACATACTCCTATATGTAGATCAGGAAACACATTTTCATGATTATCGGTCATAGAAAGGCTGCATGTTGAAGACTCATGCACCTGGCTATGAGACGACTTTACAAACTATTTCTTTCACTGCCTGTATGTAAGACCAAAGAGAATAGATCATTCAGTGTGTAAATTGGGGTGGGTGGAAGGGTGGGGGGATTTGGAACTAGACCGCTAATACAAATAAAATATTTTCAACTTGATTTGTTGAAATTACCTGGTCCCATCCTTTCAGTGAAATAGTATCAGAATCTGCAGCAAACCAACCCTCCATTCTGCACAAATACCACTGAAGCACCTTATGAGCAAGCCCCTCCAACCTGGATTCAAGAGATGAAGAAACGTTATCAATTATTAGGCCTAAAAGAGTAATAATGGTGCCAAAGAAATTATTTTGTATGTCCATAATAACCTTAATTCAGGCTTCCTATCAAAAACAATTGAAAGACCATGAAGTACGGACATGTCTTCACTGATTTCTTCTCTTATTTTATTTGTCTGCATTTAGTCATGAAGTGATCGTTTAGAAATGCAATTTGTGCCTAAAAAATATATTTTAACTATGATGTAGAGTTTATTGGGTAAAATATAAGGAGGAAAATTAATAAACAAATGACTTACCTCCTCTAAAATTGTCTCAAATATTCCACCAACTTTGGTTACCAACTCTTGGGGAACCTGATTCCCATCCGTATCAAAAAGTGCATAGCTGCAAATGATTTTCAATAAAAAAAAGTAGTCTATTGTAATTTCCACCATGCAGAGTGACCAGAAAATATATTAAGTAAGTTGCAAAAATCATTTGAAATCAATGATCATAAATATTAATAAATTAGCTCGATAATATTAATAAATAATGAAAGTCTATATACTTACCTCTCTAAATCATGGTCATAAAGTACGGAGTTATCTCCACTCGTACGATAAAGGGGTAGTCCCAGCCTCCCAATCACCGAAGCCAGTGGGTTTTCCTTGGAAACTCCATGCAACCTGAGAAGTATGTAACTTTTATTGCTACAACATGAAAAAAATAATGGACAAATTTCTGCATTCTCATAAAGACATAAACATGATAAATTCATCAGAAAATAAGCTACCATGATGCTCCCAGGTCAACAGGAAAACCAAACGAGTAGTCAGTGTGAATTCGGCCACCAATTCTTTCCCTTGACTCTAAGAGAACAACCTAACAAAAATTAAACACTATTTAGTCCCAAACTCTGAAAATGCATATTAATAATTTGCCTATGGCTACACAAACATGAACACAATAATACACAATAATACGTAAAGACACGATTTCTGTCTGGTTCATCAAAATAAAAGAGAAAATGTGTGCCCAACTCATTAGCTGCTTGCGTGCCTTTCGTGAAATTTGGTTCACCTAAATATGCAAAAGCAGCACAATTCTAAAATACCAAGTATCACCCAGGACCCTTCCCCGGAACCATTACTAGCTTCTATTCAACCAAGCTCACCCACAAATGTCCTATAAATTGACACAAAGCAGGGGGAAATCATAATCATGGATTGACCCACCAATTTTTTTCAGTGAAATAGAATGCAACCTACTTCAACCTATAGGAAAACGCTGAACAACTATCGGCTTTGCCCTCAAGATTTAGGTAGAATAACTCAGTTCGTGCACTTAACAAAATTTAGATGCAGTTCTTTAAATACTTTCGCTACTGTTCTCCAATCAAGACAGAGTTTCATCTAAGGACTTCAAGTAACAAAAATTTGCGTTAAAGTTTAACATGGATTAGCAGAAATAAGACTCCAATTGGGATTGGAGATAAGGACCAAAAGTACCTATAAAACTGCATTCAATTTTTGTCCTAAAAAGAATTGTTTTACATTAGAGTAGCATATGCAAATTTAACAAATATTCTTAAAAATTAATATAGCTAAACTAGCATAGAGTGGTTACCTGAAACGAAGCGTCATGGAGTGCACGTGCAGCAGCAACCCCAGCCATGCCACCACCAACAACAATAACAGATGGTGACCTCCCCTCCTGCTTATCGTTTCCATAGCAAAGAGCTACAAGAAAAGAGTAAAAACAAAGAAAATATCAACGATCGATCCATGACATTAATTTCATTTTGAAATTATTCCCTCAATTTCTAAGATGCCAGAATGATCATGGGTGTATTTTTCTCGTTACCTCTTCTCATTACGTTATCTCTATCTTATCTTATAATTTTCTCTATCCTCATACGAACGTTTCATTTGTCCTATCTTACTGTAAGTAAGATACTTATCAAAATATATGGTAGAAAAAAAGTTTAAAATCATTTCTAAAAGTAATTTCCTTACCTTACCAAAAAGCATTCATAGTTTCACTTTCTAAAAACACACTCAACAGTTCACAAACTGCAATAGCGTAACTGAGATCTGGTGTATACTATAAAAATAAGAGAAATATTTATTTAACAACCGTTATGAAATACAATTAAATCAAAACTCATTATATTAATATAATAGTATTATTATTATATTAATATTTTTTAAGTTATATTGATAGTCTATTAATCACCCCTCTAAAAATAATTTAATAGATATTGTGCATCATGTAAGTCTAAAATTTAACCAATAAAATTAACAATTTTATAAATAATTAAAAGACAATATGATATAAAAATTAAATCATGTTTCTTAATTTAACGTATAATATATATATATATATATATATATATATATATATATTTTTTTTCCGGTGTGCAC